>JARHVA010000087.1:395000-995000 GCA_037957365.1 Torreya grandis | reverse complement strand
ACCTTATTCTTAAATGAATTTCAACATTAATTTGATTCATGCAAAATGATAATTAAAATGTCACGTCATGTCACTATTTTATGACAATGTAATATTCCAGAACAAATTTATAATGTACAAACATCTGTGGAAAATCACTCTAAAAGTTATAAACTATTGATATTAATGTTCACAATGCATATTGATATAAACACTTAAGACTATAATATATCCATCAAAAACTCATGGGGGCTATATCCATCAAAAACTCGAGATGGCAAGAAAAAGTGTTTACACCACTCGTGGACCTCAAAACTTTATTTCTATTTCAATCAATGTCATGGGGACTATATCCATCAAAATTTCGAGAATGGTGTAAACACTTTTGCTTGCCATCTCGAAATTTTGATGGATATAGTTCCCATGACATTGATTGAAATAGAAATAAAGTTTTGAGGTCCACGAGTGGTGTAAACACTTTTTCTTGCCATCTCGAGTTTTTGATGGATATAGCCCCCATGACATTGATTGAAATAGAAATAAAGTTTTGAGGTCCACGAGTGGTAGATTAATTGGTAAAACTAGGTGGGCTCCCTTGAAAATATGATTTCCATGTATTATTATTATTAGACCTGGAGGGTAATTCTTGGCTTCAATTTGTATTAATCAATTATTAATTTTTGATGGGTGGCCCAATCACAATGTATTGATTTGCGTGTTAAAAAAGTATATTGTATTTTGTAAATTGTATGGTTTTTAATTCTCAGATAAAATAATATTATTTTATATATTTTTATTGGTTAAAAAATTAGGATATTATTTATGGATTCATTTTAACCAAAGCAGTCATAATGATAGTGTTTTAATCCTCAATTACAATGCATGGATGATAATAACAGAAAAACTGAAATTGGATGACAGGTGTCAGAATGCATGGTGGGTAGTCAATTACAAATGCTTCTAATGATTTCAAGGTTTATTAGAGCTACGGACACCATGATTATTTTTTTCGAAGGATATAGATGAACAATTATGTTAATTAAATAATTGGCAGACAAATATACAATTATGCAGCGTTCGACAAATCTATTTCATTGATTGTAGTTATTTTTCATTTGTGTAAAAACTACAGTCCATCCTTCCTTCGTTTCTATTTAATTCTAATGACCCTGTCTCAACTTTATCTTGGGAAATAAGTCTATTGTATACTTCTACTTTAATCTGTATGAGATACAAGTACAAATCAGGGCAAACTCAAAACTCATATCTGGAAATGGTAATTTTAGATCTGATTTAAATGAGATTACTTGTAGGCATTTGTTTTAATGGTGAGATTGACCAGCGCATCTAGAAAAAAAATTAGGAATCAACAGTATTTTTAGTGTTTAGTCTTAGGGTTTCACTAAAATACACTCTAAGCAAGTTATAATATTTGTATGCCTCCATAAATTAATAAATTTAATATATAATTTTGCTAGTTGGAACTTGAGTGTAGTCATGAAAATAAATTTAATATATAATTTTGCTAGTTAGAAATTGAGTGTAGGTATGGAATTTGTAGTAAAAAATTATTCCATACTATTAATGGTTTTGGAGTGATCCAGGGAACAATTCAGACGACAATTCAGGGGACGGTTCCACCCCAATTGATGACGGAAATTCCGGGAGCCATAACTTTTGCACTGTATCTCCAATTGACTCGTCGTTTGAACCATTGAAAAGATAAGAACGAGGAGAACGCAGTGAGATGACATGGATCTCTGCTCGATGAAGTTTGACCCCTGAAAACACTGGAAGTGCCCCAAATTTCAATTTTAGTAGTGCATTGTAAAAATAGTAAGTTTCTAAAAATAGTAATTCCTTGAATTTTGTATTGTTGTAAATCATGGAAGTCGAACCACTTAATCTCCCTCGATATTGGTGACCTTCCACATCCTCCTCATACCTTCAAAACATGTATAAATGAAGATGTAACCTGAAATGGAAATCAGGTATCTCTTCTCAGAGATAGGTATATGTTTGGGTATGTAAATTTGATCAATAAAACATCTCTTCTCAGAGATAGCATTATTTGAATTGTGTTGTTCTTATTTCTTGAATTATCTTTCAACCAAAGCTTTTTTTGAGTTTTGGATCATGGAGTTTTATTGGTATTTTTTAGTCTTCTATTCTTTAGAATTTAATTCATTAAATTCACTCATGTATTTGGATGATTGTGAATTGGTAAAATTCTAGATTTTGGTTGTTAATTAAAATCTAGTCTCAAACCTTATTTTAACATCATTATAAATTGTTGCAGCACACCTCAACAAGTGAAATTTAGAAATCAGTTTATTACCAATAACTTATTATAAGGAGATTTAAAATCCCTTATTATTTTGCACCATCCCTTCTCTGAATTTAAATAAATAAATCGAACAAATTTTAAGTGGATGGTTGCAACAAAAAATAGAATCTCAATTTTAGTTCCCTGAGAAGTCTGCCAAATTTGCATACCAACTAACAATTGGTCCAAGAGTTGCCTTAGCTTGATGGCATATGAAGTCAAAGAGCTGTTTAGATGATTGATGAAAAGTTTGTATTTTTTATGACTCGTAATATCGTCATTTGTGCATTTAGGAGGGTTTGATATTCTAAACTTAATTAACTTAAATGCTTAATCCTTATTATAAAGAAATACTAGGTGAGATAATTAAGTCATTTATTTCTTAACTTAAATGCTTAATATTTATTATAAAGGAATACTACTTAAGATAATTAGGCCATTTATATCTTAATTTAAATGTTTAATTCTTATCATAAAGGAATATTAGGTGAGATAATTAGGCCATTTATCTCTTAACATATCAATATGGAGATGAGAGTATATATTATTAAGTTATTGAGTACCCGACAAATACGGAGTCATATAAGATTCAATCTTAGCCAAAAATAATAGATTCATCCTGCATACAAGATAATTTTTCTTCTTTCCTACAAATTGAATCTACAGACTTCAAGTTTAGTACAAGTTTGTTTCTATAAGATTAAGATCATGTCCCATATGCATTTTGATTGCAAAAGTTAAACACCCAAGAACTTTGAAAGTCCTTCTACTCAATCTTTATGCCAATCTCAAAAGATTACCCGATATTTTAAATTATACTTCCCCGTTAAGGATCGATTTGAAACATTGTTCTAGACTAAGAAAAATACCAAAATCAATTGGTCTCCTACTAAAACACCTTATTTATCAAGATGCAAAAACCTAGAAGAACTTCTGGAGAGCATTGGTGAGCTCTCATCACTTGAAACACTCTCTATGAATTGTTGCTTGTCCACTATAAAGTTGTCGAGCTCATTTTGGATGCTCAATTTTTGTTGTTTGGTAAATTTGGGAAATTTTGCTTATTCTTTTGATAGTTGAATCAATTTATAATTTCCAAATGAATGGTCAATGCTTTCCCTTATTTGTTTAATTTTGGCCTTCTTAAATTTTTTTGCAAGTACTATTATGTTGGAGATGTTTCAGATTGTATATTGAGTCATCCAAATGAAACAATTACAACACATATAATTGTTTATAATTTAAAATGGTAACTTTCCAAGGTAGGGGGTACACATTTGTGTAATTATTATGGTAAAAAATCTTATTTGGACTTTTACGCAATAAATTTTTTTGTCTCACTCCATACACTTTAACATTTCTTAGTACTGCAAACTCCCTATAGGGACTTGGCGCTCTGCGCCCTTGTTATTTATAACATTATTTTAAGTTATATGTGTACTTTTTTGTTTATTCATTTAAATTAAGATTTTATTAGTACATTTTATTTTTGTTTTGTTTTTTCGGTGGGGTTGAGGGGGTGGGGAACGGTATCTCCCTTCTCTCCCCCTTTGTATTCTCTTCTTTTTTTCCTTTTCTTTTTATTGGCCCCTATATCTGTACACTATATGTTAATGGGGCTCATAAATATACAATGTATGTTTCTAAGGGAGTGTGTTGTGTGGGGCCATCTAGGTGCACCCATATCTCATAGACTATCTTGACTGTGTTTTTGACCGTGTATGTTTATAGGCAAGTATGATGTGTGAGTCCGTCTATGTCCACCCATGTTCTATGGTCCCATCTTAACAACTTTTCCCCATGTTTGAAGTCAGTTAACATGCCAATAAGGCTCAAATTTGGATTCAGAATTATATACATATATAATTAATAGACACAAGCAATTAATGCAAGTATATAGAAAAGGCAGCTAACAGTCTAATAAAATATGAAAAGAATCTAGCATTTGTCATTCCCTTCATTCAAGAAGAGTTCAGGAATTTATAGAATATCATTATCATGACACTTATATTTCACTAGATTGCTTAACTAGATTGCATTATATGTCCTCATAGTAGAATTTTGATCATTGTAAACATGTATAAAAGATGTAATTCAAGGCAAGGGCAATTGTTTGTTAGTAACACACAAGATATAATCATGATAATCCATCTAAAAATATGTGTCAATGTCAGTGTCAATAAGATATATTGATGAATCACCCAATAATAAGAATTATAGTAGATGTAGGATATAAATCATGGTGACATCAATTGAAATAGGCAACACATAATACATATATGTGTGATAAAATCATGACACCATGCATAAAATAAAGTCCAATTAGTTCCATAGAAAGGTATGTAATCATACATGCACACAATATCATATGAAATAAGTCATAAGCACATACATCATGATCAAGAAGCACACAAGCATACAAAACATGACACAAATCTAACACTACATGGCCATGACATGGACTAGAGGATCCTCTAACACAACTGATACATGATGTTACAATGCACAAACATTATACCCATAGAACATAGAACCATTAATATAGAACACATCAATGATCAAACAATGTAACAATCATCAGCTACAAGTAAACATGAAGCAAGCAATGTTAGTCAACATAATTAACCAATGCCATCATTTAGTCTAACAAAGTATAATATCTATAAGAAATAACACTCTAAAAGTATGAATAAAAGCAAGTCATGTATAAACAATCAATGTAGCTCAATATGATCAAAGGACTAGCATAAAAAAAATGTAACTTGTTAAAAGTGCCAAGATGCCCCTAATATGGGCATGCCCTCAATGTAGAAAGGTTATTTGTGGGTGTGATCAATGTCATGCATATGTACATCTATTTCTCATATATATTATGTATATCATGCATTTAACTCATGTATACCATGAAAGGCATGTGCGTAGAAAATGGATATGTAAATCACCATATATATAACAAATGCCATCAAACAATTATGTGTACCATCAAAGCAAGTTGTGCATAGGTCATGATTTTGTAATTTTCAATATTTGAATATTTTTATAAATTCTAAAAATTTAAATATTTTTGTACATTTTTTAAATATCACCATAATAAAATATTTAGTTAATCAAGCAAGACCAAGGGGCAAGGCTAGGAAATAGATGAATATAAGGGATCTACATGATCAACAGCATATGTCAACACATAGTGTGTAGTAAATGTAAATGTAAAGTAGTATGAGGAAGGTGAAGGCAAGTGGCATGCCCATGTTGTATGGTAAAGTCATGTCTCAGAGGATTATGTGAAAGGACTCATAATAGGTGCATGCCCCCACCAGGAAAGAGTCTGGGTGTATATGTTTTAAGATGGGTAGGAATAGAATATATGTGATCATGTAAATTCGATGAATGCCATGACAAAATTGGGCATAAATAGTCAGTATGGTGAGGTGGGCAAGTGGTGTACCATATTGAGGTGTAACATGCCTCAAATAATGTGTACTAAGATCATACTATTATAAAGGGTGTGTATGCACACTTCATCATAGGAGAAAGAGTGTGAATGTTTGGAACCAGATAGACAATCAAAAGGAAAGGGCTAGTAAAACACAATAATCAAATCAAAGCCAAAAGCTAGAAGAATGGTCAATGTGAAAGCATATGTACATGTCTATGTTAAAATAGAAGAATGTAGGTATCAATCAATAAAATTAGAAGATGGTAATCAAGCAAAAAATAAATAAAAATTTATGTACAATATTATATGTTGGAGTCACCCTATGAATATAGGTTATGAGTGACAAACTATGATCTCTTCAAGGGAATGCTCAAGTGTAGGTCCTAGTCAATATGTGCCAACGTGACACACCATGGGAAAGAAGTAGTATTTATATTACTATTTGAATCAAAAAATGGTCACAAGTTGTAGAATATTTGGAGTCGTTAGTATGTTTTATATGATCATGTATGCATTGCATAACTCTCGTAATTATAGTCACATGTGGACTTTATTATATGTTAGGGTAATGCATCAATGTTATTTGTATTACATGCTCATAATATTATTGTAAGACTATCATAGGACACAATAGACTAAATAACATATGTTGAACTCGAATAGGTCATTGATGTAGAGGATGTTGGAGAATTGATCGTCAAGGAATATTAATCACTTGATGATGTAATGACATTCAAATTGTTTGTGTAAGTGTAACTTGCGCAAGTTTCATTATAAGTTTTTGTGCAATCAAAGGAGTAAATGTCTTTGATTAGATGGGATAGTTGTATTGAACAGCCAGAATTATAACAAGTTTGTTATTATAGATATACTTTAAGCATCAATATAATGGAGATAAGATTTCATGTATATTATGTATCTATAGTCATCCTAATAAAATATCAAATACAACAATGTTGAGAAAACTAATAACCAAATAATAATATTTGTAACTCCAATCATACCAAAATAACTAAAACACCAAAACACAACCTAAAAAGAAAATAACATCCAAACCAATAATAAAAAATCAACAAATAGATAACAAAATAGATGACCTAATCTGAAAAACCAAGCCTCTAAAATACATGTCAGTTTAAATACTATCCAACATTTGCCCAATTCCTAGCAAGGCAAGAACATATTGATCATGACATTATGGGCATGCTAAAAACATGAATGACATCGTTAACAGGTAAAGAAACTTGGGGTGGATTGGGGGAATCTCATTCTGGAGGAGCGTTGAGCTTACTACACTCATCTTTAGATGGGACTTGGCTTCACCTCAATAATTACAAAATTAATAGTAGTGGGATTGGGTCCTTACTATGCTTTCTTAGTGGGAGCTAACCTCATTGATCATCTTGTGTGAAGTTGGAAAAAGGTCTTCATTGTCACAATCACTGGTGACCACCATCTTTGGATTTGTAATATTTTTTACTCTATATTTTCACTAAATAAGTATTTGGGCTAGTAGTGAGCTCAATACCAATAATCATCATCCATCCCCCTGTGATTCTCCAACCTCCTATGGAACATGGCTCCCTTAGTTAGATCGATCTTTATGGTCATATGAATCACATATCACTACATGAAGCTATATGATAGTTTCAACATATTTTTCTCTCGTACTTATCTTGTTTATGAGAATGAGATTCCCCCAAATCAAAACAATCTATAAAAATTAAAAGATGTGAGATTCTACCAAAAAATGCAATCATTTACGAAGATAAGTCATTTAGGCTCAAATAAACATGTATTGGTGTACATTTTTTACATAAAACCATAATACTTCAAGAGAATAATTTTCTTGATATTTTTTATACAATTTTACATAGTTAAAAATTTTGGTCAAAAACTACCTCTCAAACAAAAACTTATGAATTGAATACAAACCTCGAGGTAAATTTTTAATCCTAAAAACACACAATGAGAACACAAAAACAATTAAATATAAAAAAATATGGGAGCTATAACTAAATTCATATAAGGTATGTTTGAAAACAATGTTTGACAGAAGTTGACAAATTTTGATGGAGAAATTTGACCCAAAACTTGAGATATCAAATTAACTCGATTGAAACATACCAAGGAAAAACACACACATCACTATGAAGCCCTATATTTTAAATAAAACTAAAAATGAACTAAAATAAAATATAAAGCACCAGGCCATACAAAGTACTTTCTTTCTCTAATGCATGGCCCTATTTTGGATATTAATTGGCCTTTTCCCCTTGAAGTTGGGGTTGGACTCTTCTTTAGTTTTTCTAATATATTGAAAAACACAAATGACCTCTCCCACATATTGTCTCCCCTACGTTTGTTTTATGTTTATCATTAATTTATGTTTTATATTTTTCTAATATATTCAATGATAGAACTACGTAGTTTCATGATAAGGAAATGTGATGTGTATCCCTAGGAATGGAATATGAGCTTCCCTGGGTACATCTATTACATTCAAACATGATGCAATTGGCCTTTGTCTTAATCGATAGAGTGGAGTGGTTGACTCATCCTACATGATTGTCACATGTTATAACACTATTTTATCCTAATGCAATATTATTCAACAAATTTAAAATATAGGAATAAAGAGCTTTACAATGGGCTTTATTGACCTTTATAATATCACATGGATCACAATTCTTTCATTAATGGTTTATGGATATTTATCACAAAAGGATTAACTCAATAATTTAGAGGGAGTGATGTAAACATTTCATCTTTCCATCTCGAGATTTGGATGGTCATTGATTGAAATAGAAGTAAAGTTTTAAGGTCCGTAGTGGTAGATTAATTGTTTAATGATCGTCCCACCACCACCATTATCATTATCATTGTTATTATTATATTTATTAATTGTAAAATTATATTATATTAAGATATATAATTATATTATTTTAATGTATTTATTATTTATTTATTTTAATAAAATTTTATTTTTATATATTGGTCATTTTTTATTGCACCTTTTTTTTTTTTTGTAACTCTTTTGTTTTTTGTCTCTTTTTTTCTTATTTTCTTGTATTTTTAATTATCCCTCAAAATCATGTACCATATATATATGAGACCTAAAAACGTATAATGTATATTTTTGGGAGAGTGAGTTGTATGGGTTCGCTTGGGTATGTCTGTATTTTATGGTTTTATCTTGATGACTGTTTCGCTTGTATATACATTTCTAGAAAAATATGTTGTGTGGGTCAACCCAAGTGCACTTATGTCCCATGCTCTATATTGATAACTTTTTCACCTGTTTGATGTCAGTTAGCAGTCAATAAGGTCCTGATTTGAATTCAAATGGTCTAAAAATACACATATATATTAATTCATTGGGGACAATAAGACAATTAATAGAGACAAACAATCAATGCAAACATATAGAAAAGGAATCCAAGAGTCTAAGGAACTCTAAAGATAATCTAGCATTTACCATTCACTGTATTTTATAAAGGATCAAGCATTTATGGAGCATTCATTAGTATTGAATATCGTTATGATAACACGTGCATTTCATCATATTACTTAACTGAATTGTAATATACTTGGTACGTTGTGAGCAATATTGTGTACCATTAAAATCCCCGATAAGCATTTCATGTTTAACAATATGTTGATTTTAAGTACGAACCCTAAAACAAATATTTTTTAATTATCTTTTGTAAGTTTAGCTACCTTATTAGGGTTTGAAGAAGAAGGTCAATTTCTCATAGATCAACATAAAGATTTAGAAAATCAAGCGAGCTTCTCAGATCCCCAAACCTAACAAACATATTTGTTCATCCAATCATATTTTTTATATCTATTATTTTTTAGAAACATGTTGTCTACTATTTTGGATATTTTGGAGTGTACAATTCTAAGGAAGTGCTCAAGTCATTGAGAGATTTCTAGATTGTTATTGTCTTGTCAAAAAAACCATAATACAACCACTGTAAGATTGTGATGAAAATATTTTCTATGATTTATACTTTACTAGATTGTATGGCTAGAATGAGCCTACTTGGTATATCTTCAGGTAGCTTTAGCCCTTGTTTTATATAACCTATAGTTTTAGTATCTATGATATTGTAATATTGTTTTGATAGTTATATATTAATGTGCCTATATATACTCGCATATATAGTAGGGAAAAACATAACTTTGCAGTGTATTAGTATATTGTAATGATTGAGTTAATACAATAAAGGAGTTATTGTGTTAGGTTTTTTTACTCAAAAAGATTTTTTCTAATGAAACTGTGTGTACTATGTAATTTTTTGTGTATTTTATTTCTCTCATTTTGTTAACTTACAAGTTTTATTAGTATTGTTTCTCTTGTTTTAGTTTCTTAGATCTATTTTCACTTCAACAAGTTTAAGTACCTTATTATGGTTTGAATAAGAATGTCAATTTTCCAAGGATCAAGATGAATATTTAGAATAATGAGCAAAGCTTTCAAATCTCAAACTTGACAAACACATTCATCAAATCAAATTTTTTATGTCTATTATTTTCTAAAAACAAGTTTCCCACTATTTTAAATAATGTGGAGTGTATAGTTCTAGAAAGGTACTTAAGTTGTTTAGAGATTTTTAAATTCTTATTGTCTTGTTAAAAAATCCCTATTATCACCATTAACAGACTACGAATTTTTTTGTTTATTAAATAGAAATCAAAATACTTTTTGAAACTCTTTTTTTTAATTATTACTCTAAAATTAAAATAATAATTAACTATAATCTAAATAGATTTAATTATATATTTCTATATGTAATATTATTATTTTTTATTCCAATTATTCATAATTGACACGTGTTTAAATTACTTGACATCTTGATATATGATTATTTTTAATGTGTTAACTTGTAATATAGAGTTACATCGATGACATGATAATCGAGTAACTTTGTAGAAACAATGCTTTAAAATTCAAGCAATAAAAAATGATAAGGTAGATATAAAATAATCTCCTTGTTTTAACTTTACATCTAGTTTTAAAAATTAATCAAGTTGAGCAATAAAATTAAACTATTATAGAGATTTTATACTTCTACATGTAATATCATAAATGGTTTTACGGATTTTATTTAATATTAATTTGTATCAATGTTTTACATTTATTTATGTATAATTAATTTTTAATTAAATTAA
Organism: Torreya grandis; assembly: GCA_037957365.1. Taxonomy (NCBI): domain Eukaryota; kingdom Viridiplantae; phylum Streptophyta; class Pinopsida; order Cupressales; family Taxaceae; genus Torreya; species Torreya grandis. The sequence goes on along the minus strand of JARHVA010000087.1, from coordinate 984,081 downwards.
ATAATATTAATATTTTTTTCAATTTTTAAAACTTAAAATACTTATTTAATTCTATAAAGTAATTCTCATTTCATTTTTTATAATTGTTTTTCTCATAATCTGAATTTAATTATACAATCCTTACAATAATTACAGACTATACAATATAATATTGATAGTCATTTTGCCACTTTCACTTTAGCCAAACGAGCACGCTTTCCCTTTCTTGATATTTTATTTTTAGCCATTTGAATTTGGCACATACATCAATATTGTAAAATTTGAATCTAAAGTCATCTATATATGGGAAATTTTTCTTATTTTTTAGGACATAAGATAACTTTTATTCTCTATCTAGTACTGTACTATAAAAAACTTTTAGGGCACTACCTAAAGGCCTAATAAATTAGTAGCACTGCATTAAACATAGACTCTTAAATCTATTTTTTTCCCTTAACACTCTCAGGAAAAAAATAAACAAATTTTCCATGTACATCAATCATAGCACAATATTTGAGGATAAGGAAGCAAAGAGTGAAACTAGATGAACAAAACACAAAAATCAAATTCCAGTCTTACACACATTGTCTAGATTGTAAAGTGTAATCCAGACTCCCGTGGAATCTGGACTCCCATCTAGAACGAAATGTATGATTTTAGTAAAAGTCTATGATCAAATCCAAATTTATGGGTTGTATTCATCTTGTCTCCAATTGTACAATTATGTGTTCAAATTTATATGAAAGGTCTTATATAACATTGTATACACCTATGCCATTATTATTTCATCACATTTATTTTATCATTGTTGTAATTATAGATTAGGAAACATTGTTATATTACAATATTTAATTCAATTGTAATCGTTTATTTGAATATATTTTGGTGAACTTGTATTGCCTTACACCTTTCAGGATTAGATCTTCTTTCATATTGAATAGAATATCATTTTTCTAGGTTTTATTTTATAACATATGGTTCTAAATCTAAACTTTTATCATATAATTTTATGCTTGAAGTGCTAAATCTCAAACCTTCAATTATTCTAATTTCAAAAAATTCTTAAAACCATATTGTATTTATATGAGGTGTTTATTCATGTTTTAATTTATGACACCAAATTTCATATATTTAAGATTCTTATTATAATAAGTGAAATACTTAACAAACAAAGTCTCTATTTTGTTGAGAAATATCTTGTTGAATGCAAGTTAGGCTTGAAAAGTAAAATGGATTTCATTCGTATGTATAATGTCTCTAAAATTATTGTTTCTTTAAAAAATGAAGAATGAAGATGATGTTCCTTTGAATAACGATATTTCTCATGTTAATGATATACCTTTTGATATAGATAATAGATATTTAAGTATTAAACACTGTGATTATCTTAAGATTATTCAACCATACACAATCCAAGGCAATTCAAAAGGGCCTCTTAGTGACCAATTTAAAAAATTTATGATAGATGATCCTCAAAAGATTTTAGGATTAATCAATGTTATAAATATAATTCCATGTTAATGTTTATCCTCCAATGTAATTGTTTCCCAAGTTTCTTCTAATCATATTATTTTCTAAGTTTCTTCTAATCTTATTATTTTCATAATTCTTCCAATCCAATCTCTTTTCAAAACTCACCATTTTTTTCTAGAAATTCCCCAATTTCTTCTCAAACCCCTCTAATTTCTTTGCAAAATACCCTAGTTTCTTCTCAAGTTTTATAAAATCCTCTAATTTATTTTTAAATTTTACAATATCCTATGATTGCTTATCAAAATCCTTAAAATTCTTCTCAAATTCCCCGAAATTATTCTCAAATCACTCCATTTTTCACTAATTTCTTCCAAAAACCTATAATTTTTTTTTAACAATTTCTCAAACTTTTCAAAATCATTTCATTCTTGAAAATGATACTAATCATTTCCATCAACAATTATATATCTATTTACCTTCAATGTATACCACACCTATTCCACCTCTCCATTTATTTCTTCCACTTCACATCCTAAAATGGCTATCACAACACAAACCTTAATAACATGTAAGATAAATTTAAAAATGTCTTTTTAGGTTGAATAAAGATACCAAAAAGGTTACTTCCAATAACATCTTTATAAATCCTTTTGCTTATGAATTCTTTCCCATCTTCTTGTAAGTGATTTTTCTCTAAAGAAAATCCATCACATTATATTAGGTCTTTTTATTCTTTTCGTTTATATTTGTTCTCATGACAAAAGGTTGTTAACCATTTTTTTATTTATAATTTTAAATAATTATCATTTTGATTGGTTTTATTTTCTTCCATGTAGATTATTTTATTCTTTTACCATGCTTTTAGATGATTTATTATCACAGTTTCAAATTAATATTGACATGATGGTTACATTTGCTAAGTTAGCACAAGTTATACAAGAAATCAATGAACATATTAACGATTATAAGTTTAGGTTTAAGCCTATGATTACTAAGATAAGTTATTAACCACCTAATAATGAAATTCAAATTCTCTTTGTTGATATCTTACTTCTAATTATTAAAGAATTTTTTTATAACTATTATCCTACTTTTAATGAGTTTTTCCATGTTGTTAGAGAATTTAAAACCAAGCTCTTAGATTTAAATATTCTTAAGCATTTATATAATGCATTTCCTTCCAACACTTTAAATTTTCAATAAGAATAATGACAATGAATTTCTAATCAAGAATGATCCAAAGAATATATTCAATGTCATAAAACAACCACTTTAGATTATCTTTTCAATCCTTCAAAGAGAGAGAGAATAATTTATTATATATTTAATAAGAGTTCAAAACAATTGTTGAAGAATTTACTTGAGTCTTACATTATTTATTTACCTCAAGTAAGATAAATTTACCCTTAAAAACTTTTACCTAAGAATTATGATCTAAATTTTTTTTATGACTATCATAAATTAATGGTTATTCATCAAATAGATGTATTGAGTTGAAGCATTTGATTCAATATTTAGTAGAGGTAAACTATATCCAAATAGATTGTAGCTCCTCCAAACCAACATTTGTAAATTTTCACAAATTATCTTCCAAATCATATCAAGGAATAAGAAAATAGTGTAAATTTTAACACAATTGATAATCTAAAAGAGATATAACAAGGTCCCATTTTATTATTGCTCACATCTAATAAGTGAGTTTACTGGCACAATTAAAGCAATTAATAAAACAAAAGTGGTAATTCAAATTGTGTTTGGTGAGAGTGAAATTAAAATTGATGTTCCATACAATGTTCCCATATTTATTTGATCTTTGATTATAATTTTTCTCAATACCATTTCTATTTTAGATAAACATCAATTATTTTATAATAACTCATGTATGAGGGAGGGCACATGTAAAGAACATGAAGAATTTAGGTTTATGAAAGAGAAAAGGGATCTAAATATTTGCATAGTTTGATAGTTATATGATTTGTGTCACATTTTTTTAAAAATATCATTTTAAATATTTTCATTTTTACCATTGCACTTGTTGACAGGAAATAATATCATTTACATATCAAATCATTAGCATAGTTATTTTCAACAAAAACAAAGGAAACTAGACATATTGAGGTTTGTGTATGGATATCCATAGATAAAAAATCAACACCAAAGAAATGTGAATGCATAGATCAAGCATATATAAGAAACACAACATTTGACTAGCTTTTGATCGATTTTTAGTGACTATAGAAATGTCGACAACCCATTACATGTTTGTATTGATTTTTATAGGGATCACCTTCCTCCTTTTGCTTCTCTCTTTTTGGTTTGATTCCCCAGATCTGGTCCCCCTCCCTTGCTTAGCTTGTTGCTTGATAAGAACCTTCCTCCTGTGGCTCCTACTTTGTTGGTTGCTCCCCTCCTTGCCCTTCATTTGGGGGATGCTCCGATCCTTTTCTATAATGAAGCCCTTGAATCAACTATCTCAGAACATATTTAGAGGCTGATTTGGGATTTAAAGCTTTGTCCCTCAAATGCGTGGGTTCTCACCCTTCTACCAAGGAGCTCTCCCTTTGGGTGCAGTCTTATTGGAGTGCTTTGGCTACCCCTTCCTTCTCTCAAAATGGTTTTGACTTCTTCCTTGTTCTAGTTCATATCCCTTCAGATAAAGATTTTTTTTGGTCTTTTGGGTCGTGGTTCTTCTACAACTCTGGGATTTTATTGTGTTCATGGTCTCCTTTACTCAACCTTGCAAAAGTGAACATTTCTTTAATGCCCATCTGGATCATATTATATCATTTTACACCTATATTACGGAAGGAGGAGCTTCTCATGCAGTTGGTCAACAAAGTGGGATCTTTTGTTAAAATTGATGGGAGCTCACTGGATGACATATTTGTGAGAGTTTATACTTTCATTAACATATCCAAGCCTCTTTTTCATTTAGTGATGTTGACTTCCTCCAGGGGTAGGTGGACTCAATTCCTCAACTACAAAGGCCTCCTATTTTTTTTCTTTTGGTGCAACCTCCTTAGCCACAAGGCAACATCATGTTCTTCTTCAGTATGTTTATCTCCCTCTTTCCCCTTTTAACAGGTGTAGAGGAAGAAAGATGGATATCTTTAACAAGATTTCAAGTGGCACAATCATGATGTTTTTTTACTAGGTTTCAACTTCTCCCCTTCACCCCTGCCTGAGGATCCCCTCTCCCCTACTTCACTTCCTCCCCATTTATAGCCTGACCCTCCTCCTTTGTCGACTCCCCTTTCAACTGATCTTGCTTCAATTTTTGTATCCCCTCCTTTGTAGCTTGGAAAACTCAATGTTGAGATCGTCATCATTGCTAAGAAGAAAGGTGGACATTTTGGGGTACAATTACTAAGAATGGAGGTAGAAGACTTGGTGTGCAATGACTCTCAATATAATATGAATGACCTTCTCTCAATATGTAAGAAAAGATAGCCCTTAGCTTGCGGTTGAGGATTTACCCTTAGTTGAGCACCATCCATCTAATTTATGCTTATGTTTGTTTTTATTTTTTGATGACTCATCTATCATGATTTGGTAGGAGATCCGTGGAATTGACTTGGTTCTTATTTTTTATTTTGTTGTCATTATTTGGTGGAAGTTGTGTTTCCTATTTATGTTGTTTTGCTAGCCCTAGTAGTTTGTTGTTGTTTTACATCCTTTTGTGTCTTGATTGTTTTGAGGATTGGTCCCCTTGTGTCCCAAATTTGGTTCACTGATATAGTCAAAATCATTCACCCTATCAAATAAAAAAAACATAATAGTGTGCCTAAAGCCATTTTTGGATGGATCAAGATACATGATGGAGCATAGTCGACAACAGAAAATGTAATGTGCATTTTAAAGGCATGAAGATACAAAGAAAGAGAACTTTTGTGTCCATGCATTAGAGAAAGAAAGTACTTTATATGGCCTTATGCTTTATATTTTATTTTAGTACATTTTTAGTTTTATTTAAAATATAGGGCTTCATAGTGATGTGTGTGTGTGTGTTTCCCTGATATGTTTCAATCTAGTTAATTTGATATCTCAAGTTTTGGGTCAAATTTCTCCATCAAAATTTGTCACTTATGTCAAACATTGTTTTCAAGCATACCTTATATGAATTTAGTTATAGCTCCCATATTTTTTTATATTTAATTGTTTTTGTGTTCTCATGGTGTGTTTTTAGGATTAAAAACATACTTGGAGGTTTGTATTCAATTCATAAGTTTTTGTTTGAGAGGTAGTTTTTGACAAAAAAATTCAACTATGTAAAATTGTATTAAAAAAATCAAGAAAATTATTCTCTTGAAATATATGCTTTTTATGTAAAAAATGTACACCAATAGGTGTTTATTTGAGCCTAAAAGACTTATCTTCGTAAATGGTTGCATTTTTTGGGAGAACCTAACATCTTTTAATCTTTATAGACTATTTTGATTTGATGGAATCTCATTCTCATAAACAAGATAAGTACGAGGGAAAAATATGTTGAAACTATCTAATTGCTTCATGTAGTGATATGTGGTCCATATGACCATAAAGATCGATGTAGCTAAGGAAGCCATGTTCCATAGGAGGTTGGAGAATCACAGGAGGATGGATGATGATTATTGGTATTGAGCTCACTACTAGCCCAAATACTTGTTTATTTAATTAGTGAAAATATAGAGCTAAAAATATTACAAATCCAAAGATGGTGGTCACCAATAATTGTGACAATGAAGACCTTTCTCCAACTTCACACAAGATGATCAATGAGGTTAGCTCCCACTAAGAAATCATAGTAAGGACCCAATCCCACTACTATTATTTTTGTAATTATTGAGGTAAAGTCAAGTCCCATCTAAAGACGAGTGTAGTGAAGACCACTCCCACTATTAGTATATTTTTGTATGAATAGTTGGGTGTGTCCCTATTCATGCAGGGTACTTTTTGTTGTGAACAATCATGTGTGTCATTATTCACACAAGTTTGTATGTATGAACTATTGTGTATGTTTTAGTTTATATTGATTTGGTGTTTTGTAACTAAAAATAGTTTGTTCCTCATTCATCAATTATTTGTAGGTGTAGTGAGGCCATTCGCACTACTATTTGTAAGTGTATAGAATTGTGAGTATATTCTAGTTTACATACAAATTTCTCCTAGTATTAGAAGTATGTTTAAATTCATCGACCCTATTATTTATTAGTTGTTAGTAGATTTACGTAAAATAAAATTATGTCAAGATGATAGGCTGAGGATTACAAATTAGAAGTGATAAGAGTTGTATCTTAACTAATAAGATCACAACCAACCTAAGTTATGTAAATATTAATGAAGGATATATCCTGATATGCTTTAATTAAACACTCTATTTGTTAATTGATGAGTCAATTTTTTAGTTAGCCTTGAACCTAAGTAAAAACTTTAATAGTCACATTGACTCCTTGTTTAATTTTACCAATTTTTGTAAAGGTACCTTCGTGCTATTGTTATCTAAAAATAAGCTACAAAATCATCAGCTAATGTTATAAAATTATGCACCGATCCACATGGTAAAGTATAAAACCAATTGAATACATAGTCCTTTAAGCTCCTTAAAAATAGCTTAATTAATGGTTTATCATTATGAAAAAAATAGGTAATATGGATAGAAATATATAATATGATGAAATTGGTCTCCTTTTCTATTGAATAATTCAACTTTAGAGCCACAAATCGTTTTGTAAAAGGGTATGCAAGGACATCATAAGCCAAGGTGTTAAGTAAGATATCATTGGAATTGATCTATTACTTAGATTTTGAGATCCTTGGGATAACATCTTGATTTAATTTTGTACATCACATAAGCTATGCATCATAGTTATCAGTTTTTAATTTGGAAGAGAAGTAGTGTTAGAATAAGTTGGAATAAACATGTTATGTAAAGAAGAAATTTGAGAAGAATTTAATAGAGGGTTGAGCAATAGGAATTTTAGAAGCATGTTGATAATTTTGAAGAAATTGAAAAGAAACAAGTGGAGGATGTTGATGTACTTGAGAAGAAATCAAAGTATTTTGAGAAGCATTGACAATAGTATAAGCAATAGAATCATGAGAAGGAATAGATTCAAAATAAATGAAAGAATGATTACATTACTTGGCATAGAAGGTGTTCTCTAAAGTGCTCAATCTCTATTATTAGCATTCAAATATCCATTATTCACCTTATAGGGTATGTCTTTCATCTTAGCCCTATCTTTAGCCTCTTAACCTATAGCTTTTATTTGAACATCTATTAATACATACAAAAACTCTGCTATCTCATTTGGGTGAGTTTTAATGTGGTTCCTAAAGTGTGCAAGGTTTGTTACTTTTTCCTAATTCTATTGGTGGTCATTATCATAAGCATTATTATCTAGGGATCCATTCACACCATTATCAGTCAAAGGCATATCAATATATTTGCAATAGAAAATACAATAATATTGGCTACATAACTTTATTTTCAGTGTTAATATTCTTTCTAAAAAAAAAAAAGGATTAACCAAAGGAATCTCAACAAAATCAATAAGGTAACAAATTTATCTTAACACTCCTCTTGGTTGGGGTCTTAGATCTAATCACGTTGGATGGCATAAGAGGAAAATATATATAACATACAAATATACTAATATTTGAATAATACACAAGAAAAATTGAAATTGAATTTGGAATATAACATACAAGAGATAGGGTTAATAGTTTTAAAAGAATAAAATGACAAGAAGTCCTAGAAAAATTATATATATATATCATAACTCGTGAAATATCTAACCCTAAAAGGCTGCAAGACAATGTGAGTTCACTAAAATATTTAATACAAAAGTGGTTTTAAATCAAAATGAAATACATTTACCCATGCAACATGCAATTAAATTTAATCAAACATGAAATAATAAAATTTAGATCTCACTTTTATTTCAAATCTAACATAATAATGACAAATATAGGGGTTTTTAAAGAACATATGATTTTGCACAAAATATGAAAACAATCATCATAGGTAGATAGTACAAAAGGCTCCAGACAACAAGATGAAGTGAACGCAATAATTTTGAGTCAATTAAAGAATACTCCTAAAACTGTACAAAAGTTTCCTAAAGTGTAGCACCCTTCCTAAAAATATAGGATTGTTCTTGGAAAACATCAAACATGTGAAAACTAATTTGAAAACTCTATTTTTCAAGCTTAGGTCTTTGAAAACTCTCTTACATTTGTGAAATTATGTGCAGATTCATAGGAAATTGATCTCCTTCTTCAAAACATTAATATGGAAATTGACCCTATAAATGAATAAGAAAAAGCTTTGTTTTGGTGCATGCACTCAAGTTTAGCAGGGATTTTAAGCAACCAACTAGTTATCAGGGCCTTCAACATATCACAATACCGAAAACAAGAAGCCAAATATAATGTAGTTCAATGAAGTAATCTAGTGTGATGCAGTGTATTCTCTATGTGACTTTCAATGATATAATGAATGTTTGATGTAGTGATAAATGCTTCATATTTCCTTATATTCTTGAGTGTCTACTCTAAATGCTTGAATTGATTGTTCTTGCTCATTTTTTATATGTCATAAAATGCTCTAATGTACCTGTGTATTTATAGACTTCTCGAACCCAAATAAGGACCTTATTGACACGCAAGTTGACACTCAATAGATAAGAACATTGACAAGGAAGAACCCACAATCCACGAGAGACCTAAAATAAGATTTTGAAGGGCCCAACTCCATAACCATGCACTATAAGTTTATAGGGAATTTTTTTTTAATTTCAAAAAATAGGAGGGGAGGAGGAAAGATAAAGATAGGGGGCACAACAAGTTACGATGAGAACATAGGTAGAATGTGCCAATAATAGTCTAATCTTGACCAATAATCAACAAACACACAGTTACCCTATAATAATGTAATTTTAGGACTAAAAAATACCGTCATCTGAAATTAAGTGTCTATAATAACATGGTTAAGTCCATGAAGCACATTTTTTGGTATTGTAGAGCCACCAATTTTACATGGAATAGTCTGGAGTCAACCATTCATGTTATGTTTCTATAGAGAGTGATTTGGAGATTTTATCTTATGGATATTAGTCAAAATAAAAAAACCTTATTGATGGAAAACCTTTATAAAAATGATTATTAAGCATATTTGGAAAAATATATGTCATGTTTGCCTCTACAGTGATAACAATCTTTACTCATGTTTTAGTCCAAAAATCCAATATAACTTATTTTAATAGATGTCAATGTTAACTAGTCAGTTCCAATAACGTTTTGTCAAACTAAAATATAGTTGAATAATTTAATAAGGAATTATAATATTCTGAAACATCAATCCTTGAAGATGCATGCCAACCCAAATATTATCTAACATTTGGCCCAACTCCTAGCAAAGCAAGAACACATTTATGACCAGGTTCAAAGCTCATTGGTCATGTTATGACGGTTGTGGCCCTTGGTGATGTTAACGAGGTCAATTGTGATCATTGGTGATGTTAGTGCTGGTTGTACAACCATTGGTGATGTTAGTGATGTTGGTGTTGGTTGTGAGGGAGATATGGTCCCCTGTTTGTCTCTTAGACTGGTTCATAGCTCAAGTCAAAAAGTGATTACCCATAATGTAAAAAAAAGAGAGAAAGAAAGAACACATTTGTAAGGGTATGGTTGAAAAATCTAGGGTGGATTATGGTACTTTCGTTCTGGAAGAGTGTTGAGCTTGCTTAGTTTCATGTATGTTATCATGCTTTGTTGGCTTATTTTCCTTATGGGGGACCCTATTTTGGATCTTGTTTAGCCTTTTCCCCTTGAAGTGGGGTTTGGACTTTTAGACATGTTTGACACTTTTCTATTGTGTGATGGACTATGGAATATTTTTCATTTCTTATTATTATTATTATTATTATTATTATTATTATTATTATTATTATTATTATTATTATTATTATTATTATTATTATTGTGGATAAACATTTTTGACTAGAGCTATGAATTGGTACTTGGACATAAATAGGGGCCTAGTCCCCAAAGTCAAAAAGAGCACACAAGAAATTAAAACACATGAAAACAGTGAACCCAATGGAACACCACCAACAAAGGAAAGACATCCTTACAAAGGGAAGAAAAGAAAATCAACAATCCGTGAAACTTCCACTAAACATCCTCAAAGTGTTAGCAACAAAATAATCAGACAAGATAAGGAATAGTCAAAGGGAGATTCAACCAAGAAAAACTGCCGATAGCCTCAGTCTAAAGCCAATCTCCTCTCATGCCTAGAGAGGTCTTTCATCATCCATTAGGAGCTGCCTCTCACCAAATTTTTTGCTTCCATTCTCAGTGTTTTTGCCTCAGACTTGTGACCTTTCTTTTTTGCATCAGTGCCAACAAGTGCTTTGCTTCTCTTAGCCACAGTCCTAGAAGGGGACTCTGAAGGCTCAGCATGCAAGGGAGGAGTAGCAGAAGCCACTAGAGTAGAGGCTTCCTTTGAGGGAGGAGTCTTGGAGGAAGAGGAAGGAGGATACTTGAACACAGAAGGCCAAGGGGAGGAATCTACATGTTGGTAAAGATTCTCTGATTGCACTACTGAAAGTCCTGGCAAAGGGATCCCTCTTTCTTGCTCCAGACAAATTGAGAGGACGAGGAAGATGAAGATTGGGTCACGAACAAACACATCATTGCGTTATGCCCCAAGAGATTGCACCGAAAACAATGAAAAGAGAGACCTTCATAATTGAGAAACTGGGTTTATTTGCTCTGAGAATAGAATAAAAGTACCAAGTGGAAAAGAGGCTTGAAAAAATCTAACAAGTCTATCATCTAACGAGTTTTTATCTATTCTCACAAAAAATCCCACTTTATTAACCAACAACTTAATGTATTCTTCTTTCTTACATAAAAATGATATATACTATAATCTACTCCAAATAAATACTACAAAAAAATTTATCAAAATTGGATCAAAGAAATGCAACAAAAATCAACTAATGTAAAGAAAAAACACATGAAAATGAAAATGATAGAACCATGGAGTTTCGCAATATGCAATTTTTCTGTTTTTGATTTTAAGATAAGCAGTTCTGGTCCCAAACATAGAAAATTGAGGAAAAACATGCCACTTTTATTAAATAATGGAATTATTATATACTGATTACATTCAAACATGTTACAATTGGCCTTTGTCTTAATCGATAGAATGGAGTGGCTGAGCTCCACTACCTTACCCTCATAAACTTTATGGTTTCTTTTAATAATTTTTCTAAGATCGAGGTTGTGATTTTTAAAAACAATATAAATATTAGTTGGGATTTTATATGTCAAAATGATAATTTGTTTAATGTAGAATGAGTTATTTTATTGGTCATTGTTGTGTATATGGATTGGCTCAACAACTTGATTACAATAAATCTTATACTTTGATGTTTACAAATCTTAAAAATAATATAAATATTGATTAGGATTCAATATTTCTTCTTTTTTTTTTTTTGGTTTATGGAGTTTTTATGTTTATATATATATTTTTTAATTTTTTAGATGATTTTGTTTTTTGCTGAGGTTTGTTAAGGTTTGATGGATAAATTTTAATATGTTTTTAGTTTTGTTTTGTTGTTATTTGAATGATGAGTTTTTTTGTTTAGCGATATGTAAGAGGAGTGTTTTATTTGGTTACATGTCATAGATGGTTCGGTTTCTATTTGTTTTCTTTGTTTCCTTGGTTTTTTTTTATTTTAGGGATTGGGCATCTCGTTGTGTTCCAGAACCGATTCATAACTCCAATCAAAGGCGGTTTTAGCTCATCAAATTTTTATTAAAAAAAAACATTTTCTTCTTCTTTGAGTCTCGTAATATCACATTTATACATATTTGTATGTAAATATGCAAAATTTTATATGGAATTTTAATTTCTCAAAGATTTATTTGAATTAAATCATATCATATTTGAAATGAAATTGTTTTAAGTACGTTCACAAGACCAAATATCTAAAAGACCATTGATTACATCGATTGTTCCAACTACTCAAAGATTTTCGGGATCTGAAGTATTTTTTTGAACAATACTCCATTCACCTTTTATTTAACTGGATTAGCATCTTCTCCAACTTTTAAATCTTTTTACCTCAAATATGTCTATCATGCAACCAACTCTTAAAATTTCCACATATTTAGTTTATATGTTTCTGTATTGAAGATACTAAAAGATGAAGTGTTTGTCCATTTCAACCGCCTCCGTGATATTAAAAATACAAATCTTCTCATCCTATAAGAATTGTCCATCTACATGTCTCACATTAAAATCTGTAAAACCTATTTCTTAATTGAACAACAATAATATTTTCACTTCAATCAATTTTATATTTATGTGATTCATACAAAATAATAGTCAAATGTCACGTCACGTCAATATATAATAATTTATAATAATGTAATATTACAGAACAAATTTAATATATATAAACATCTATGGAAAATCATTCTTAAAAGTTATGACTCTAATTATTATTGCATAATGATATCAATGTTCACATTGCATATTGATATAAACACTCGAAGACTATAATATAATATAATATAATATATATATATATATATATGCCATCCAGAGATTTTGACAGATATAGACACCCATGACATTGATTGAAACAGAAATGAAGTAATGAGTGGAATATTAATTGGTAAAACTAGGTGGGCTCCCTTTTTTAACGTACTCACGACATTAAAAATATGATTTCCATGTATTATTAGCCCTGAGGGTAACTCTTGCTTTCAATTTGTTTTAATAAGTTATTAATTCTTGATGTGGGCCAAGCATAATGTATTGATTTACGTGTTAGAAAGTATGTTGTATTTTATGAGTTTCACTAAAATATGCTCTATGGAAGTTATAATATTTGTATGCCTCCATAGATTAATAAATATAATATATAATTTTTCTGATTAGAACTTTAGTGCAGACATGGAATTTGCACTAAAAATTTATTTCATAATATTAATGCTTTTGGAGTTTTATTGGGGTTCTGTAAATTTATATTCTTTAGAATTTAATTCACTAAATTCACTCATGTATTTGGATGATTGTGGACTAGGTAAATTCTTGATTTTGGTTGTTAATTAAACTCAAGTCTCAAACTTTGTTTTAACGTCATTGTAAAATGTTGCAACACATTTTAATGGGAGAAATTTAGAGATCAATTTATATTACCAATAAATTATTATAAAGAGATTTAAAATCCCTTATTATTATGTGCCATCCTTCTTTAAATAAATAAATAAATCGAACAAATTTAAATGGACGATTACAACAAAAAAATAGAATCTGAATTTTAATTCCCTGATAAGTTCGTCAAATTTGCATACCAATTAGCAATTTGGTCCAAAAGGCACCTTTGCTTGATGGCATATGAAGTCAAAAGGTGGTTTAGGCGATTAGAGAAAAGTTTATATTTTTTTACGACTCGTAATATAGTCATTTTTGCATCTAAGGGGTTTGGTATTATGGGCTTAATTAACTTAAATGCTTAATCCTTATTATAAGGAAATACTGGTTAAGATAATTAAGCCAGTTATCTCTTAATTTAAATGCTTAATCTTATTTATAAAGGAATATTAGGTGAGATAATTAGGCCATTTATCTCTCAACTTAAATGCTTAATCCTTATTATAAAGGATTATTAGGTGAGATAATTAGGCCATTTATCTCTTAACATATCAATATGGAGATGAGAGTTTATATTCTTAAGTTATTGAGTACCTAACAAATACGGTATCATATAAGATTCAACCTTAACCAAAAATAATAAATTGATTCTGCATACAAGGTAATTTTTCTTCTTTCCTGCAAATTGATTCTACATACCTCAAATTTAATACGAGTTTGTTTCTATAAAATTAAGATAATGTCCCATATGAATTTTGATTGCAAAAGTCAAAAGCCCAAGAACTTGAAGGTCCTTTTGCTCAATCGGTGTGCCAATCTCAAAAGATTACCCGATCTTTCAAATTATACTTCTCCATTGAGGATCGATTTGAAACATTGCTCTAGATTAAGAAAAATACCAAAATCAATTGGTCTCTGACTACAAGTAAAACACCTCAATTTGTCAAGTGTAAAAACCTAGAAGAACTTATGGAGAGCATTGGTGAGCTCTCAACACTTGAAACACTCTCTATGAATTGTTGCTTGTCCACTAGAAAGTTGTCGAGCTCATTTTAGATGCGCAAATTTTGTTGTTTGGAAGATTTGGGAAATTTTGCTTATTCTTTTGACAATTTAATCAATTTATAATTTCCAAATGAATGGTCAATACTTTCCCTTGTTCGTTTATTTTTGGCCTTCTTAAATTTTTTTATGGGAACTATTATGTTGGAGACATTTCAGATTGTATATTGAGTCATTCAAATGAAATAATTACAAAGTTAATGTAATTTTTTATAATTAAAAATGGTAACTTTCCAAGCTAGGGCATACAAGTCTATGTAATTATTACGGTAAAATATTTTCTTTGGACTTTTATGCAATAAAACAATTCATCTGGCTCCATACACTTTAACATTTGTTAGTACTACAAACTCCCCATAGGGACTTGGTGCTCTGCACCCTTTTTATTTATAACATTATTTTAAGTTATATGTGTACTTTTTGTTTATTCAATTAAATTAAAATTTTATTAGTACATTTTTATTTTTTATTTTTTTTTGTGTGGGGGCGAGGGGTTGGGGGACAATATCCCCCTCCTCCACCCCTTTGTATTTCTCTTCTTTTTTTCCTTCTCTTTTTATTGTCCCCTATATCTATACATTATATGTTAATGGGGCTCATAAATGTACAATGTATGTTTCTAAAGGAGTGTGTTGTGTGGGGCCATCTAGGTGCACCCATATCTCATAGACATGTCTTGACTGCATTTTTGGCTGCATATGTTTATAGGTAAGTATGTTGTGTGGGTCTGTCTATGTCCACCCATGTTATCTGGTCCCATCTTAACAACTTTGCCCCATGTTTAAATTCAGTTAACATACCAATAAGGCTCAAATTTGGATTCAAAATTCTATACATATATAATTAATAGACACAAGAAATTAATGCAAGTATATAGAAAAGGCAACTAAGAGTCTAATGAAATATGAAAACAATCTAGCATTTGTTGTTCACTTCATTCTAGAAGAGTTTAAGAATTTATAGAATATCATTATCACGACACTTACATTTCACTAGATTACTTGATTGAATTGCATTATATGTCCTCATAGTAGAATTTTGATCATTGTAAGCACGTATAATTTATATGTAATTCAAGGCAAGGGTAGTTGTTTGTTAGTAACACACAATATATAATCATGATAATCCATCTAAAAATAGGTGTCAATGTCAGTGTCAACTAGATAGATTGATGAATCACGCAATAATAAGAATTATAGTAGATGTAGGATATAAATCATGGTGACATCAATAGAAATAGACAACACACAATATAGATATGTGTGATAAAATCATGACACCATGTACACAATAAAAGCCAATTAGTTCCATATAAAGGTATGTAAACACACATGCACACAATATCATATGAAATAAGTCATAAGCACATACATCATGATCAAGAAGCACACAAGCATACAAAACATGACACAACTCTAACATGACATGGCCATGGCATGGACTAGAGGATGCTCTGACACCAATGACACATGATGTAACAATCCACAATCATTATACACATAAAACATAGAACCATTAATATAGAACACATCAATGATCAAATAATGTCACAATCATTAGCTACAAGTAAACATGAAGTAAGCAGTGTTAGTCCACATAATTAACCAATGACATCATTTGGTATAGAAAAGTATAATATCCATAGGAAATAACACTCTAGAAGTATGAATAAAAGCAAGTCATGTATAAACAATCAATGTAGCTCAATATGATCAAAGGACTAGCACAAAAAATTATAACTTGATAAATTTGCCAAGATGCCCCTAAGATGGGCATGCCCTTAATGTAGAAAGGTTGTTCATGGGTGTGATCAATTATATATATATATACATAGATATACATATACATATACATATATATATATATATATATATATATATATATATATATATATATATATATATATATATACATATATATATATACATACATACATATATACATACATATATATATACATATACATACATATATATATATATATATATATATATATATATATATATATATATATATATATATATATATATATATATATGTCTTGCATTCAACTCATATATACTGTGAAAGGCATGTGCATATAAAATGAATTTGTAAATCACCATATATATAACAAATGCCATCAAGCAACTATGTGTACCATCAAAGCAAGTTGTGCAAAGGTCATGATTTTGTAATTGTTAATATTTGAATGTTTTTGTAAATTTTAAATATTTAGATCTTTTTGTACTTGTTTAAAATATCGTCATAATAAAGTATTCACTTAATCAAGCAAGGCCAAGGGACAAGGCTAAGAAATAGATGAATATAAGGGATATACATAGTTAATAGCATATGTCAACTCATAGTGTGAAATAAATATAAAAGTAAAGTAGTATCAAGAAGGTAAAGGAAAGTGGCATGCCCCCGTTATTTGGTAAAGTCATGTCTCAAAGGATTATGCAAAAGGACTCATAATAGGCACATGCCCCCAGTGGGAAAGAGTCAGGGTGTATATGTTTTAAGTTATGTAGGAATATAATATATGTGATCATGTAAATTCAATGAGTGCCATGACAAAAGTGGGCATAAATAGTTAGTATGGTGAGGTGGGTAAGTTGTGTACCATATTGAGGTGTGACATGCCTCAAAGAATGTGTACTAAGAACATACTATTGTAAAGGGTGTGTATGCACATTTCATCATAGGATAGATAGCATACATTGTTTAGAATGAGATAAACAATCAAAAGGCAAGGGCTAGTGAAACACAATAATCAAATCAAAGCCAAAAGATATAAGAATGGTCAATGTTAAAGCATATGTACATTTCCATGTTAAAATAGAAGAATGTAGGTATCAATAAATCAAATGAGAAGAGGGCAATCAAGCAGTAAATCAATAATAAGATATGTACAATAATATATGTTTGAGCCACCCTATGAATATAGGTTATGAGTGATAAACTATGATCCCATCAAGGGGATACTCAAGTGTAGGTCCGAGTCAATTTGTGTCAATGCCACACACCATGGGAAATAAGTAGCATTTATATCAATATCTAAATCAAAAAAATGGTCACAAGTTGTAGAATATTTGGAGTCATCAGTATGTTTTATATGATCATGTATGACTCTAGTAAATATAGTCACATGTAGACTATGTTATATGTTAGGATAAAGCATCAATGTTATTTGTATAACTTGCTCATAATATTATTGTAAGACTATCATAGGACACAATAGACTAAATAACATATGTTGAACTCGAATAGGCCATTGATATAAAGGATGTTGGAGAAATGATCATCAAGGAAAATTAGTCACTTGATGATGTAATGACATTCAAATTACTTGTGGAAGCATAACCTATGCAAGTTGTATTAAAGGTTTTTGTGCAATCAGAGGAAGAAATGTCTTTGGTTAGATGGGGTACTTGTATGGAACACCCAAAATTGTAACAACTTTATTATTATTGATATACTTCAAGCATCAATGCAATAAAGATGGGATTTCATGTATATTATGTATCCATGGTCATCCTAATCATATGTCAAATACACTAGTGTTGGGAAAACTAAGAACCAAGTAGCAATATTTTTAGCTCTGACCATAAGTGGTAATATAATGACCCCAATAAGGTTTTGATATTTTCTATTGAATCCTTTTATTGTGTCCCTTTTACCAATCAAATCTCTATGTTTGTACCTAATACTAGTAAGTAATGTCATAGTTCATATGTTTTCACTTCACCCATTGTCCATGATAATGCTTTATATGGAGTGTGAATCAACGAAGGCACATATAAAGAAAGGTGCATTTATAGAATCATCATCAATAATTTGATGGTTATCAAATGTAATCATAGGTTGTTATACTTGTGCATTTTGTTTAAAAATAAGGTTATATGTAGGATGAGGCTTCGTAGTTTTAAAAGCATAAAGGAGGATGCACATTGTAATTCATATGTATCTCAAGTTTAGTCTTGGTTTCTAGTGTGGCATGTTTTGTAAATAGATTGGTAAACACTATAAGATTTACATTAGGTTGTGCAACCGATTCATTAGTAGGTGTGTTACCATCATTAAGCTCAATGGTATTGTACCCAATTAGGTCTTTCATCTTGTGTCTTAAACCAAAGCATCTGTAAGTTGAATGTCATTTGCATCTATGTCAATCACAATGTGCATTGATATCCAAATTCTTAGATTGTGTCTTTGTCATGTCAATCTTTGAAGGTCTAGGAAGGGATATGAGGTTACACTCAAGTAACCTTTGTAACACCTTAGTAGAATGTTAGATAGTCATGTAAATTATTTATGTTGAGTAGAAAGGACAACCCTGCTAGTAGGTTGTAGAAAATAATTTGTTGTTTTAGTCTCATTCTTTGTACCATTTACCTTGGCTTTGAAATATGATTCTATTTGAAATTTAGTCTCATTATTAGTAAACTATCATCAGTCGAATAATATAAGCATGTTCCATGGAAGGTTCTAATATGTTATTCTAGATCACCTTTACCATGTAATGGTGTAAGCTAAGGTACCACGATCCCTATAATTTGGGGATGATTGAAAATATATGGGCCCAAAGGGTTATGTAATAATACTTGAGAGTTTGTTTTATGACCCACACTATTACAACTTTGTTTCATTTGAGTAACCTAAGCTTTAAGATCTAAAAATTGTTGAAAAATATATGGTTGATAAGATTAGTATCCATACTAAATATATTATAAGTAGATGGTGCCACATGATTTGTAAGCCTAGAGGGAAAAAAATAGGAATTATGTTATATAACAATACTCATAGATATTTGGAGAGTAAATTGTGGTGCCCCCATAGTAGGTATACTACGTGTAAGCATCACTTGTGTATCCATATGGGTATACATATGAAAAAAAGCATTAGGAATAATCATTTGAACACCTTATGTAACATGTGAATTTATGAAAGGTAGCTCAATATCATTCAAAGGTTCATCTTGTGGTTCATCAGATTTTTTTCCTTAACTAGATTTTTATTTTCATCTCTAATTACACACAACATTGCTTCAATCATATGTGGATTTATCTTAAGATATCCTTTAAGATCAACATAATCTATGTCATAAAATCAGTCATCTTATTCATCAAGATGATTATTGTTAAGGTTTTTGATGTTTTTATCTCTATGTATATCAAAATAAGAAGTATTCACAACATTGGTATCTTCCATTGTATCCATATTAGGGGTTTTAAAGGTTGTGCAAGCCAAAATGAAAGTTTAAACCATAATAGAAAAATAATTTAATAATAAACCCTAAGAGGGGATAAATTTTGAAACCCTAAAAATTTTTAAAACTTAATGTAGAAGGAAACCTATGGTTTTTGTGTCTAAATCAATATTGGAGCTCACTAAAATATTTTTATGTATTTCACACTTAAGAGAGATAAAATTATTGAAACTATGCCCCTAATTCATATTTTATTTACCTTAATTTAGTTTTAGAAACCATAATAAGATAGAAAGTAATATGTGAATTCATATTACTAAATATGACATTCATGTATACATCTGAATGTAAAATACTAAAACTAATTACAATGATTTGACAAGTGACACATGCTAAATATAGTAAGTATAATAAAGAGATAATTACTTATATTTTTACTAATTATCTGATTGTGATTATGTTTTGATGGTGTAAAATGGATTGAATCATGCATTTGGTTTGTCTAGTTCAAGAACTGTGTTTCTATCTATGCAGGGTCGATTCTATAGGATCTAGTTAGTACTGATTATCAATACTAGTGATCTATGTCAAAATATGGGTCCATGACCATAAAATCAACTTTGTCTATCTCTAAAATATTTATATGTGTGATGTCAAACCCTAATGATGGGCACAACTCTAAAATTCAGCATCCTTCACTTTGAAACTCTAAGTGTGCTTGTGAGGGATAGAAACCTACAAAAAACTCTAAGAATGTGTAATGTGTTTAGATGAACCTAATCACCCCTATTAATTATTAACCATTGCCTACATATATTAAACTATAATGAGGTAAATCAACCCACGTGTAGTTCTTCTACCTAGTGTGATTGTAAAATTGTGCTCCTTTACTATATGAATGCAACTAATAATTTTGCTTTGATACTTTACAATGCTTACTTTGACTTGGATTTAGTATGCTTCAAACTTGACTTGTGACTACTCCTAGTGACTTATTTAAACTTTATAAATAATAAGGTGGATTGTCTCAATGTGAAATAGTGTATAGATGTGTACCAGATGAGTGCCAAGTCCCCTATCAAGTCAGGCCTTGATTTATATATTTATGAGTCCAATTGGGTAATTTTTCATACCAATAACATGCTAGGAATATGGACCAAACCTAAGGAGATATTTCATTTTAAAAATTATCCATTGTTGGGAGAGGATTAGTACCGTTAGGCCTAGGTCAATGTCGACTAATAATATTGAACTAATCTGACGTTATTGACCCGTGCATAGGAGAACTGTACTGAAGGTTTGATAATGTGTGTATAAGATACTATGTAGGTTAACACAGATAATGAATTTATTTTATGGGTGTAACAGTAAATAGAGAGTTCAAACTCATAAGGTATCATGTAGGTGTAAGATAATGATAGGTTAGGATCGTATTTATGTGTGTAAGTCATGCATAGTAAATGTATGTCTAGTTTGTCATTGTCAAGTGCTTAATACCAATTTTTAGTATCTACAAATTCCCCTTTTTATTTTATTAATATAATTGATAGAGTAAAAGTAAAAAGGTATACATGAGTGTGTACACCATACTTTATCTTTTTTAGGAAGCTCTAATTATACATGTTACTCAATATCAAAACCTGAAACAAACATATAGTAGTCAATGCCCATAGATTGAAATTTAAATTTTAAAATTTAAAGAGAAAGGAAGGAGTAGAAATGTGTGTTAGTAAAAACCATGTTTCCCTTGCAACTTGTTAGTGATGATGCTTCCTTGTTGAATTATTAGATGATTTTAATTCCTTGTTGAAGTATAGGTAGAGTTAGAGTGATTTTGCCCCAAATTTGTGTAACTATACAAGCCCTTCGATTAGGAAGACAACATGACCCAACCCTCATAAATGTGAGAAAAAATATGTAATGTACAAACCCAAAAGACTAATCATAAAAAAAATAGGAACCACATGATGGGTTCTCTAGAAGTAAAACCAAATCAATCATTGGAGATGGCTTATAGATTCAATTGTATAGTTTTGTTCAAGTTGGAAATATGAAACAAATGCATGGTAGAAAGAGAATGAATTATGTTCATACCCAAATCATGACCTCATATTTAATTGTATAGTTTCAATAAATTTAGAATAAATGCATGATCGAAAGAGAATTAACAATGTCCATGCTCCCATCATAATCTCAATATCAATAAGTGTGAAGTGGAATGACACCCATTTGTCATTCAACTTGTAAACTATATTTTTGCGTATGTGTATGAACATGTATCATGCCCACTGAATTTGTATCAACTGATATAAAATTTTATGCATCTATATGCTAAAGTAGATAGCATGTATCTCAAAAAATTGTGTATGTCAAAACCTATTATTCATATTATTATAAATTGTGTACATATACCCTTGCATATGTACTCAAGTGTGTATGAATCTATAGTTAAGTCTTTGTAAATTAAGTGCATATGTCCCCATAATTTATATAGATGTGCCCATATATGTCATGTAACTAAACCATATAATGTCTAAAACATTCTAAATCTCTTTAAATTGTTATCTGGTGTCATTTTTTAGTTCATGGAGGCTTATGTCTTTATGACAACCCTATTGTATTATCCCCCTTTTGAGATGAGGGATCTGTCTCATCTCAAAATAAAATAAAATTGTATCATGTCACACATAAATATAACATCACGTATAATCTTGTCACCATGTGGAGAGTATGTCATCATAGTAATTTATATGTAAATCAAGGTAGGTGTGTGTGGGCGGGGGCGGTGTGTAATGTAGAGCATATAAATGTCACATCTAGATAGATGTATCAATGAATCATGTAGTAGTAACCATCATTGATGAGATAATTGAATAAGACTACATAATAAAAGTGCATGATATGGATCATGGAGCCACTCAATATTGGCAATCTCAACAAGTTCAAGAGTTATTGGTACACATAAGGCAAGGGCTGCATACAAGGGGCATGAAAATATTGTAACAATCAAGGCCAAGGGAGACACAAAGGGATATAAAAATGTTATAAACAAGGGACATAATAATGTTTCATCAAACAAGGTCAATAGCCACATTCAAGGGACATAAAAATGTCACATAAAACAATACTAAGGTTCACATGTAAGGGACATAAATA
Source organism: Torreya grandis (assembly GCA_037957365.1). Classification (NCBI taxonomy): domain Eukaryota; kingdom Viridiplantae; phylum Streptophyta; class Pinopsida; order Cupressales; family Taxaceae; genus Torreya; species Torreya grandis. Next base: position 961,066 of record JARHVA010000087.1, on the reverse strand, counting down.
TGTCATAAATAAGTGACATAAAATGTATTTTCAAACAAGGCCAAGGGCCACACACAAGGCATATTAAATTTCAAAAACAAGGGACATAAAAATTTCACATCAAACAAAGCCAAGGGCCATACACAATAGACATAAATAATTTACAACAAATAAGGCCAAGGGCCACACATACTAGAAAAGTAATGACTAGACTATCATGAAACAATAACAACATCAATGGAACATAGATCAAGCAAATTTTATTCTACATCATCCATATGTATCAATGTCACATCATAGTAAATAACATATCTATGTAACACTTTGTAATATATGAGTAAATAACAAAACGTGTGTAAATAATATTTATATATCAACATGGTATATAGGTCATATAAAGATATAACCTGTGACAGTGAAACCTATTAAATAATGTCCACAGGGTTGACATGGTGACTGGGTAGAGAAAAGTCCAACATTTATATGTCCATGTGTAACATGTATGTCCTACATCATACACTCATATACCATGAAGTGTATGTGTGCATGAAAATATTATATCATCTATCAAACATGTGATAAATAACATATATAAATAGTGTAATCTAATAATCATGTCATGTTCAAGTCATGACTTTTAATTTTTAAATATTTTTATTTTTTTAGTATATTTGAATTATCTAATTTTTTATATTTTTCAAAATATTTGAAATTAGTGCTCATAAATTGGTGAGTAGTGTTGGTGTAAATTAATAATTGCACCATTAATATATTTAGAAATGCAACTTAGTGAAAATTACACACCCACATGTCTAAATATGTTAAAGTCCAATTAGCACATTAAAGTGTATTTTAAGCCTCCACTTTCGATCACTTGCATTTAAGCAACCATCTACATTAATGCAACCACCTATATTTATGAGAGTCTTCATGTTCTATATAAGGAAGCCTCTTCTCATCGATTTTGAAAATGAGAAGTATTATGTAAATATTTTTTGAGATTTAATACAGAAGAGAGCTCTATTATTCTAACAAATTTGCTTTGGATAATATTGTGTGTGTGGCTCATTACATAAGTGTGATCTTAGAGTGTAGAACTGTTGATACAACTTGTAAGATGTCAGTATCTCCTCTTATTTGATATGGGATCAGAGTGGCGCTGCTGAAATAGTTACCACATTTATGATTTAAATAAACAAATAATCGATGTTTCACATCCTTGAGGTTGTATTCTTTATTATTTTATCATTGAATCCACATTTTTTCCCTCTGATTTTATTCTAATTTTGTGATTTCTTCACAATTTTTTTTTTTTTTTTCACTTTAAAGGGGGTATTCTACAAGTTCATTTTAAGGATATTTCTCATGTGTCGCTGCATCAAAAAGGTCTTAAAACCCATAGGTCAGTGATAAAATTACAAAAGTTTGATTATTATTTTTAAACACACACATTGAATTTAAAAACACTCATTTGTGAAGGTAGTTATTTTTATTTTATTATTTTATCTCCAAAATACAATAAAAATGAAGAATTTAATTTTATTTTATTTTTAATTATAATTTAATTTAATATATTTATATTAAAAACAAAAACTAAGAAGTTCAAATGTTGGAAGGTTGATCGACCAACTACCTCCTTCCCCCCTCCTCCCCAAATCCCTGCCAAGTCCCCAACTCCCATCCACCTTCCCTTACATAATCAATTATGTGCATAGGCCTATGTGACCAATAATATGTGCAACCAGACCAACCCCTATATCCCAATGATTATAGGTTTATTTTAATTTGTTATGTGTGTATCTTAAATAATAATAATTAAATTTGTTTTAAGTCTTAGTTTTTTAACAAGTTTTAATATATACATGTTTATATTTGATTGTGTTGAGAGTAAATTAGCAAACAAAATTTTGTAAATGCTTTAATTTGAGGTCAATTATTCAAATCCCTTTAGTAATGTTTTTGCATTAAAGCATTTTTAATTTATGAAGACTGGTGAGTGGGCCCAGTGTGATATATGGTCACACCCCCACATAGAGCCTTTTTATTTCTTGTTGATCCCCTTGGCTCACATTATGGTGAAAATTCCGGTAGTATTTCATCTACATTAGTAGCTCTTTTTTCAAAACCATGTTTTAAAAGTGCATAATTTTTTTTTTCCCTAGATTCCATGTTTTTTAATCAAAATTTTCTCATTCTATATTGAATCTATTTTTTTAATTGCTCATTGTAGTTTCACTTCTAAATAGGGAAATTTTATTGTCCAACTGTGTAATTATGAACAATTAAGGAGGGAAATTTCTTGTGAACATACTAAGTATAAAATGTCTTTCAGGGGGTAATTTTTTTTGGCACACTTGAGGTTTATGTCAAAACACTCTTTACATGATTTATTTTTCATGTGCATAACATGAAGAATATGTGTGGCTCTTATTTCATGTTCTTATGTCTCTTGATTTGGAATTGTCATGTATACATTATGGTTGATAATTTACTTATACTCACTCTTTATAACTTCTATGTTTGGAGATAAAAAATAATTAACATATTAAGAAATAAAGGTTTATAAAGAGTCAAAATTAACACAAAATTAGAGCCTACCTAAGTCATTGATAATAATAAATGGTTTAATTGGTGTGATGGGGGATTTGGTCTCATATGTTTGTATCTATCACCTAAGCTATTATTGCACATTGAGTCTAACATTTTTGTAAATGTTGCATGGACAAAGCGAAAAGACTTCTATAAAAACATTAATAAAATTACGGGACATTAACTTGACTTAGAATTCCTTACTCTCTGTCTAGTTGACTTTGATAATATTTAGGACTATATTTGAAAAAAACACTTTTTACAATTACAACTTTAATATTGTAATATCAAAAAAGAAGATGAGCAACTTGTCTATCAGGTTTTGTCTAAATTAAATGAAAAATACTTTATTTTTGTATCTAAATTCTACTCTAACCAAGATTCTTTGGACTAATAAAATTCCCACATTTGATGACTTTTCCAAAAGGTTGACTCATGAATAAAATAAGCTCATTCAAAAAGGTATTATTTCTAAATTTGTAAAATTACATATTTTTATTGTAATATAGCGATCTAACCCTAAGATAAAATATGATAAGACGAGGGATGAAATAAGTGATAAAGGACAACATGGAAAATATACAATGGATGAATTCAATAGAATGCCCCCAAGTAACTAGGGTGAATATAGAAAATGGATAATGCATGACACTAGAAATCTAGTTTTCAACACGGCACTTGCCCAAAGCACCAGTAAACTAGTTTTCTATTTTGGATGAACTATTTTTTTTGCACTTTTTTGGCTTTTGACTTTTTTCTATTCTTTTTATTTTATTGATTTTTTGACACCTAAAATATTAACAACTACATATATAAAAAATTAGGCATAAAATCTCTTAAAGTGCATGATGTTCATAGGTTCATCAAGCTCCTCTCCATCTTCTATGGATAATTTGTAAGTTCTTAATCCATATTTAGTAATAATGATATACAAACCTAACCAATTAGGCCCAAACTTTCTTTTCTTCTCTATTTCAGCATTTATATTATGTTGGTTTTCCTTAAAAGTAATATCTTCAATTTCAAACTCCCTGGATTTTATCTTCTTATTATAGCTATGGCGGAGGCAATTGTGGTATACTTGTAAATAGTTTAAGGCATTAAGTTGTTTCTCGTCTAGAAAGTCAAGTTAACTAAGGTGTGAATTATGATATGATTAGTTATCAATTATTTGTTGTATGGATATAAGCAAAGATGGAATCTCAACTTTTATTTGTAGAATAGACTCATTGTCATATACAAGGGAATAAGGGGTTGCCCCCATGGGTGTACAGATGTTAGTACGTTATACCCAAAGGGTAGGATAAAGTTGTGTATGCCAGTCATAACCAACTTAATTAATAACTCACTTAAGTATGTATATAATTATTTTATTAGTTGCTTCAGATTGGTGATTGCCTTGTGTGTAGTAGGGAGTGGACCACTTGTGTTTTATGTGATATGTTTGGAAAAAAGCTTTGACTTCCTTATTTTTGAATGATTTTCCTTTATCATAAATAACAGTGAAAGGGATATCAAAATGACAAAAAATGTGGTTTAGGATGAACTTTGAGATTTAATTTTTGGTTACATATGTAAGGGGCATTGCCTCAACTGATGTGGAGGAAAAATATTATTCATGTTGGCACTATTCATAAGTTACTATTCACTAATGAGGTGGTAGACACAATTCATCCTAATGAGGTGTCCACAACTCTATTCATGTTATTTAAGTGGCATGGGGCACCACATTACTTGTAAGGCACATAAGGGGCTTGATGTTGACCTCCATTATGAGAGTGGGTCAAAATTGCAAGTGGGGACAAAAGATAGTGGCTTGTATGCATTTTCCTTCAAAGGAAGGTTTGTAAGGAGTTATAAGGAGTTGAAGGAATGTTGTTGTGAGGAGTGTCATCGGTAGGCTTGTATGCCATTCATTTGAAGATAATTTGTTATGATTTGAATAATTGTTGTAGTTAAGAATTGTTTGTAAGGAGTTGTGAAGAGTTGTATGATTGATATTTGAAGCAATATGTGTGTGAGGTTGAGAATCATCTTCATTTATGAAGTGTCATTGCCTATTCTTTCCTTATTTATTTTAGATGTCTTGTGAGATTATTTTATGGCCACATCAAGTGGTATCAGAGATTGTTTTTGTTTACATCAAGTGGTATCAGAGTTGAGTTTTTGTTTACATCAAGTGGTATCAGAGAAAGTTCAAACCCTGTAGAGAGGATAGTTTTGGGTAGAAGATGTTTGAGTGAGTGTTTTTTTTTTTTTTTTTTGTTTTGGAAGTATGAGATGATAAATAAGAATAGTGGAGTGCCACCAAGGGAAAACTTGGAGAAGATTTTGAAGAATTTGCAAGCACAAATGAATTTGATGGATAAATTCTAAGCACAACTACAAATGATGGAGGATGTAGATGAAAAATTTGACACTGAAGAAGAAGAATAAGAAGATATGTGGGAGATGATAGATTTCCTATGAGAAAATGTGGGTTTTTGGGAGAGAGAATAGCCATATGTAATAATAAATAAGGCAACCATGAAGAGTTATAGGCAGATAAAATTTGCATCTATGAAGAGTTACAATCTTCTTTAAAAGAAGCAATGGATGAAGAGATGATAGAGGAAGATTACAACCATATAGGGTTGAAAAATAGTGAATAAAATTATAGCCGTGTAGAGTTTCATATAAAGGAAGAGGTCAATCATCCAGAGTTGCATGCTTCTTTGAAAGAAGCCTTAAATGAAGGCTTGTGCAAGCAACTGCACAGGGGGGGACTTTGGTGGAGTTTCAACCACTTGAATAAGTTAAAACTAAAGGTATGTAGAAGAAAAAAATAACCATGATATTTTTTGTGGATGGGCCATTGGTAGCCTATAGTGACATTGAAGAGCATGAGGATCATGCTAACATTTGAGAGGAGTTACAAGTTTCTTCGGGAGAAACTTTAGATGTGAATGTTGTGTAAGTTAGTTCACATAAAAAGAGTTGGATGGAGGATGATTTTCAAGGCATGAGGGAGAAGATACAAATGGTTATGTTTGATGGTGTGAGTGATCCAGTAGTTGGTTGGATAAGTTGTGCAAAAAGCCAAGTGGGATTTCGGTGGAGGTGGATGAACAATGGTGGGTATAAGCCCATAAAAGGATGTAAGATGCATGCAAGATCATCTTGGTAGAGGTGGTTGGTTTATGGTGGGTTTGATCCCACATGTGATTTTACTGAGATATGGTTAAGCATTTGGTAGAGGAGGACAATTTTAGGTGGGAGGTGTGATCCCACAAGGAGATAAGGAAAGCCATTATGTAGAAGATGGAAATGGATAAGAAAGAAGAACATTCCACTAGAGTACCTCATGTGTTAGAAGGGGATGTTGTAGTCATTTTGATCCATGATAAAAAAGAGTTATTTTACCACTTACCCCATCTATGTGATCAAGATCTCACATTATAAAACATTGGGTGTTTGATGCAAGAGCATCCAAGGGTTCACATAATCTTACATCACCCAAAAATAGAGTGGTGTGTTTATGTACTTGTGTGTTCATGTGTATGTGTGTTCATGTGATTGTGTTCTCATTTTTTTTGTGTGTGAGCTTACAAATATTGGAGAATAATCAGGGCAACTCACAGGAACTGAGTTGTTTTCAACTGGAGGAGAATGATGTGGAGGAAAAATACTATTCATGTTGGCACTATTCTTAAGTTATTATTCACTGATGAGGTGGCAGACACTATTCAATCTAATGAGGTGTCCACAACTCTATTCATGTTGCTTAGGTGGCATGGGGAACCACATTAATTACAAGGCACACAAAGGGATTGATGTTTACCTCCATTATGAGAGTGGGTCAAAATTGTGTGTGGGGAAAAAATATAATGGCTTGTGTGTATTTTCCTTCAAAGGAAGGTTTGTAAGGAGTTATAAGGAGTTGAAGGAATGTTTTTGTGAGGATTTTCATTGGTAGGCTTGTATGTCATTCATTTGAAGCTAGTTTATTGTGAGTTAAAGAATTGTTCTAGTGAAGAGTTGTTTGTAAGGAGTTGTGAAGAGTTGTATGATTGATATTTGAAGCAATATATGTGTGTCAGGTTGAGAATCATCTTCATTTGTGAAGTGTTATTGCCTATTCTTTCCTTATTTATTTGAGATGCCTTGGGAGAGTATTTTATGGCCACATCAAGTGGTATTGGAGCTTATTTTATTTACATCAAGTGGTATCAGAGCTAAATTTTTGTTTACATCAAGTGGTATCAGAGCAAGTTCAAACCCTGTGGAAAGGATAGTTTTGGGTGGAAGATGTTAGAGTTAGTGTGTTTTTTTTTTTGTTTTGTATGTATAATATGACAAATGAGAATGGTGAAGTGATACCAAGGGAAGACTTGGAGAATATTTTGAAGAATTTACAAGCAAAAATGAAGTTGACTGATAAATTCCAAGCACAACTACAAATGATGGAGGATGTAGATGAAGACTTTGAAACTAAAGAAGAAGAAGAGATGTGGGAGATGATAGATTTCCTAAGAGAAATTGTGGGTTTCTATGAGAGAGAAATAGCCACATGGAATAATGAAGAACGTAACCATGAAGAGTTATAAGTATATAAAAGTTATAGCCATAGAGAGTTATAAGCTTCTTTAGAACAAGAAATGGATGAAGAGATGATAGAGGAATATTGAATCCATATAGGGTTGTAAAAGAGTGAAGAAAATTTCAGACATGTGGAGTTACATATAGAGGAAGAGGGAAGCCATATAGAGTTTCATGATTCTTTGAATGAAGCCTTGGATAAAGAGGTTGTGTAAGCAAGTGCACAAAAGGAGACTTTGGTGGATTTTTAGCCACGTGAAGAAGCTAAAACCAGAGGTATGGAGGAGAATAAATCAACCATGAGAGTTATTGTGGATGGGACATTGGCAGCCCATAGTGACATTGAAGAGCGTGAGGAGCATGCAAACATTGGAGAGGAGTTACAAGTTTCATTGGTAGAAACTTTGGATGTGAATGTTTTACAAGTTAGTGCACATAAAAAGAGTTTGATGGAAGATGATTTTCTAGCCATGAGGGAAAATTTGCAAATGTTCATGTGTGATGGTGTGAGTGATCCAACAATTGGCTGGATAAGTTGTATAGAAACCCAAGTGGGATTTAGGTGGAGGTGGATGAAAAATAGTGGGTATAAACCCACAAGAATATGTAATATGCATGCAATATCACCTTAATGGAGGTGGTTGGTTTGTGGTACGTTTGAGCCCACAAGTGAGTTTATTGAGATATGGTTAAGCATTTGGTGGGGGAGGACGATTTTAGGTGGGAGGTGTGATCCCATAAGGAGGAGAGAAGAAAAGCCAGTATGTAAAAGCTAAAATGGATAAGAAATAAGAACATTCCACTAGAGTACTTGGTATGTTGGAAGGAGATGTCATAATTTTTTGATCCATGACAAAAAGAGTGGTTTTATCACTTACCCCATTTATGTGATCGAGAGATCACATTATAAAACATTGGGTGTTTGATGCAAAAGCATCCAAGGGTTCATGTAATCTTGCATCATTTATCTACTCATTTGTTCATGTGTATGTGTGCTTGTGTGTTCATGTTGTGAGCCTAAAAATCTTGGAGAACAATGATGTGGAGGATAAATACTATTCATGATGGCACTATTCCTAAATTATTATTCACTGATGAGGTGGTATAAACTATTCATCCTAATGAAGTTTCCATAACTCTATTCATGTTGTTTAGGTGGCATGGGGCACCACATTACTTGTAAGGCACATAAAGGGATTGATGTTGACCTCCATTATGAGAGTGGGTCAAAATTGCAAGTGGGGACAAAATATAGTGGCTTGTATGCATTTTCCTTCAACTTAAGGTTTTTAAGGAGTTATAAGGAGTTGAAGGAATGGTGTTGTTAGGAGTGTCATTTGTAGGATTGTATGTCATTCATTTGAAGCTAGTTTGTTGTGAGTTGAAGAATTGTTGTAGTGAAGACTTGTTTGTAAAGAGTTATGAAGTGTTGTATGATTGATATTTGAATTAATATGTGTGTGTGAGGTTGAGAATCATCTTCATTTAGGAAAGTGTTATTGCCTTTTCTTTCCTTATTTGTTTGAGTTTTATTGTGAGAGTATTTTGTGGCCACATCAAGTGGTATCAAAGCTTGTTTTGTTTACATCATCAACCCACTTGGTAAATTACTTAGCTGCCTTAATAATATGTTTATAGCCATAAGAAGAATTAGGATTGATTTTTCCAATGAGGTCTAATCCCCATTTTGAGAATGGCTAAGGTATGGTAATACATTACAAATCTTGTGATGGGTTATCTATAAGGTCACCATGTTTTTGACAAGATATATATTTTTTAACATATGTGCATGAATCAGATTCAATGGTAGGCTAATAATAACCTATACATAAAAGCATTTTAGCCAGGATAATGCCACTTGAATGTGCACCACATATTCCCTCATGAACTTCCCTCAAGGCCACATTAAATTCTTAAAAATTTAAATAGTGTAGAAGTTCTCCATAATAGCCTCTTCGATATAAAGTATTACCAAGCATTGTGTAGCGATAGGTACATTGGATAAATTATTTTTGTTGCTTATGAGATAAGTTAGGTGGTAGGGCATTATCATGGAGATAGGCATATATGTCAGAATACCAAGGAGAAGTGGGACCAACCACCTCACAAACCATTTCAGAATCAAACATGTCGTAAAATGGTATCATCTAGTATTCACAAGGAACTTGTGTTTTGTATTGAGATCAAGAAATGAACCAATGGTCACCATGGCATCTACTACCTTGTTGTTGATTCATGGTACTTTTTTAAATTGGATAAATGTAAAATATACCTTTAAGCTATCCACCATCCATTTATATGGGATTAACTTATCATTGCTAGCTTGGAATTCATTAATTACTTGATTTATGATAAGTTTAGAATCACCAAAGATGAAGAGATGTTGGATACCCCATTGAATAACCAGTTTGATACATGTTATGAGAGATTCATACTCTATAATGTTGTTGGTACAAAGGAACTCAATTTTGAATGCTTTGGGAATACAATCCTCATCTGGTGTGACTAGTAAAATACCTACCCCTAGTCCATGATTTGTGAATAAACCATCACATAAAAATTGTTAAACTAAAGATTCATCAATAGACATTATTGCTTCATCTAGAAATTCTACAACAAGAGGTGTTTTATATTTGAGAGGCATTTTTGCTAACGCATGTGCTAAAACCACACTCTTAATTACTTTCTAATTAACATACTCAAGATCAAACTCACTAAAAAACATAACCCACTTAGCATCATGCTTGTTAAAGCCATTATGGATAGAAGATACTTGAGAAGGTCAACTTTTGTAATGATTTTAGTTTGATTGTTAAGCATGTAATGGTGAAGTTTTTGTGAAGCAAAAACAACTAATAGACATGACTTGTCCATTTGAGAATAATTAAGTTAATAAGATACCAAGGTACTACTTAGATAATATAATACTCTTTCTTTCCCATTATCATCATGTTGGTTGTTGCACCAATACTGCCCTCAATGCAAACTAAGTGGTTGATATATATAAAATAAAAGGTCTACCAGCAATAGGGGCCATTAATTTTGGTGGATTGGAAAGATATTACTTAAGGTGATCAAATGATGTGTCATAATTCTTGTTCTAATTGAAATAAGTGTTTTTATTTAACATAAATGTAAAAGGGTAACAAATATCTGCAAGTTGTGATATGAGATGCCTGATTGTTTGGATTTTACCTTATAGACTTTAGAGCTATTTGAGATTTTTTGGTGGTAGCATATCTATGGTAGCTGAAATTTTAGAAGGACCAACTTCTATGCCGTGTTGTGAAACAATAAAACCCAAAAAAAATCTTGATTTCATGCCAAACACACACTTCTTGGGATTTAATCTCATCTTATACTCTCTCATTTTCTCAAAGATGTGACAAAGTGCTTTAGGATGTTCTTCTCTAGATTTTGATTTTACAAGTATGTCATCAACCTAGTCCTCTATAATATTGTGAAGCATATCGTGAAAGATGATAGTCATTGGCCTTTGGTATGTAGCTTTGGCATTCTTTAGACAAAAATATATCACTGGGTAAGGTCTCCCATGGTGTTGTGAATGTTATTTTATGTTGGTCTTCAATTATGATTTTGATTTGGTTGTACCCTAAAAAATAATCCATTAAAGATAATTGTTGACCAAATTTGACTTCAAGGTCAAAATAGGACCCCCATAGGTAAAAACTTGATTTTTAGATGTTTTAGGGGGTCTAATATTTTTTCATGGGGTATGTTATTATCCATTTAAACACTTGGTGAGGATTTTAAATTGATCACCAACATGTACCTCTTGTTCACTGTCCAAAGTTCATGCCCACTGCATGTATATGCAAATTATGGGACATTATGATTGTCATTGATATTCAAAGATAAATATGTTGAGTAGAAGATATGCCTTATCAAATTTGTGCTCCAGGTCATTTTGACAGAGTTTTCTAACACAATCAAATCTATAGGTTACAAGATAAAGATAATTAGTCACTTTTATAATGCCATATCTTGCACATAAGAAGGCTTCAGGACCAAATGGATATATGGATCGAATCTCCTATGAAAGAGGAATGAATGTGTTAATTTACAAGTCATGCAACTAAGTTCAACAAGAGTGATGTAGGTGCAAAGTTATCCCTCTAGGCAAAATGAATGGTCTCCATACTTAGACAAAATCTGCACAAGGTCATGCAAAGTTGTCATGCTTTTATAAAGATCATCTATGGACATTTGTAAAAGAAACATATAGTAGATCTGTTATGGGTTTTTCATGAGCATTCTAGAGATATGATCCATAGGTTAAATTGAGAAGGAATGAGCTCCAAATTGATTTATCTTTGCTCTCAAACTAGATGAGGTTTCTTAGTAAAACCCTAAGGGTTTTAGTCATGGTGTCAACAGGAATTTTCTATTTTAATGTTGACTAGCTATAGCCTAGACTCAGTAGCTTAAGTTATAACTTAAGCCTTTATCATCATTATGAAACTGGTCCCTCGACCTAGCAGTTATCAGCTCTAAGTAATGATCAAAGGACTTTATATCTTCCTAAGTCTATGACTTAATATATGTCCTAGCTTGATCAACAACCCATGCTTCATTGTATGCAAAAAATCTAATGAAGCGAAACAAAGTTAAATTATCAAAGGCTCTTCTAAGTTAATGCATTTAATACAAGTGTCACATTTATAATGCTTGTCAAACAGAGACCCAATGAGTGTAAACTAGTTAGAGTTAATGATTGAGCTTATCAGAAGATCTAACAGCTCATGTTCAATCATCCAAAGGAGATCCAATAGAGTGAAGGGACTCAAATTTTATAAAGTTCTTGATGTTTATCAACATAGTTTAAATTTAAAAACCAAGCAAACTTGAGAAGATTGACGGAGTGAAAATGATCCAAACACATAGGAAGCAACGAGATGAGGTCAAAGTGTCAAAGTTTAATGACCAAGTCAAGGTATAGTTCATTCAAGTTTAAAGATACAATGGCACATGGAATCTTGGATGACAAAGATATAATGGAGTAAAGGGACTCAAATGCTATAAGGTGTTCGATGTTTATCGATACATGGCACAAGCACATGAAGCTACAAACTAATAACAAGATCCTATAGATTAATGTGCATTCGACATGTGGCATAAGCAGAGACAAGTTTGACATTTCAAAGAAGATACAATGATTTGTGGGAATATTTGCATAGACAAATTGATAGGACCAATTGGGTCAATGTGTTAACGAGCTAAGTTAGATTACAATAGCCAATTAGAGTATAGGTGAACTTAGGGTTTTTGACAGAGGTCAAGAATCCATTTTTGGCCATGGAAAACAAGACTTTGTAGGGTCTTTTTGATGCTATTAAAGATCATTAAAATTCCATAGAGTGATCCATCTAATTTGGTCAAGTATGAGGAACATAAGGAACTACCATTGGGGCTGAATATTGATCTCTATTTTGATAAGTTGTGTCGTGTAAGGTTCTTTCTCGTGATTGGTTCATCATTTCTAAAGAATGATCCATACACAATGAAATCTTGGCTCGTACAGAGATAAAGTGGATTTATCCAGACCTGATGAAGTCTTGAAGGAGTTTTGGTTTATAAGTTTGTTTTACTATAAAGACTATAGGAAAACCAATGTCCTTAGATTAGTTTTTTTACTATAGGTGGGGCCTATGATCCAAATATAGAAAAGGAATGAATATGAAATAAACATAAAGGTGCCCATCATAAAAAAAACAAGTAATCCATCACCCAAGGCATGGCATGATTGTCAGTATCAGGACTTGAGGATTTGATCCTCATAAGTAGGGCAAGTAGACTTAGAGTCTCGAGATAGTGAGCTGGTACTTGGAGAGTCAGTTTTTTGAGCCAACAAAGGGAATTTCATGCCACTTTTAAGGAGTTTCATGACTTGAATTGGAATTTTTACTTATTGACCTTTCATGGTCCATTTTACATCCTTTTCTCATACACATGTAACTGATTTTCTCAACTTGACAAGTGTCCAAGTGACTTTTGGACTTCCCTTATCTCTCCCCTCTCCCAAATACTATAAGTAGTGACTTTTGGGGCTCTTTGGAGTAGTCTCCATTGGTTAATGGTGAAACCCTAACCAATTTTGTATTTGAATGACTCTTAAAGTAATAAATAAGTGAATTTTCCTACTTAAATGTTGCATGATTGAGTTTTGTTCCAAATCTTATTGATTTTGTCTAGTAAAAGATGGTCTTTTCTAGCATGTTGTCTTTGATTATCCACCAAGTATGCAGAAAAGTAATTGTTTCAAGTCTTTGTTAGTGTTTTTCCTTAGTGTATGAGAGCTTTAGAAGTGGTTTATGATTGCATTCTCCAAAGGATCATTCATTATCCCTCCTAAACATCAATATACCTCTTGAACCTAGCATATGAAACATTGATGTAACAATCTATCTTGAGTTGTAAGTTATGTGTGAAAGAAGCTTTGATTTGATCGAATTAGTATAAGTTTAGTCAATAGGAGGAAACTTACTATTGTTGCATCACCTTTTATCTTTTAATTTGTCTTCTTAACCCTTTTCATGCAAAGTCAATGAGTGAAAAAATACTTCAAAGAATGCACCAAGGGAACTAGCCCTTCTAGAGATTCATCTCACCAAATTAATTACCCATAACAAGTGAGATGTTTCCATTATTCCACTTGGATGAGGAGAGCTGAGACATATTCTCAAAGGGTGCAAATCCAAGTGACAATAATAAAATTTCATGAGCTAGAGTAGAATCCATGATCATGTTGATATTGGGTAATGGGAAATCTTCTTTCAGAAATGCTTTATTGATATCACAAAAATTTGTATAGATTTTGAATCCTTATGGATTTTTTAACACATGTACCATATTATATATCCAATCTGAATAGTTGATAGGGCATATGAAACCAACTTCCAATCGCTTCTTCAACTCTTATTTCACTAATAACGTTATCCTTGGATGCATCTTGTAAAGTTTTTGTTTGATGGGTTTGGCATCTAGATATACAATGAGATGATGCATTAATAGTGACAGATCAAGCCCTGTCATATCTACATAATTCCATATGAATACATCAAAAATTTCTTGAAGAAAAAGTGTAAGTGTTTCTCTTTCTTCTTAAGGAGACTACAAGTTTGATGATTTTGGGATCTTCCTCTGTTCCAATGTTTATAGGAATAGTATTTGTTATCCTTGAATTTAGTAGGCTCAATTCATGGGATAACCCATACAAAAAAAATTTGTTTCATATCCCATGAGATCTAAGCATGTAAAACAAGGCAAACAAATTGTCCTCATGCATGATTTTTCACCTCAAAAAGCTAGTCTTTTTGAGAGATTTTTTCACCCTATGCAGCTCAGATAATTTTATCCAGACTACACCAAGTTACAACTGAGAAATTTGAATAATTTTCTATAGATTTCACCCTAATGTATAATATCAAAGAATTTTTATACCACTGCACATGCAGGGCCAAATAAATTCTCTACCCTTGCAGGTAGGCCCACCATTGCTGGGTAATTAATGTCATTAATTACCAATATTATATATATATATATATATATATATATATTAACCTTGCATAATATATTTTCCCCATTTATTTTTTTACCCTTCTCCTTTCATCATTTTCGATCTCATTTTCACAACCCAGCTCATTGTTTCCTCGTGTGTCTACTTCAGCTCTCTCATAGTTTTAGCTCTCCACCTTAGACCATAGGTATGTTTTAGTTTGTTTTTCTTTTGTGTTTTCTCTTACCTTTATTATTTTTTCCCTAGATTTCTATATCTTTTTGTATCTTTCTTATTTATTTTGAAAACCTATTTTGCCTCGTGTCCTTACATATCCCATTCTATATGTTGTTGTCTCATGAATTATGTAATCATTTTGCTTAAAACTTGCTAACATTTTGTTTGGAAATCACATTTTAGTGTTTTAAAAACCATCTCAAAGTGACCATGTGCCTCAAATAAAATTCTTTGAGCAATAGTCCCTTCATGGGTCTACTTCAGAGAATTTTCTCTGAGGTGCACCCTACCATAATCCCAATTGGTGCACTTCATAGAATTCTCTCTGAAGTGCACCCAATCTCCAAGTAATGGTGTAGGTTAGAGAATATTCTTTGACCTACACCCAACCTTTGAAATAGCTAAGTCAATGTAGTCTAGATAATTTTCTCCAGCCTACACCTTCAAGCCCTTAACCCATGTCATCCAAAGAATTTTCTCTAGATTGCATAGAAGAGACTTACTTTGGGTTTAGTTCAAAAAATTCTCCTAGGATTACACCCAAACCATTCAAACCCATCGATGGTGTAGTTTAGAGAAAATTATCTAAACTACATGAAGTGCTTTACTCCCACCATGCACTGATGCAAATTCTCTTCACTCTTGCATATCTTTTTGTTAGATGAAAAATGCTAACTCTGGAGGAATGAAATTCTCCCTTGCAATCACTTGATCAATGACAAAAGTTTTTCCTAATAAGAAAGCCATGAAGTACAAATTTCAAGGTGTGTTTCCTTCATCTGCAGTTGAATCAAATGTGGACTAGATCGAATATATAGAGATTGGTCATGTAGACATGATTGAGTTCTTACAAAGGCTAAATAAGGACCCAATTGCACCTCACATACAAGCTGTCCTAAATAGCAAGATTCATTTGGTGGTCGTATTCCCCCTATCAACACAAGATTTGGAGTTTGTCTTGGTAGTTGTTGCCAATTTTGACAAGCAAACCATATCTGTTAAGGATGCAGATGGAAAAGTGGTCATCCGACTTGATGAGTACTTTTATAAAATCTTCCATCTCTCCAATATTGAAGAATATTCAGATATAACTGTGAACTCAGCTCAGGAACACTATGACAAGAATTTTGACAAATGCAAAAGGCATATCAACTCTAAATAGCTTAAGACCCCTCGACACTCCATTTCTAGGTGGCCCAAGAACCTTTATTGTAGTGAGTTCTTAGAGGAAGTATGGGATCTAATCACTCTCCTAAGCAGAGTTAAAGGGCTGCCCACATCAAACATATTCCAATAATGGATGTATCATTACATCTAGGTCATCAAGAGGGGTAAACAAAATATCTTATGGGGAAAATAGATTAGTGATGCCATATGTCACCAACACTCTGAGGTGAATTCTTCTATAAAGTTCTTAATGACTTCCTATTTGGTATAAATTGTAGCTAGCATGAAATCCTTTTCAGGTTTAACCAATTTTGGTGATAGAAAGAAGGTTTTTGTGTATGAATACTATCCACATATGACTTTAAAGGAGAGCATAAAACATTACAAAAGGGTCAATTATGCCTTCTTTTATAGGTTAATTTGCATTTTTAACAAAGACCTCAAAAAAAAATAATTTTAAATGCAGCATGGGCACAAGTCAAGAAGGTTGGTTGTATATTCTTGCAATTCCCAACCTTCACCTACATTAGGGTAGGAGGGTTCAATGAACAGCCTCATATGTTGTCCAGATATCCCAGTGACAAGTTAATTCTAATGAATATGTGTTGATAAATGATGAGTGTACACAAGAAACAATTAGATGCACATAAGCCTAGCTTCAAATTTCTAATTAGCATTGGTCGGTATACAGTCTCTACTAATCCAAAGGCCAAGACAATGGAAATTAAATTACAGTGGATCACTCTCAAAAGGTTCAAAAGTATGGAAGAATTTGACTATAGGAAGATGAAATAAAAGGTCAAAGGGAACTATACTCATATACACAAAATAGAGGAAATTTGGGTAGAATGTAGAATAGAGGAAGATGTGATAAAGTTGGATTACAATCATCTCATTGTAGATCAAATTGTTAATTTGAAACTGGATGACATACCTGAAGAATTGATAGATGATGGGAATACATTGGATCCATTGTATGAGAGTAATCAGGTTGCTTCAACTCCTCTTCCCCTAATTCAATGATCGGTAAAGGAATCCACTTCCATCAGAGATAGATTCCAACCTATTCGTGAAAATACCAATGCCTAGTTGGAAGGAAAGGGTATCAGATTGAAGCCATTCAAAACTAGATGTGAGGAAGAGTATGATCAAGACACTGCTAAAAAGTGGGAAGAAATAAGGATGAAGAATAAGAAAGATGCCTCCATTTCTACATAGAAGGTGAGGTTTATTTTCAAAATCAAAGGTAAAGGAAAAGGCAAGGACACTGATATAGAGAAAATTATTTAGGTAGAGATAGAATAAAATACTAATGCAAGTGGAGCATCAGTATAGTCGATGACCTCTCAAGTAGAAACTTCTCAGGTAGCATCCTCCACTCTTCCCCCTATCACTCCTACTACTTCAATTTCTCCTACGGTGCCTCTCCAAACTATTATTTCATCCCATCCTTCACCCACTAGTGCTACACTTTTCCAATTTCCTTCTCTAAGCACTTTGGACCAGGTATTTGATTCCCTTTCTAATTTACCTAGTCTTTCAAAGTCACTGGAATCACCCACCAATCTGCATTTTACCTAGAAAGACATGGATAAGTTCATGTATTCATCATCTTCCAAATTGGAAACTAAATTCCCATCCACTCCTGTATCAAATGTGCTAATGAGAACCAAAGTTTTTTCTATACCAACCCAAACTCCACCTATTATAACCACCACTCCATCAGTATCCATTCCATTATCAGATACCTCTATTCCACCTTCCATTCCACTCACCTCACAAACCATTGATCTTCCCCTAATATCACAATCCTTGACATCATCTACGTAAGAAGATTCATCAACCTTCCTCCTTGGCTAATGTCTCAAACACCCAAGAGGAATAAACAAGTTGTATCGCTAGATGATTTTCACTTTAGTCTACTTGTGCCAGTAAAGCCAAAAACAATAAAGAAGGCTAAAACAATATCAAGGGTGATCTTTGATTCTAGTAATAAGTATGTCAAGGTTGTAGTGCTTCCAAAAGGGAAAAATATTGAATATATCCAAGCATCTAACTATGCAATTGGGCAGATAGATCTTGGTAAACAAATGCATAAAAGTGCAAAGGAAGAACTGCAAGCAGCGATGGCATCTTTGATTAAAAGATATGACAAGGACAAGGTAATCAAGGATCAGATCCAAGTATAGGTATAAAAAATGACCTAAATTATACTAAATATCACTCAATCTTACCAACCAATAGAGCCCGTTGTGAGTGATGCCACTAAAAAAGCAATTCAACAGGCCAAAAATATTGGGTCACAAGGCTAGACAATCAATGCCTAGATAGAGAAAATGTTAATGCAAGGAGCTCAATGGTTACATTCTCCATTGAAATTTTGAATAACTTGAGTGAATTGAAAATTTAAATGCAATAAACACTTGAGACATTCACTCAAAAATTTTAATTAACAAATAAATATATTCATACATGGACTCAATTACACTAGTTCAAGCTGAAACTTTTAGTTGAACAAAAAGTCATTTCAAGCAGGAAAATGTTTATAAAATATAAAAAGGCCATGAAAAATAATAAAGAATTCTTTCATAGTCTAATTAAGGATCTTAAATAAGCTCAGGACATATGCACTAATAAGGGTCTAGATCTTACAGAAAATATTGGAGAACTTCTTTACCAGGTGATAGATGACTCTCAAAGGATCCTTCATGTGGAAATAGTTATTCAAGAGTTCACTTCTTTGGTTCATACAAAAATTGAAACAAGAACATTCACGTTGGATTCCATCGACAAACTATTTGAATTCTAAGTAACAATGTATAAATTGCAAATAATCTTGGATAAAAGCAAAGGCGTGCCATTAAACCTAGCAGACTCCGTCACAGGGGTCCTTACCATCTCTAGAAATACATCAAGGCTGAACAATAATGAAGTTCAAGCCACCTTAAATAGATACAAAGAATAACTAGAGAAGAACAAAAAGGATTAAATTTTTGTGTCTAAGGACACTTAGTTTATTTTCATAGTTTTCCATATGTAGTTTTATTTGGTGTAATTTGCACGTAGGAAAAGTGCATAGTCCTAAGTAAAATTAGACTTTTTCAAGAATAAGTCAAAGTACTTATGTTTTCCCTATTTTTTTTCATGCTCATCTCTATAAATAAGAGGATGATATTTTTTAAAAGGAGGACTAGGGATATAAAAGAGAAACGATGTTGAATAAAGAAGCAATTTTTGAAACTTTGTGTTCAAATTGTAAATCTTGAATTCCATCAATATAAGAAAATCAAGTGATCTTTCAATATTTATGTTGGAATAAACTTGTGGTGTATTTTAAATGTTCTTACATATTTTCCATTGCATTTTATTGTACTTTTGATTGGATTGTGGTGTGATGTTCTATAAATCAGAAGGTTCCAGGAAGCTGATTTTGAAGTCTTTGAGCTACATTATCGTTACTAGGTTTGGGTTCATTGAAAGTGACTTACTATGGAGACTTTGGGCCACACGTTATTTTATTTGGTTACATAATATTCATTGGAAATAAGGTGAATACTTTAGGCTGCACTTTTTTCCATCCATTCACGTTACATTGATGGTATTATTCTAGTTATTCTTTCATCTAACTAATCTAAATATTGGTTAGTATTGCTCCATCAGGTAATTTTATCTTTTCATACTACATTGTAACGAATGAAAGGACTTAGAGTATAAGTTTGAAAGTGAACATAAATTCTAAAAAAAGAGAATTTGATGATATGATAACACCCATTTTGATAAAATTAGTGTAAATAAGTATAAATAATTACTTGTTGTTTTAGTTAGCAATAAGAAGGGAGCCTCCCCTTTCCTTGAGAAGAGATTTTATCTCATCACACTATGGTTTAAATTACCATTTTGTCAGTGAAAAAATATTCACCTAATAGTTTTTGGTGACTCTACCAGGAAATGAACACGCAACTGAGAGCTACACTCATTCAATTGAAATAGGACTAACACCTTATTACTTCTTTTTTTTTGTTGCTAATCTCTTTCCTTTTTAGATACATTCCCAATCTAGCAGAATAAAGTTACACCTCTAGCAGAAGGGAAACATGACACATTGATCCTACATTTGAGTTATTGCAAGAGCATAACTTCGATCTTTTATTGGCATGTACACGGTCGCCTCTTCAGTGTATAAGAAGTTTTCCTTCTACCAATACAAGATCTCCTATACCAGGGGAAGCTTTCAATGTTCATAGGGCTTTACCTATTTTGTCTTTACAAATATTTGTTATTCTTCCATACAATCCACATAGAATGGCTTCTCAAGGTCCATGGGGAACTGATTTTGTTCTTTTTAACTTGATACCACCATCTCATGAACTACCTCGCGGTTCACAGAAAAAATTTCCTAAGTTCTATGGTGATGGCAAGCAACATTTAGATGAACATATTACCAAATTATACATTGCATGTGGAATTATTGGAGTCGAACATGAATATGTTTCTATAATATTATTTGTATAAATGCTCCAAGGTGTTGATGTTGATTGGTTTTACCATCTTGCAACAGGAACCATCACTAGTTGGGAAACACTTAAGGCTGAGTTTGAGGCAAGGTTCAAATTGACAGAATATGCTCATGTTTTTTTGGCTCAACTTACACAAATGAAGAAAGAAACACATGAGCCCATGCATGACTTTGTGGCAAATTTCAATAAGTTGAGGAATAAGATTCCAGTGGTTGCTCAGGCCACACCTAGGAATTTGAAATGCTTCTTCATCAATTCTTAGTTGTCAAAGGTTAGTTTTATTTTGTAAAGTGCAGCCCCAACTAGTATTGATGATGCTCAAATCTTATCCATTTAAGTAGAAGATGATTTGATCTTGGTATTAAAATTAATAAACAATTTAATCAAGCCTAAAGGGCAGTCCTCTTCAACTTCACCGTCTACTAGCACCACAAATCCTATGATGCAGAAGCTAGAAAATGAATTGCTAACACTCAAGAAGAAAATGTCCCAAGGTATGTCCTTTTCTTCATACAATCATATTCCAAGAAGAACATACCCAAATGCTTCTAATTATTCCAACAATGCTACAAAAAACCAAAATTAGAATAAGCTTCCTTTACCATAAGCAAGGCCTGTATTAGAGGCACCACCGGATTATGTAGAAGTTAACTAGTTGAAACCTAAAAAATGATGATGTTCTAGAGTTAGAATATGTTCCAAAAGATGATGTTAATACCTTCATAGGAGATGAAGAAGGAAAAGCTGGTAACTTCGATATCTAGTTTCTAAACTTTGAATAAGAAGCTAAACAAGAGGAAGATACACATGGTGAGTCTTATGTCAACTTCACCCATTCTCAAAATTAGTTGAATCAATAATAGAAGGTTCATAAAGTAAATTACAAGGATGAACCATGTAAGTGGGTTATTATTTCCAAAAGAGGAACTCCCTTACCAATTTAACCAAAGGACACAATGATGGATAAACAAGTAGGTACACCTCATTATTCTACTTCTCCTTCTATATCTAGACCCAATGCCCAAAACCCAAAACCTAAAAATGAAAATACCTCATCTTCCTCAACTGCCCCATACCTAGTCTTTGATATCATAGTCTATTCTAAGAAGACAAAAATTCAAATTTCTGAGGTTGAATACCTCCAATCTAACCCCGATCAATTTGAGAGATTGGCTAAGTTTGTAAAAAGCAAGGGAACCAATTCTAATCAAATCTCACCTAAGAGTACCCCTATTAACCATAAACCAAAGAAAAAGAAAAATAACTTGGTTGTAACTCCTCATCCAACTCCATAAAAATAGAGCCTCTTATATTTCTTTATTTATCAATGGTTACAAGCTTAGTAATTGCATCATTGATTTGGGTGCTTTTGATAATGTGATGCCAGCCAAAGTAGCTATTACCTTGGGGTTAACCTTGGAAAAGACATTTGGCTATTACTTTTCAATGGAAACTAAGCAAGTACCCTTCATAATCCAAATCAAAGATGCACAATTTGTAGTTGCCACTTTTTCAGATAAAAAGATAAAGATGACGGTTCTTATGGCTGATGTGTTAGCCTCATATGGAGTTTTGTTGAGATGTAAATTTTGAAAAGATGTTGGTGGCGAAATAAACATGGATTGGTCTAAGGCTAGAATACCTGTCAAAGGTGTTATGAAAAAAATCATCCAAAGAAGTAAGTAAACTATACTGTGACAAAGACCTAGTATCCAAAAGCCCATATTCTATTTGAAACCTCTAGAATGGGTACTTGTTTTTTGACAATAGACAAAGATCTAGTATTGTTAGATGATATTTTAGATGAAGGTTAGGAAATAGATGAACTACCCTCTTCAGATAAAGAGATTTTAGATTTTGAGACTATCAAATTATAAATTTCAAATGATGTTTGGACTTTGGAATTTGATGGCAGTTGCTCTTTAACTAGATTTGGAGCTGGGATGGTCCTTGTATCTTCAAAAGGAAAGATCTTCCCTTTTTCTTTCAAGTTGTAGTTTGATAAAACTAACAATACTATTGAATATGAAGCCTTGCTATTGGGGATGGATGTTGCACAAAATAAAGGAATTAAAAATATCCATGCTCATGGTGATGTCGAGTTAGTCATTTATCAAGTCAAGAATTTGTATTAAATAAAGAATGAAAGGCTAAAGCATTATCACAATCATGTTTGGGAATGCATAAAAGATTTTGATGCTTTTAATATATCAATAGTTCTAAGAGAATACAATGATAGGATAGATTTGTTGGTTGTTTCAGCCACTCTCTTGATTCCTCACAAGGATTTCCAAGGAAACAACTATACCATTGAATTGGTCTTCCAACCCAGTGTTCCTGATAATGTCAATTATTAGCAAGTTTTCAACAATGATGGGCAAGTCATCACCTTCTTGGAGACGGCAGAAAATTTTAGTGAGTTATATTTTGAGGGAAGTGATTCCATTCCTCAAGAATCAATATTTGAGGTTAAGGAAACTGGTGAAGAAATTTTGCAGCTGAAGGGGAATAGGATTCCCAAATGATTGGTATCTCTAGAGAGGATTTTTGATAAACATGATTGATTTATCAAAAATCAGTAGTCTGAATCAAACTCAACAACAAAAATTGAGAAAGTCAACATAGGAATAGAGGGTGACCCCAAAATGATAAATATTGAGAAATGTTATTCATTAGAAGAAAGAGAGAAGTTGGTGACACTTATACGATGGTACATTGATGTATTAGCATATTCATATGCTGATTTGAAATATTTTCAACCTAATGAAGTGCATCATGATTTCCTCTCAAACTTGGGTTTTAGCCTCACAAATAGAAACAACGACAGTACAATCCCAAAATCTTAGGTACCATGCTTGTTGAAATCCAAAAGATGTTGAATGCTAGGATCATCTTTCCTATACATCACTCAACATGGATAGCTAACATCATTCCTATGAGGAAAAAGAATAGAGAAATATGCATCTATGTTGACTTTCATAATCTAAACCAATCGTCACTTAAAGATAATTACCCATTGACAGTAATGGATCAAGTACTACAAACAGTAATGGGTTCAGAGATTTTGTCTATGCTATATGGCTTCTTAGGATACAATAAACTAGAGGTGCATGATGAAGATCAACACAATATGGCCTTCACTACTCCATGGGGCACCTTTGCATATCACATAATGCCTTTTGGGTTGATCAACGTTGGTGCTACCTTTCAAAGGGTTATGGACCTGGCCTTTTGAGATATTGTTGGTAAGTTCATTGTGGTTTAACTTGATGATTTAATTTTTTTCTCAAAGAAGAATCAAGATCATTGTGATCATTTACAACAAGTACTTCAAAGGTGTCATAAACATGGGATATCCCTTAATCCCAAGAAATCTATTTTTAGGGTTATTAAAGGTAAGCTCTTTGGACACATTGTGTCTAAGGATGGAATCAAGATTGATCCTAAATAGGTCAAGTCTATTCAAAATCTTACTCTACCATTAAGTAATAAAGGAGTGCATTCCTTCTTTGGGGAGGTCAATTTCCTATGAAGATTTGTACCTGATTTTGCTGAGAAGACATGTCATATTGCTGATATGATGAAAGAGAAATCAATTTTCCATTTGAATGTAGAAGGGAGAGTTGCCTTTCAAAAAATCAAGGAAGCAATTGCTCTTTCTCCCATCTTAGTCTACTCTAACTATACTAATAACTTTATCATGTATAGTTATGCTTTTGAGCATACTCTATTATCCATCTTGTTGTAACTGAATGAAGAAGGAATCAAATCTCCTATAGCTTTCATGAGCTATCTCCTAAAAGTCCACGAGCTCAAGTACTCACCCATGGAGAAACATGATTACGCTATGGTAAAAGTGGTTAAGGATTTCAGGGATTACATCCTCAATTCACACACCATTGCACTAGTATCAGATTCTACAATCAAGTCTATCTTAACTCAACAAGAATTTGAAAGCAAAAGAGGTAATTGGATTGCTAAGATTCAAGAGTACAATATGGAAATCAAACCCACAAAGCTAGTGAATGGAAAAGGATTATGTCAGCTCATCACAAAAAACAAACCAAAAGAGGTGTGCAGTAATAAGGGAGATACAAAGGAAGACTTTCATCAGTAACTGGTAAATAATTAGATTTTTTATATTTTCCTTCTAATAGCTTGTAATATTGGAAGGGTTGAGGATCACCTTGAATGGTCAATTCCATACATGCATGTGAAAATTTCAAACATTAGTGTAGGGTGGAGGGTATAAGATTCATTGAATGTATCCATGGACATCCAAGAAGTAGGATATAGGGTAAATCAAGATCAAGCACATGTACTAGTGCTTATTTTATTACAAACCCCACCATCAAAGGAAGATAAATTGTACCCATAGATTACCACTCATTATTATCATATGCCTTTATTGTGATAATATTAATTTTTAATGTTGTTTTTAAATATGTTAAGTGTTTTAGTATACTTAATTTTCATAGATTTAATTTTGATCCATTGTCTATAAGCACCCTCTTTATCTTGTGCCTAGAGATAATAACCTCTATGTACAATGGAAGATTATGAATAGATCCCAAGGGGGAGACATCAAAATTGTCAAATGTTACTTTATTATTAGTGTACAAATTGCCTACTAACACTTGGAATCTTGAGGGGTTGATGTCATGTAAGATGCTATACTCTTAAAATACTTTGTACAAAATGTCTATATATATAGGTGACATCTTGAGAAGGTTTAATATAAAAATATTTGCAGGTATCTTTTCAAGATGATCAATAATGTTGTACTTATGTTTAACATTAGATGATGATGCACTTAGAATGGTAAGTTTTGTACGCTTTATAGTAACAAAGCACTCTTGAGGTTACAAAGTAATGACATTAACATGATTGCGCATAAAATCAACACTATTAACTATAGATTCGAAAGGATGACTAGCTTGGTTGAAATTACTAGCTTCAGGTTGTTCTTATTTTTGCTTACCTTTTCCTTGCTCATGGTTGGGGAATGGATCTTAGTATATCCCCAAATTTTGGTTATTGGAAGTCTTGGATTATTGGTTTTCAATGGCTATGTCCCCTCAATTGATGAGGTCTTGTACATAGTGCTTGAGGCACATACATTGATTGATAGAATGTCCATTTATCCTATTGTATTTGTATTATTCATCTTCTTTATACCAATTGGGTTTAGGAGAATTCTCATCGAAAGGTTTGGTGTTTATCTAAGTGATCATGTTAGCATGGACCAACTTTCAAAATATTTTTTCATAAGTATCACCCAATTGTGTGAACTTACATTTAGGTCTTCCTTATCGGGGTTGACTACCAGGAATGGTTATGTTATTAATGGGTTGGGTGTAAGTTTGTTGTTGACTTGGTGGGTTTTTAAATTTATTTAACATCAGTTACACTATCTCCAATAATATTCTTATTCTTTGCAAAGAACTTAGTTTTTTCATTTTGTTTGGAGGAATTATTTTTGGGTTTAAATATCTTGATCAGACCTTTATTGATTAATGTTCATTCAACTTAGACCCCCTTTTCAATAATTTCATCAAATGACCTTGGGAAAAGGAGTAACAAGTCATGTCCCAAGTATGAGTTGAGATTGTTCATAAATATATCCACAAGTTCAGTGTTTTTGGAAATGACCATATAAAATGGCTTGTCATTGCTCGCCATTGTTGTAGGAAGGAAGCAAAGGTTTTGCCATTGCATTGTTTGGTGTTGTGTAAGTCTAATGTGGTCAAGTATTTTTCAATATTATAGGAAAAGTGACAAACAAACTTCTCAAAAAGGTCCTCAAAAGTGAAGATTGATCCTTTTGGAAGGCATAAAAACCATTCAAGGGATTGACCCTTAGACTTCATGGAAACAATCATAACATATACTCATTATTATAAGCAACGTCCTCACATACATGATAGAATCCTATAAGGTGTTCTTTCGGATCTCTTTTACCTTCTTATCTATAAAATTTTGGGAGCTCAAAGAACTTAGGAAAAGGTGTTGGCATGGTACTTAAGTCATAGGGGTATGAACAAATTTCCTCAAATTTAAATTATTTTTGTTTAGAATAAGAACCATTTTGGAAGTGTTAAACCCTATATTTTATCTTTTGGAATTTTTGTATAAAGTATGGAATAGATGGTTCATTTGACTTGAGGAATTATAAAATTTGGATGGTTGACTTATGAATTGATTTGTGTTGGTTTGATTTTGTGGAAATTAGTTAAGTGGTGGGTTGAATTTATTAGGAGGCTGGTTGGTAAAGTTAATGTTTTGTGGATTTGCAAAGGGGTTGGTATTGATGTTAAAACCAAGGTTTGTTGGATTAGGATTAGCATTGATGTTTAATGTTGTTGGATTGGGGTTGCTTTTAAAGTGAATGTTTGGGTTTTGCTGATTTGGGTTTGTGCTAAAGTTGAAGTTTGTTGGTGCAGGATTGTTGTTAAGGTTTGTGGGATTTGGGTTAGTATTATAACTAAAGTTGGATTGGTTGAACAAGTTGGGATTGAGTTGTTGTGGATTCATGTTATAGTTTAATTTGGATGGGTTATAATTCATGTTTAAGTTGGTGTTTTTTTGACTTGGATGAAGTTAATTTTGGTTTGGGTTAAATTGGTTTTGGTTTGGGTTAAAACTATAGTTAGGATTTGTGTTTAAGTTTGGGCTACTTGGGTTAAGGTTTATTTTTAAGTTGGGGTTGTTTGAATTAGTTGGGTTTATGTTTTGGTTTGGATGTGAGCTATTTATATGGTTGATATGGATGTTAAGGTTAAAGGAAGGGTTTGGATTGGAGTTAATCAAATTAATGTTAGGTGGGGTTGGATTTAGATTGGATGGAACTGACCCAAGAATATTGGAATGGGAAACTAATTTTACAAACTACTATTTGGATTAAGATTGTTGGGCATTTGTGAAGTAATGCTCAAGCTTGGATTGGATGGTTGGTTTGGCGAGCTAAAATGATGGTTCAAACTCTGATTTTGATTTAGATTGACAATGATTAGTGAGATTTGTAGACTCGAATTTGGGTTGATTTGTGAGTTCGAATGAACATTCGAACTTGGATTGATTTGATCACGGACTTGTGAACTTAAATGTACATTCAAGTTTGGTGTGATCAAATTTATATTTGTTGAACTTGAATGTATATTCAAGTTTTGATTGGTTTGATGTGTGATTGACAAACTTGAATGAAGATTCAAGCTTTGGTTAATTGGATTTAAGATTGGTGAGTTTTAATGCATATTCAAACTTGGATTGATTGGATTGATATGTGAAGGAAAATTAGTAGTCATCCTCACATTAGGATGATTAGGATTTGGATTACCAAAATGATTAGTTTCTTGATGTGATTGGAGATGCATAATATCTTGGTTGGCATTGTGTGCATGGGTTTCCATACAAAACCCATGACTTGTTTGGGAGGATTCTTCATAGAGGATAGTTTTCCCTTTGCCTTGAAAGATGTGGGGATTAGGATTTGAGGATCCTAAGAGGGTATTTATACCCTATAAAGAGCCTTATAGTGTAGATTGATCATGAATGGAAGGTCAAGGCTCTTTACTTGCAATCAAGTATTGCAGGTTTTGTACATCAAAATTAGATGGAAATTTTGCTCCTAAGCCCACAGCTTGAAGCAAGAATTCATTTTTATTGAACATGATGTATGGGTAAAAGGAGGGAGGAGGTAAGATAGCTTTAGGGTTACCCTCATCTTGGTAAGCCCCTCCTTCTTCCTATTGTTCAATATTTTTTTGTATTTCTACATGATGCTCTTGGCCTCCAGATTGAAAAGCGTCATTGTTAAATAGTGCAACCCTTACATTAGGAGTATTAAGCATGGCCATTTTCCTTGTGATAGGCAACATGGATAAGGAAAAAGGACTTGACTCAGAGAAAATAAAAATTAAACCAAGAACAAGAACTAAAGTGATTGATTATTTTTTATTGCTAACTAATTACTTTTGAGTTTTAACTTCATGAAAGTTTGATTTTAAGATTTTTGGTAGCTTTAAGACTCAAAAAAACTTCATTTTCACTTAAGGATAATGTAGCACATGGTAAATCACAAGAAAACAACAAATAAATTCCTATTTTAAACAATCACATAATTGCATTAAAATTTGAAAATCTAGGATTAAGGTCGTGAATAACTTTTGGGCCTTTTGATGTCACTTATTTGTCTGTACTCTCAGATGCAACTGAATATTTCAAAGCACTAACTGTGGAGTATCTTGTCATTCCCATGACCCATTGAGTCTAGTTTCAAAGGTGTGTGGAAGGTAACTTCTCAGTGTTAACCACTAACTGATGCACCAAAGTCAAATGACAAATAGGCTTTTCTAGGATTAAAGTTTTCACAAGCATATGTAAAGGGGAGTCCCCTAATATATCTTTTAGTACGTTGAGACCCAATTCTATGAAAAAAATAGTAATGAACACAAACTATTGCGTCTTGTTCCAATGTGCCCAACATAACCGTAGAGGTCTCAGTGTGTTGATAATCGACAAAATCATATTTTGAGATAATTGTTAAAACATTAGGTATTGGAGCATTAAATCCCCTCACATCATGGTGTGCTCAAAATACACAACCGCTCAAGACTTTGAAATAGTTGGATCTCAATTTATATACTCCACCGGTACACTAGGTTTGGCCTACTATGTGGTGGTGAAATCTACATTCAATAGAACCCCTAGAAAAAAAATAGAAAGTTAATGCTTATCTTAGATTCTTAGGTATCATCGCCAATGTGACGTCAAGAGAAGAGCATACATATAAGCACAACTTGGATAACACAAAAGTTATGAAATTATTTTTAATTTTGGAGTATCGTCACCAACGTGATGCTAAGGGAAGAGCATACACAATTTTACAACACACACAAAATGTTAAAAAATAGAAATGAACTAACTCTCATAAAAATCAAGTGTGAGCTAATTACTAGAAATGAAAATAAAAAAACTAAAATAAAAATATTAGTAACAAAAATAGAAAGATTTTGATTTTTTTAGCCTTTTTGTAACTTTTCTTTGACTAGCAACCTGCAAACAGATTGTTAGAAAGTTTGTTTTGGCTTAGATTCAAGTCAACCTGCATCAAAGTAAGAAAAAACCACAAAAATAAGAGAAAAACAAGCCTCTATTACAAATTCGTAAATACACAGTCAAACAAAAATATGAAATTGTTATTGGTTAGAAATTAAAAATAAATAGAATGCAAAAAACACACACAAAATAAATTCATAGTTTTGGAACGATTTCGCAACTATACTCACTGAATTCATTGTTACAGTCTATGATTTCACAGTTGATAATGATGATTTTGCAACTAATTTGAACAATTTCATGATTACACAGAAAAAATAGAAAACACAGGAAATGATTTCATGGTTTTAGAATAATTTTGTAGGTAATTAGACTTTGTTCATAGTTAAATACTATGATTTCATTGTTGAACTCATTGATTTCATAGTTTACCTGAAACAAAGAGTTACAAAAAATTTAAAACACAAACAAAAGTAGAAACAAAACAAAAATATGCTCAAAAGTAGAAAAGTATGAAAAAGACTATAAAAATAAGGTAAATAATGATTTTGTAGTTCTCTATTGCAATTTTGTTATTAGACTCCCCGCATTCCAAGTTACACAAAAAACACACATAATAGAACTTAAGAAGCTAGAAAATGACCTACAACTTCAAACAACATTACCAAGACCAAGATTAAATGTGCATGTAAAAAAAAATAGTAAGAATCAATTGAAAAATGTTTCTAAATGCACCTATGATGATTGTGAGATGAAAAATATGAAAGAAGGTCCTACCGAGCATGCCAAAATGTATTAAAGGAAATCTAGAAATGTAAATTAAGCTATGAAATCTTAATCTAAACTAACTCAACCTAAGATAGAGCTATAAACAAAAAAAATGACATAAACGTATACCTTAGTACCCAAAAGTTTCTCCCATTGCGATGTGAATTTGACTAGCTCTCTTTAAATTGTGGTTGCTCACTTTTTTAATGTAAGGTAAAATGGGCAACATTTTGATGTAAAATTTCTCTTTGGTAACTTTGATTTACTTTAGATTCGCTTGTGAATTTGATAGCACTTCGTTAGTATAAGTTTGGATGATGAAAGTGATGGCAACGGCTTGCATGCTTATTTATAAATTTTTAGAGGAAAGATCGAATGGTGGAGAATTATTTGAATATTTCAAATTATTCAAATAATCTATGGTGGCTAATGAATCCTCATCCATGAAGATGATGACCATTTCAAATAGTTGAGAGAAATATGGAGATGGTTAGTTGAGTCACCAAGAATAGGTCAAATTGTTCTACAAGTCAAGGGATGACTCTAGGGTAGTTGAGGAAGTTGTGAGATTGGTTGAGGTGAGTCAACATGTGACGAAGATAAAGGTGAAAGATATTAAGTGAGGTGAAAAATCTAGATTTAATGATTAAATTTGGATTAAAAGTGTACACAATTGATTAAATTTGATTTATTTAATTATTTAAATAAGGAGGGAAATGTCATGAATCATAATTCAAATTTAGAAATAAGAATTAGTAGGTTTTAAGTGCATTTCAACACTAAATGTAATTTAAGTGTCTACAATAGGTCTAAAATTTTCAAAGGATGATGATAAGCATGTTTATAGCATATTGAGTAGTATAAAAAATCTTGTCATCAGAATTATATATGGTCAGACTAAGAGATAAATAATATGCTCAAGAGAGAGCAGATGCGAGCCTTTTGACATTAAGAAAGTCTTATAATTGAAAGGTACAACCATAAGTAATTTTTAGGTATACAAGACTGAAGTGTTATGTAATTCAAATTTAGTGTCTACACTTAACTATCATTGCTAGATCTATACCACTACATTTCTAAAAACTATATTATATTGTAAAATAAATTTTCACCTAGACTCTTCTACTCCTAAGCTTATTGGTCATGATCTACTTCACATGCATTATCAATTTGAGATCCATTCACAATATTATCATTCCAAGGCACATAATTCCCATCATTTTCAACTAAAAGTATAAATTTTGAAGTGACACTAGTTATCTTTTCAAATTCCATTTTTTTCTTAGCTAGATCTACAGGTAACCAAAGAAATGTCAATAAAATCAATGGGTTCTCGATTAATCCTATCACTCTTCCTATTTGGATTATTGGATCTAATCCATTTTGATGCCATAAGTGAAAATCAAACATTAAACATACACACCATACAAGCACCCTAAAGTTTGAAAATAAATCCTGAAAAAATAACTCAGGTTTTAGAATCAAACACAAGGAAGCTAGGGCTATTGGATCTAAGAGCATGTAATTAAAAAAAACTGAATAAAAATGAAATAAATTCAAAATTTTCTTAAGATAAATCAAGATCTAGCCCTATAAGGGTGTAAGAAAGCATGAGTTCACCATCATATAATATGGAGAAATGGATTTACACTATATTATGACATAAATACCCCTTATTTTTAACTAAGCTAAATAATATGCAAAATACAAAAATAAATCTTAATTAATTAATTCCAAACTAGAAGTAGGGTAAACAAATAGGGTTTAGGCTTGTTTGATTTTATTTCATAGTCTAGTGACAATCAACAAGATGTAACAATTTAAAAGTGTACTAGAAGTGACAAGAACATGATCCATACATATGGTGAAATGAAAGAATCTCCAAGTTTTGTTCTCTCCTTTTCTAATGGTATAGAGCATTGGAGGCATGACAAAATGTGGATGGGGAAAAACTAATCTAATGTTTGTGTTTGCCTAGCTCCGATCTCCAAAAAAATTGCTCGTATTTTTATGCTTTGACTCCGATCACCCGAAAAATTAATGTATTCTTCTTTTCTTGGCTAGGAAGTAATATCTTAAAACTTAAGGAAAACAAAATATGTTTTGGGACCTATGTTAAACCAATGAATAGTCAAACTATCTTGATATTTTCTAGGACCCTAGACAACAACATTGAAAACAAACTTCAATGACTAGAAGAGTTCTAATAGCATTCAAACTAGTATCTTATGGTGTATGTCTAAACATAAACTTGTGTGTTTCAATGACTGCTTAATGATTGCTTGGTTTTCTCTAGAATGCTTGCAAGTGCTCAATAGATTCCTATGAACAATAAAGTGAATTCTCTAGATGTATTTCCATGCAAATAAACTACAATGCTTGTGTATGTATACAAAAATAAATTCAAATTAGTAATCTATTGGCACCCAAACTGACAGACATCCAACAATCAGAAAAGTGAAAAGATGGAACAAGGGCTATATGGGCATAAGCTAGAAAAATTACACCAACAGACCTAGGAGCATCATAACACTTTGCACAATATATAGAGCATTGGGACACTTTAGATACAAAGCCCAAGGTGGGGGGAAATGAATAGGAGGGAGAATATGACATCTAGAGAGTGCTAGAAGAAGGTGTGAAACCATTAAAAGTTGATAAATACACCAATAATCAAGTACACAAACATCCTAAAATCACATTATTTGATGATTGGCAAATACTTAAGAGGCAATTTATAGGTGTTTATAAGAAAATACGACTACCTATTTATAGACTCATATTTTCTAAAATTAATTATATATATTTTATTATGTCGATAGGCATCCTGCAATCATAGTTAGTGGATAGTGGAGGTTGTAATGTCCGTGGATTAAAAAAAAATCATTGACGACCTTAAATTTCAACCTTATTTGACATTTATTTGACCGTCACTTAGAATTTTTTTATTTTTTGCTTTGACAAGTCAATGAAAAAATTGTAATATCTTGGTCATTCAGTTAAATTTAGAGCCGTTTTCTTCCATAAATATTTTTTCAAGCCAAAAATATTAGTGAAACTAAATCGATGACATTTATCACTAATTAGTGAGAAATCTCTGAAAAAGATAATAAAATTATTAATTAGTATATCATACATAATTTACAAGATAACTCTTCTGAAAAATATGTCTACAAAATTATAATTGAGAACCCTTCCACCTTAACGTGTTGGCTAGATTTAACTACTTATCGTTATATTTTTTTTTCACACTTTTATGAACCTGTTTTGACTACTTATTCCTATAACATTATAGGTTGAGAATAAAATCAAACAAAGAATTGAAATTCATAACTTATTATCTATAAAACTTTTATGAATATTATGTTTCCTTTAATTTTTAAATGATTTAAATAATTATTATTTCCATTGATTGTGTATTATATCTATCTTTATAACCAACTACCACAATCTAATGATTGGGAGTTTAATTATATATCATTCTTTTTACTTATTATTTTACTTGTTATACTGAACCATTTTTGAAAAATAATTTTTCTTTTTCAATCTTTTACTGTTTATATAGTGATTGTTTGTCTCCTCCATGTGAGATGTTTTCAATAAGTGTTACAAATTCAGTTGAAAAAAAGTATAAATAGAATAATGTCTACTAAATTCAGTAACACCATCAAACTTGAATTTCCTAAGAGGGGGGTTGTTCATCTAAACTAGTCATTACAAAAACT
This sequence comes from Torreya grandis, assembly GCA_037957365.1. NCBI lineage: Eukaryota > Viridiplantae > Streptophyta > Pinopsida > Cupressales > Taxaceae > Torreya > Torreya grandis. The sequence continues at coordinate 926,933 of JARHVA010000087.1, read as the reverse complement.
AGAGGGATTTAGATCTTAACTCAAAAATGAAATTGGATAGAAAATTCATTCACACATGCACTTTATACTTTGTGATTAACAATGGGATTTTATGTTGGGGGCTTCTGCTCTTATTAAATTGGGGTGTAGGTTTTTATGTATTTTTTTTTTCAATATTTATTATTTAAATTAAAATTGTTCGAAAATCTTTCACTAGTTATTGTTTCGATATAAATTTTTTAAGCAAGGGAGTGACGAGGGGTATAAGATTTCTTCTATCTATTTTTAAAAATTGTCATTTCTTTTATTATTTATCATCCTTTCATATTGTTTCTTCCATTTTTTAGTTGAATACATAAACAACACAACTAATTCTCCAACTAAAAAAAATTATATAAAACCTAAAATAAAATTTAAACCTCTATAATTCCTCACAACACCTAAAAAATAATTAACTGAACTGAACATAAAACCGAACTCTAACTTTATATTTTGGACTCAATTTGGTAAGGAAACCTGCTATAATTTAAATGCTGGAAATTGGTTAAGAAATGGGAAATTTAACACCACCAGATGTCTTTTTCCACATACCCAAAATTTCAATCCCATCCATAAAATAGATCAGGGTAGCCCCACGTTTTGGAGGATAAAAGTCCACTTCCTCAATGCAAAGTGACACGTGTTCTCTTTTTATCACAATTTGTGTACCCAAAATTAGTTTATTTCAAAGCATAGATGTGGCCATCTTGTCTTCATTATTCTTTGTCTTCACCCCTCAAGAGAATCCTATTTGCATATCCACTTTTTCTTTTAATGGGACAGGAACACTCCACTGAATAGAAGGCAAGCATGCACACATGCACCCACCACCACAGAAGCCTTTGGCAATCACCATTCACTTTTTCATGCCACTTAACCCACTTTGTCTCGTGGTGATCAGCTAAGAATCAGCCCAACTTTTTAACAGATTCCTTCCACACACATCCAACCAACCAGCACTGATTCCATTGCCCCCACTTGCTCATAAAGTAATTATACCCGAAACCTTCGAGGCACTGTAGCATGCTAATCCTTGATTTTTATCAATTCAAACTGGTCTCAAACAGACCCACTTTTCTGAACAAAACAAAAAAACCAAAAAGAACAACTGCACTACCTATATACAGCAAATACATGGGGAAGGCTTTTCTTAGGCCCACCACCCTCAAGGGTACCATCAGATAACTTTAAAAATGCCTTTAGTGAAAATCTTAAATCTTAGCAAAATCTTCTATAAGTTGCAATTCCATACACAGTAGTCAATACCTTTATTAAAAACCTCTTCTTAATTATCATGAACTGTGAAAGCATAAAATCTGAGACCTGCAGTCAATTTTCATTCAGAATGGTATTACATTTACATCCACAGTATTCAATTTTCATTCTGAACAGGATTACATTCCCATCACCAATAGTCATATGGTACCCCAACACCACTTTAATTACAAAACCTAATTGAATAAGCAATTTTGCTAAGAAACAAAATTCCCAAAGACTCTCAGCAACCTGTGATCTGATAATCTACAAGACACCAATTGTACGAAGAATCCCCTCAAAGACTAAAACCCCCTAAAGCTCATCAACATAATCCATACCCATTTTTTTTGTTTTTCTCTCTTGGCCTAGTTTGCAATGAGTCACGTCCAAGACAATCCTATTCCTATACACAATTTGGGCCTTCAGCTATTAGGCCACAGTACATTCTGCCCATTTTACTGAAACATTAAGAATCTAATTTTGGAGGGTAAAATCCACTGAAATTTAGCAGGTCAATCACATTGATAAAAATTCTTGAATGGTGAATCAAACCATTGGCCCTACGCCTATAATAATACATGGTACATTCTGGCATCTGCCCCATAACCATTAGTGGTAAGAGTCAAAACCCTTTTAAACTCTCATATGTTTTCCGTGGGCAAAAGGGTACATGAGTTCTTACAATGCTAATGAGCCAACAAACCGTGCACCCATTTTAAATTTATCTATGTTTCTCAAACCCACCTACTTGGAAAGTCCATGCCTGCAATATGCCGCCCTTTTTTAATTATAATAATTTTTTAATAGCAACAACCGCCTGACCCAAAAATTCCTTATGCTGTTTGTCATTCCTGCAAATGTTTGTGGCATACTTCCCATCTCTATTGTATATGCTTTCTGAGCATATTTTATTGATCTTATAAACCAAGTTGTTTCCTTTTGATTGGTCTGTGTGCATTGGAAGGGCTGTATGCAACTATCTGATGCATTAGAATCTCGTGTTTGGGGACTTTGTAAGCCGACATAGTTTTTCATAATCTTTTTTTAACATTTTCCTCGCATCAATGCCAATCCTGTGATGGTCACAGACAAAAGCTATCTTATTCTATTCTTCAGCCTACAGAACTGTTTGGATGTGATGAGGCAGTTGATAGAATTTCAATTACCTATAGGGAATGAGCATTGCCCTTAATGTTCTTGCGCTACAATTGATTGGTATTGACCCACATGGATCCAGAGGCCGGAGCCTACGCCCATGTTGCAGAGGTTAGTTATTTCCCTTCCTCTAGACCTCTCTTTTCTGCTGTCTTCTTTTATCAGATTGTGATATACCTTATGGTCATTTCATGAGGTTGGTGATGGTATAAACACTTATGCCTTATGCCCATTTCATGAGCTTGAGGTGTCATGAACTCTTCTCAGATTGTGGGGGTATACCGATTTTTACCAAAGTGATGGTTGTGTGTTCTTCTGGTGTTTTGCTATGCTACAGAGGCATTGCAACTCCTATTATAGATCTCAATTTGCAGTACTGGATCAAATCCACGCATTCCTATCCAACTGTAGACTTTCCTTGTCTACTGGTTATCACTTACCTTGAATTTGGATTAACTTTTCTACTGTAGATGAATTATGATCATGGGGAAGTCTTCAGGGTGAATGGGAATGCCTACTTTGTACCAGTATGGTATGATACCCTAGAAGAATGAGATGTTTGGAGTGTCCTCTTACGATGAAAATTACAGCACTTGATTTTTTTTTGCTACTGATAATTTCAATGCGTAAGTTCCTAAGGATGTCTCATTTGACAGTTTTTTTAAGGACGAATCATTATGAGGGAAACTAGCAGTTTAGCACCCATGAGAGCCTTTTCTTGTTTTTGATGAAAGACCATTATACTTCTTGTTCCTTGAATTTTCATCTTCTTCTAGTTGTCTACTTATAGGGCTTGTAAGAAAATTTTCTATGACTTCGTTTTTTCAGAGTGAATCGGCAGGATACCTCCTACAAAATATCAGTCAAATAAGTACCTACGTTAAGTACCTTATGTGACCAATTTATGTTTCTTGCATGAATCGAGGGGGAATACTCTAGAATTTAAATTGCCCGACAAGAATTTGTCGTAAGATTTACTATCTTGCTTAATCTTTATTGAAACCTTCTAGAGCTTTTGTTTAGGAACTTAATCAGAATTATAATCTGCAAGGATTTTGGTTGTTCAACATCATCTTTGATGGGTTGACTATAAATGATTAATGACAGCGCACTTATTGCCCTCGAGATTTAGATCTGACTAATGAATTTTATTTCATCTGATCTTGGGTGGTTGCTCTCGAGTATAGAAGTATGTGACAGCTATGGAGCTATGCATCGCCCTTGTCAATTGAACGTGATTTGTCTTCTCATATTCTGGATGCAACTTTGACTGATGCATCAATTAACCTCGGCTGTGGTAGAAAAGGATAGTGCACCTGGTCTTTTCATCTTTGTCTGATAGGCAAGTAATTCTTAAGGAGTCATTTTGCAATCCTCTTACATCAGTGCTTTTGTCCATTTTCAATGGATTTCGATTTTCAAGTGTATCTTCTTTGTTTTTCCTCACAGAAATGGCTCTGATAACTATCCTATTTCTCTTGTTTTTATATGGATTGGTAAGAAATATAGATTGATTTGTACTAGTGTAACTATCAATAGGGTTTTTGGGAAGTTCACTGTATCTGTAAGTCAATTGTAGTCAGTTCTTGCTCACCTTCGACTCTGTTTCCTTTCTATATATTTGTTTGCTTCTAAGCCATATAACCTGGGTAGACTTTGCAAGAGATCAGCTGCTGAGCAAAGTGTACATTTTCATTTATATACATAGTGAACATCGAGATTTTCATTTTTTAATCAGACACTGTTCACGCTACCTTTACTTATTCATGGAAATTACTGGCTATTAGTATTTAGTTGAAGAAAAAGTAAAAATACAGTAAACTGAATTTTAATACGAGTTTTTCCTGGTGGGTTTACTTAGAACAAAATAATCGCCATTCAATGGCAGCCATCTTGAAATGTTTTAAATATTAATGTAGAACAAAGACTTGATGAGCCCAATACATTTGACTACTGAAAGAAAAGCGTCTTAGATGGCAAGTAATTTTGAGAAAATGAATCAGGTTCTTTTCTTTGAATATTCAAGCAGTAAAAGGTAAAGGGCAGTCTAAGGTATTTTCTTTTGGAAGAAGGGAACACCCAAAAATCATTTTTTCTTTCCTTGTTGTGCAGAAAGAATCTTGGAAGACTGTTTTGATCTTAGCGTATCAGAGCCTAGGTGTGGTCTATGGAGATTTGAGTATATCTCCCCTTTATGTTTACAAAAGCACTTTTGCCGGAGATATTCAGCACTCTGAGACCAATGAGGAGATATATGGAGTATTGTCCTTTGTCTTCTGGACTTTAACCTTGATACCTCTGTTCAAGTACGTGTTTATAGTACTAAGAGCTGATGATAACGGAGAAGGTAACTTTGCAAATTCTTTGATTTCCTTTTGATGAATTGAAGGGTTTGTCTTTTATCCTACACATTGATATGGATACCCTTATGCAATCACATTTCTACTATATTGAGAAGCTTTTGATTATTGGGCATTCCCAGTGCTCTAGGATTATTGTTCTCAATCATCACATTGCCCTAGTTATTACTTATTACTCGGCGAAAAAAACATTGTGATCTTTACCCTTGCATTTTAATATGAGGCATAAGTTCTTCTCTATAGTTTGACTAATCTAAGACATTGATGCAGGGGGAACTTTTGCATTGTATTCCTTACTATGCAGGCATGCCAAAATTAGTCTTTTGCCAAATTGCCAGGTTGCTGATGAGGAACTTTCAAATTACAGATTGGAAGATCCTCCTGAGACAAAGGCTGGGTCAAGGATGAAAGGTGTGCTTGAAAAGCATAAAATATTGCACACAGTATTGCTTGTTGTTGCTCTAATTGGCACCTGCATGGTTATTGGTGATGGAGTATTGACTCCTGCCATTTCTGGTATGCTTTATACATCCTAACTGTTTCTATAGACATTCGATTAATTATATATAATGCAGTACACCTCACTGGAATCTGTGTAGATCCTGTATGTTCTGTGTTCTCCTAATAAAAGGGTATTTGCTGAAACAACTAACTATATGCTCTTGTGCAGTTTTTTCTGCAGTGTCAGGGCTTGAGCTTTCGATGTCACATCACGAATGTAAGAACTCTTTCAGAATTCTTTAGTATGACATTAAAATCATTGTTGAGAGAATCTTTTGTGCTTTGTATGTACTGATACAGTGTTATCTTGCTGTGATGGTTAGAATAGTTTCTAAAATTGGTTTCAAGTTTTTAATACCTGTGAATTGGTTGTATTGTAAGTGACTCCGTGCAATGTAAATTCCATCTTTCTAACAAAAAGAGGACCAGAAGAAACACAAATTCACGGTCTCATAACATCCTGAAATTAATAATTGGAATCTAATTAATAAACAAATTATTTTATTTGACTTACAAGTTGAAAATCATGGAAGTCTCATGCCTCTGTGAACCACAAACAATTGGAATGCCTCAGTCACCAAGAAAAGAAAACTCGGCATTGCCTGAGCTGTGATTGTTGCTTTTATTTCCCATGTTTTTGGCAACAAAGATTCAGTTAAATATAAAGCAAGATAATAAATCTTTCCAGTTATTTGAGCGTTCTCACCAATTGCCTGCACTTTATTGGACATGCCTTGCTGGAAGACTGGTAATGTTTCGAGTATTGCAAATTGGCTGTCCCAACAAGATCGTTTTTTAAATCTACAAGCAACAACATCCAGCAAGGTCTGTTCCATTTTTATCAGTTGTTCATTATTGTGAATCAATTCCAATTACATGGAGATGTTAAAAACAAGAGCATTATTCTAAGAATGGCAATGCCAAATAAATATCCAACTTTCAAGATAAGTACAATATTTTAATTCTACAAGTAATCCAAAGGATGTCCAGCAAAATTGAATATTAAGATAATAAATTTTGAAACATTTTAGTTGACTTGAAAAAGAAAAAAATTGATATTGTGGTAGGATTAGAGAGATGATAGTAAAACAAGTTTGGTGAGGAACTTAGACGTTGGGCTTGACAACTACTCAAAATAGGAGTACTTAGTAATCTGTTAATTAAAAACTTATGGCACTCAGGTCCATGGCAAGTATTGGCGACTATAGTAACATCAAAATGGACTTATGTCAGATCGTTTATGTGCAACGAGTATCTCCCTGATCCTGAGGAATGCATGAGTGCAACAACATAATGCTATTGCATTAATTTTTAAAAATGTTATCCTCACATAAGCACTAGCCATCTGACCACGGGCACAATAATTACAGAAGGGCCAAAGAAGATTTCCATTGGTTGATGTGAATTGAGGAAATATCAAGGAGGGAGGTTTACAGGATGTATGTAACCTTCTTTGAACAAGAATCAGATGAATATATTCTCCATTGACTAAAACTATAGAAAAGACAATTATTCCTGCATAAACTCATATATGAAATATTATGTAAATGAGCATGGCAATGAAGAGATCCGGGATGGGAGGTTTGTTGTGAAGACTAATGAACTCTCTTCTTGTTTGTATTAGGTATCAAGTTTAATCTAGACAATGTCTATACAATAGATCATAGATGTGATTCCCAGCAGAGACGATCCTTGAAGTGTCATGATGTGTGTCCTAACTAATTTGTTCAATTACTGGATTAAATTATAATGTATCCATTACTAATTGTTTAATTTCTACATTAGATCAACTGTCTCCAGCCTTCAATTTTGAAGGCATTCAAAGGGTACTTAAAAGAGTGTCATTCATCCCTTCTATTGCAAGTATCATACTTCATAATAATCAAGAGGCAAATGAGTGTCCCTGGAATTGGCACCAGCCAGCATTGGGTTTTTGTATGTAATATGATTTGTGTTGTTGTTTGGGCAGTAGAATCAACTTGGCAGGTGGTAATCTACTTATAATCTTGATACTAAAATATACTGTAAGGATAAGTTTCATTGAAGATATTTCTAGTATATGCATTTTGCTTCATTAAACTTGCTTGCTTCAATTTATTTTTACACATTTCTGCTTAATGATGCTTAAATAGATTTCTTGTTTCAGATGCAGTAGTCCCTATTGCGTGTCTTATACTGGTGGGCCTGTTTGCACTGCAACACTATGGTACACATCGGGTGGGATTCATGTTTGCACCAATTGTCCTGACTTGGTTAATATGCATCAGTGCAATTGGTCTCTACAATATTATTCACTGGAACCCCGACGTTTATCGAGCATTCTCTCCATATTATATGTACAAATTTTTGAAGAAGACACAAAGAGGAGGATGGATGTCCTTAGGAGGCATCTTATTGTGCATCACAGGCAAGTTTGTAGTGTCGTTTGATCACTTAATTTGTGACCAGAATAGGACAGGGTGGTCCAATAAAAAATTTGGGATGCCTTTGTAAAATGATATGATATGTTTCACTTATGATTTCAGGCTCAGAAGCAATGTTTGCAGATCTTGGGCACTTTTCACAGTTATCAATCAAGGTTTGCTACAAGCCCAGAACTCACTTATATGTCTATCATCATTTTACTTGTGATACAGTGTCCTTTCTCTTGAGCATTCACTGAAATTTGTGGCATACATATTTTGCTTTTTTGTATCTGCAGATTGCTTTCACTTCCATGGTTTATCCTGCCCTAATTTTAGCATATATGGGGCAAGCTGCTTATCTCTCAAGACATCATACCATCAGCGGTAATTATCAGATTGGTTTTTATGTATCTGTACCAGGTAATATTTTTTCTTTGATGGTTTGCAAATTTAATTTCTTAGCCTATTTTGTTCCTTGCATTATGTAGATATTTATTGTTGAAAGTTATGTGGCAGGAAACAAACCCCTCATCTGTTTCCTGTATGGAAGTGTTTCCAAATCGGAAAATGCTTGGAAACATCCAGGGAATGTTTCCTGATATGCTTCCATTTTTAAAAAATCAAGTTATTTCCTAAATGTTTCCTAGGAAACACCAAGCTTGACAGGCAGTTCCCATTCCTATTCTAAGAGTTTCCAACCCCAGAACATGAGTCTGTGGTTGCAATTATGTTCCATTAATATAATAAAAGAACAAAATTATTGAATAGATTAAAGAAAAAACAAAGAAAACCATAAATAAAAAAGTTGAAAAGGAAAAGAACAAATGGAAGCTCAAGGTAGACATTTCATAATGTCGAAACCTGAGCTCGCATGTTTTTGAGTATGTAAAGCCTAATTTATAGATGCTATATAGTTGTTTTGATCTTTGCTGTCATTGATGTAATCAGATATCTCAAATGCATACACAGCTGACAGATATAAGTTATATGTTTGTTTATTACCGTTTCCCTATTTTCCATATTTTGGGATGACTCATTTCCAAAACCCTCCTTATTTATATAATGTTTGCCTTTTCTCATTTCAGGAAACATAGTTTCAAATATTTAAAGATGTTACTATAAGTTACATTTTGTCTTATTCTGTATATTAAATGGCTTTCCAGAGCGTCTAAGATGGCCTGTACTGGGAATTGCAATACTTGCATCGGTGGTTGGAAGCCAAGCAATCATTACAGGAACATTTTCGATCATTAAGCAATGTACTGCACTAGGTTGCTTTCCAAGAGTGAAGGTGGTGCATACATCAAATAAAATTTATGGACAGATCTACATTCCTGAAATCAACTGGATCCTAATGACCCTTTGTCTTGCTGTTACGATTGGATTTAGGGACACTAAACACATGGGAAATGCGTCGGGTAAGTGATTACTCCTCTCCCTAATCCATTGGTCAGCAACAACTTCATTTAACCTAATAATTCAATATTCAATTGATGGATGACTTTCTAGTTACTGACATTTGGGCATTCTCCTTTGTAGGTTTGGCTGTCATAACTGTTATGCTGGTGACGACATGTCTCATGTCTTTAGTAATTGTATTATGCTGGCACAAGAGTGCACTTCTGGCTTTATGCTTCATCCTTTGCTTTGGGTCAATTGAGGCTCTTTACTTTTCAGCATCTCTTATTAAATTCCTGGAAGGGGCCTGGGTACCTTTAGTTCTTGCACTTATATTCATGTCTGTAATGTATGTATGGCACTATGGGACAATTAAGAAATATGAGTTTGACTTGCAAAACAAGGTCTCCATGAAGTGGCTGCTTGGACTTGGACCTAGTCTGGGGATTGTACGTGTCCCAGGTATTGGACTCATACACACAGAGCTAGTAACAGGAGTACCTGCAATTTTTTCACATTTTGTAACCAATCTTCCAGCGTTCCATCAGGTACTTGTGTTTGTGTGCATCAAGTCAGTGCCAGTGCCTTATGTTCGACCTGAGGAAAGATATCTAATCGGGCGAGTGGGGCCTAAAGAGTACAGGTTATATAGATGCATTGTCAGATATGGATATCGCGATGCTCATATAGATGACCATGAATTTGAAAAACAGCTTATCTTCAGCATTGGAGAGTTTATTCAGTCGGAAAGGAAAAATGCACGTGCAAGTGATGATTTTTCTCAAGATGGTAAGATGACTGTAATTGGAACTCCTGGGAGAGAAAATATCAGAAGTTATGAAGAAGATGAATGCATGCAATCTGCTTCTACTTCTAATATTAGGTCCCCTGTTATTCAAAGCATCCATGATCTTATAGAGACTAGTTCTCCGCAACTGGCAAGGAGAAAGAAAGTAAGGTTTTTGTTGCCTAATAGCCCTGAAATGGATCCTTCTGTAAGAGATGAGCTCCGAGAGCTTTACGAGGCCAAGGAAACTGGAAGTGCCTTTATACTGGGTCACTCCTATGTGAAGGCAATGAAAGGCTCGTCTTTTCTCAAGAAGCTTGTTATCAATGTGGCATATGACTTTCTCAGAAAGAATTGCAGAGGACCGTCAGCTGCTCTGAGCATACCCCATATTTCGCTATTAGAAGTTGGTATGGTTTATCGGGTTTGAGCCTTGCTATCTGTGTGTAATGCACTTCCTCCGTCGTGAAGTTACCTTACTAACAGTTGAGTTAACAGGTTTGAGTTCTTCGGCTGAAAGCTTTGAAAGCTAGAACTGCATCATAATAAAACTTAGCAAGTTTCCTGCAGTATGTTGTCATGGATACGCACACAACATTGACTGAGCTAGGAATGTGTAGAACCTGTACAGCTGGGTCATGTTTACACTGTTAATAAATCGGTATCCTGAGCTAATATCTTGTATGTTGTATACTGCCAGTAGGATCTACATATATAGACATAGCATATACTCATGGGCCATGGCTAGCTCTTGGTATAAGTCTAATAAATTTTCAACAACATGAACTAAATAAACAAAAGCAGAGAAACACTGCGAGTCCTATGTAAAAAAATAAGCAACTTTTAAAGAGAACAGCAGAATTTGTAGTCCGATGCACCGTTATAATAAAATAGTTTTAGTAAAACAAAGAAGATCAAAGTGTAAGAATTGACTTTTTCTAGCATTAGATACACAAACCTGTTGAAAGCAAAGCAGTAAGATTTATAGCCAGGACATCAATATTGTTCTTAATATCCTCTCATACCTTGGAGGTCTATCAGATACATATACTACTCTCAACAGCAATTTTATGGTAGATTGCTTTGATTGAGGGTCAATGTTATTAAATTTTCCACTTTGTTTGAACTTTTATGTTGGATTAACTGGAGCATGCAGTTATTGTGTATTTGGTTCACTCATAATGAAAAGCAAGAAAATTTAGCATTCTTCATTGTTCCTCTCAAGGTATTCAAGTTTCCACACCAATTCCATGCCACATTTCTTTGTAGAGATTCTATTCTCTCCAAACAGCCTCCTGGCAATTATGTAAGTGCCCATAAAGTATAACAGAGAAATGAGGGTAAATCATTGTTCTGCATTACCTTTACTAGTTTAAGTCATTTTAGGCCCCGGACGTTAATCTCTTCCATTTCAATGGAGCTTTTCATACAGTATATATCACCTAACTATGTTCCTGGCATCCAAATACCATTAACCACAATAATCAACTCAAGTAACTTAGCACACCAAAATTATAAGAAGTTGAAATTGGAGAAGCATAGTAACTATTGTCAATTACGGATAATAATTATTATTATTAGCTTGACTAAAATTGAATATGTATAATTGTCTAAAAATACTCGAGTAGATGAATGGGAGCGAAGGACATAGTCAGGAATTACAACTTGCAGGAGCATTCAAGAAAGAGCACAACTCAAAATACAAATCTTCAATAGATATATAGACATGTTGCATCTCAATCCAGGCAGAAAAAGTCTGTCGTATTCTAAAAAGTAAGAAAATTGAACTTCAACTAAGTATTTGCTAGAGGATGTATCCTATACTGTGGAGAATGGCCTGAGATGATAGGACCCTAGGATACAATCCTGGGTGGCATCAAAATACACATCGTTAATCAACGAGGAAGAAATAAAAAGCTCTTGGCTGGAATTTGTTCCTACAGGTCACTATAATGAAATTGATTACAAATTTACACAATTAGCAGACACGTAAGCCATGGTCAAAAGTTTATACGGAGTCCTGGCTCACAGTACTCTAATTTATCCATGTTCAATTTTGATGGTAGTTTTTCTAAGAGCTAGGGACAAATTTGTTAAGAAGAAATTGCAACTTATAAGAGATAGTAAAAGTGGATTTCTCATATGCTGGGAGGATGGGGAACAGTGGATATCTTCAACATTATTACATGCACGCGATATATTAGCCGATTTATGCTTTAAGCTGATGATGGCAAACTCTATTGGCTGTAGGTTGATGTTATTGATCAAAGATTCAATTGCATTAATCCAGGCCTCCATTCATAAAAAAAAAATTACATTACTCTTGTTACATATTTGTTGGTTGTGCCACCTATGCAAGAAACAGTGATTTTTTGGGAAGTTAAAGGAAACAAAATTTAATTGCCAATCCTGAAATTCATTTCACCTGTGTTAACGGGTAAAAGCCAGGAAGGCCATTTAATAGAGGAAGGTTGTTGCAATCTTACTCAGCCCTCCAAACACCTCTACTAGTAAATTGAAATTATTATTCCCCCCATTTGATTTATAACGCAGGCACAACGTTTCTCCATTTTTTTATTTCTTGTTTTATGACATATGCCTGCATTCAAGTAACTATTGTTTTTCCCTAGTTGTCTAAATTTTTTGAGTAGCCAGTTAATCCTCCAGATTTTGTTCATATGCCTGCAACACCACCTTAAACTGTAACTAGGTCATCTGTCTGCTCTCCCCGTGGAAAATTGAGCCATATCCCCAAACCTCAGCAACATCCTCAAGTCTCCCATCCGTCCCCCGTCTAGTCCCTCAGCCCTTACAATCAGCAAATGATTGTCATGGCCATAATGGAGAGACTCTTTCAACTACTTTAAAGGCCACTTAAATGCTCCAATTGTAGTCCTACAAAGGAAGAGCTAAGATTATCATAGATGCATTTCACACTATTTTTGTCAACAGTAGCCTAGCAGAGTGTAATCATAGCTCAACCATTTGGCAAGCTCAAAACAAAACTTAATCAAATGGATTATGTAATCAATACTCGAATGGACCAAGATTTTGGAGGGGGACACACCACTTTGAAGACCAATATGCCAACCTCCATGTGTAGTGGCTGCCTAAGTGAGAGGAGGACTCTTGGTATAAAAGTGTCATCCATGGGGAAATCAATAAATCAACCATAGAGACTGAAGACCCTAATCAATGATCACTCGGTGGATGTGATATTCATTGATGGAGTGTTTAGCATGGTTTTGTTCTATTGGACCAAGATTTTGGGACCGTGTTAGTTTCATTGATCAGGGGTTTAGCATGCACAAGCTGATGCTGCTCCAGATTTAACTCATTCCTGGGGTTGGATTTACAATGAACTGCCTCCATTGATGGTGTGTTTCTGGATTTTACAGGGGATTGGATTGCTGATGTGTTTCTAGTTATATGTCCGTCCTTTGGTTTAATAGTTTCTTTTGGTTATTGTCTTGACAGTGCTTTTAATATGAATATTTTGTATTTGTCTTTGTATATGGTTTAAGGCTTACATGATTTTGTTTTATTGCAGAGTCTTGCCTTTTGTTTATGGTTTAAGGCTCGCCTCGCTTTGTTTTATTGCAGTCTTGCCTGGACTTAACGAAGGTCTCACCTCTCTGAATCAATAATCACTTTTAAAGTGGGAAGGGGTAGAGATTATCTCACACATGCGATTAATGAATTCTTTTTACGCTGGAGGCATTTTTATTGGCATGAAGGCATATAAGATTTGTCCACGGATTTTTTGATGCCTTCTACTATGTGTAAAAATTTTATCGGATATTGTTACAAGTTCGGACATAAATGTTGGAATTGAATATATTTTAATAAATGTATTTATCTATAGGTATTGTAGGATTATATAGCCACCAAAATCAAAAATAGGGTGTCAAATTAAATGTTGGAGATTGGTTGTGCGCTGGAGTTGTAGACGTTGAGGTCCTTCATGGTGGTTGACAGCGAGGCAAGTATAGACGGTGAGCTAGAGTAGATGTGGCTCGGCCACTACTTCCAACACACCCCCTTACTCTAAACCACCGAATTATATATATATATATATATATATATATATATATATATATATATATATATATATATATAAAACTTTCATCAATGAGATATGGGTGAGTTGGTAAAGTGACTTGGTTGATTCAAGCACCACCCAAGTTCAAATATCAGTTTAGTATCGGACGCTGGTTGTCGCTGATCATTGGTATTCTTGGACCGATTGTGGTTGTTGATGGTATTCTCGGGTCGGTTATGATCGTTCGTTGGTATTTTCGGGCCAGTTGTGGTCGTTGTTGGTAATTATGGTACTTGTGATAGATTATCACTTGAAGATTTGGGCTCTCGATTTTGTCCCAGACTGATTGGAGATTCGATAAAAAATGAATAGGGTAAGGATCCCACCAAAACTAGTGTGTGTGTGTGTGTGTGTGTGTGTGTGTGTCCTACCCTAATGGGATTCACTCCTTAAGTACATTAAAACCAGTAGTCAGACGACTGCAACTAGGGCCCAAATGACAACAATCAAGTATCAAATGACAACAACCTAGTGTTGGGCGACAACAATCAAGTGCCAAATGACAACGACGAAGGGTTAGATGATAGTTATTGGACGGGGTTATCCAAAACACGTGGTCGACTGTAGCATGCAGACTAACGACTAGATGATATAATCGAATGATTGTATTCTACAGTCAGATGACTGTATGATGCAGTTAGATGACTACATGATGCAGTTGAGTGACTCTATTATGCAGTCACTTGGATGCATTATGTAGTCATAATGCAGCTACGTGGCTATATTATGCAATCGCTCAGTTGCATTGTGTAGTTGTGTGATTGCATTATGCAATTGGGCAATTGTATAATGTAGTCATTCAACTACATTATACAGTTGACCAATTGGATTATGCAGTTATCCAACTGCATTATGTAATTAGGTGACTGCGTTATACAGTCAGACAATTGCATAATGTATTATACAGTCACTTGACTGCATTATGCAGTCTTCTGACTACATTATGCAGCCGGGAAACTGCATGATGTTAAAGACTGCATTATGCAGTTATTAAACAACATCATGCAGTTGTTCGACTACATCATGCAACAATCTGACTGCATCATACAGTGATCTAACTATACGATGCAGTCACCCAACTCCATCGTCCAATCATCCATCAGAATGTTGTAGTCAGGGGACTACATCCATCATCGCGCAGTCGAGTGACCGCATCGAACAATCAAGCGACTTCATCATTTAGTCAGACAACTGCATCATGCAGTCGGAGGACAACATTCACCAAGTGCTACCTCATAATTTGTTTAAACTATTATATGTCTTCCAACCTGATTCATCACCATTACGAAACCAATTCACCTAGTGACATTCAATTTTTTTTAATATAAACCACTAAAATTTCCTCTAACATGAATAATATAATGTCTCATATTATATAATTAATTTTTAATAAACAAGACAATCTTGTAATATTATGGAAAATCAAACATATAAAATTTGTCTTTTCAACGGAGGACGACTAGGGTTTGGCAGGATGAAATTGTAAAACAAGTGGTGATAGAGGCAGGGGAAGCATTTGCAGGGAAGGAGTCGATAACTATGTGTGGGGATCGTCGATCTCCACAAAAATCAAGGGTTATCAGCAGGCAGGATACAATCAACGATCGGGGGACTAATCAGATTTTCCATTCTACGATGGAATGGCAAAAAAATACGAATGGGAGTGGGGAAAAGTCGATGGTTGCGGTAGAGTCTTTGATCACCACCAGGGTTTCAATGGTATTTGCAAATTGTGATGGAGGAGCCAAGCAATTGGATGTGGGATCAAATGGCAAATTGGTTAGGAGAGATGGATTAACAAGTGAAATGGATGACGTTGAGGAAACATGTTTGTTTGGCAAAATATTTCAGAGATCAACATTTTCAAAGAGTGAGATGTCCAAACCTAAAGTTTTAGAGGATGATTGCAAAGTGTTTGACAAAATGATTGAACAAAAGGATGCAAAGATGGATAAACCAGGGTACCAAATATTGGTGCAATCTCTTTTAGGAATTACAAAATGCTTTTGGGTGAAAGGTTCAGATTCTTTGATAGATTTAAAATAGAGTCTAGAGGTTTTTTTAGGTGTCCCAATTGAATTTGAGTGTTTGGTGCATCACGGCAAAGAACTGCAGGGTTCTTTACCATTGTCTTGCTATCATTTAGGAAAAGACTCAATCATCTCCATGGCTTCAAGATTACGGGGAGGTGTGGAAGCGCTGAAACAAGCATCTCCCCCAAACTTGTGAGTTTCAAAGATGTAGTCAAAAATGTTGTTTCCAAGTCAAATTCTGCAAAGTGTCCTCTTTCTCAAGCCTATATTGTTGAACAAACGAAGGGGGTACCTTCTGTGGAGATTTTTAATGGGGAAGTGGATGATTATTTTCATACTTTAGTGGAGATGTAATTATTTGCATATTCAATGGCTTGTGGCTTTTATCGACTGCATTATATCAATGGGTTTATGAGACATGGTCAAATCAATGCAAAATTTCTCTATGTTCTAAAGAGTTTTTTATTCTGCACTTTTGAAATCATAAAGATAATCATAAATGTTTCTTGGAAGGCCTTTGGTTTTGGGGCAATGTGGGTTTGTTTCACTCCCTGGTTTTCAGAGTTTGATCCTAACACTCTCTCAGTAACAAAGATGTCAATATAGGTTTGTCTCCCTAATCTACCTTTGCATTTTTGGCATGCTTATGAGGAAATAGGTAATGCTTTGGGGTCATTCATAAAGAATGATCATAAGAGAGTTGTTGCAGGCTTGTGCACTTTTACTAGAATTTGTGTCGAGATTGATTTGAGCAAAAGGGTTTCTGAAAAGGTCATTTTAAAAATTGACAAAGTTTTTCACGTTCAAGCACTAGATTATGAGAATACCTCATTTATATGCCATAATTGCAAAATACCAGGTCATCTTCATGCATCTTGTCCTCAAAGGCAATTTCAAGCAGAGAAGAAAAAGGGGGAGAAGTTTAAGTCAAGTAAATGGAGTACACCAGATCTGACGATAGTGGTTGAAGATTGTTTTGAAGATTCAGAAGTTCAGAAAAATGCAGATTAGGGAGATAGCAAGGGAGGAGAACAAGTTGTTTCTGCTAAAGAAGCAGTGTTTAATGAGGAGGCAATATAAATTTTTAGAATATTTCCTTGAATAAACAAGTATGGGGAGTGAAGAGAGGATACGAGTCTGAAAATTCATATTCAAATAAAGAGATGTTTGAAAATATGAATTCGGAATTCCAGAATCCATATAAGCAAATTGTTGTGGTGAATCTCGAACAAGGAATGTGGCAGGTGGTAAGAAAGAAAAAAGGTAAAAAGGGCAAGATAGTTAATCTCTTAGATTACTTTCTCACTAACTAATGGCATTATTTCCGCTGTTAGTGTTCGGCTGGTAGATAGATACGTTGTTTAATTTGCTTGTGGC
Source organism: Torreya grandis (assembly GCA_037957365.1). Lineage (NCBI taxonomy): Eukaryota > Viridiplantae > Streptophyta > Pinopsida > Cupressales > Taxaceae > Torreya > Torreya grandis. The sequence goes on along the minus strand of JARHVA010000087.1, from coordinate 909,540 downwards.
CTTGTGGTCATTTGTTGTAATTGATTATATTCTTTAGCCATTGTGGTTTAGCTTGGCTTGTTTGTGTAATCTCTTTTATTAATATAAGGTAAGGGTCCCACCAAAATCAGTACTTATAAAAATAAACTAATTTTTAATATACAAAAATATTACAATATATGTTATATAATATTTATATAATAACTAACATTATATATATATGTATATATATATATGGTTACACTTCACTCGAAACCCATGACCACTAAACTTGCAATTGTTTCTCACCGTCATTGAACAGTTCACCTTTAAATCTTTCACCATTTTCATGATCTGTAACAATGTATTTTGATGTCAAAAAAGTGTTGTGTAAAGTAAATGTGGGGGTAGACCAATTAGGATCTAAATTGCCATGCAATGGTATAGTCTATGATGGCTTGCATTCTTCGTGGAAAAAGATAGCATCTTTGCCCAATCTTTACATCAAAACTGCAACTCCCTTGATTTCGATGAGGGGACATGTATTAGTTAAATGCTAGCAATTTTGAAACAAAATACAGTCAAATGTTAGTTTTTTAATTACAAAGTATTTTCTATTAATAACATAAATTATGCATAGTCTTGCCCAAATACCAAATCTAATTGTATGGTATGGACCACATGCAGAATTGTGTTGCGAAGTGTCAATCATGATAGATGTAATTATTGTCAAGATTCATCCTCTGCTTGATAGGAACTCCTCCAGATCCCTACTACATTTTTTTCATTACTTTCACATGAGCATATATTATATTTACTAATGTATTATGTTAATTTGATTAATGACATTGTGATTAAGGTCTTTTAGCTCCACCATATATCTGGGAAAATTTGTTTTCATAGCAATTTATCCTTGAAATGTACTTAAATATGATTCCTTGCAAAATATATTTTGAGAAGTAGGGTTATGTTCAAATTTTAGATAGAAATATATTCGTTCATTTATCTCCACAAATGAAAATAAAACACTTAAAAAAAAACATAAAAATCAAATACTAATTCTTCTTTTGATAAGTGCAATGCATGCCACAATGATGCATGTCCATCGTTGGATATGGCGAGTGAATGGATAGGGGTCAATGTGAACCGCATGATGGCTAGGGTTCCATCAGTGATTGCATATGTTAGGAAGAAGAGCTTATAAATTTTGTGTTGGTAGTGCCATCTCCCATTGAAGTCGCTTTAAATTATTTCATGTTATAATTAATTAGTTGTACCTGCAAGGAGATTTGAAAAAGTTATTTCTACGGTTAACATTCTTGGATAGTCGCTTCTAATGCTATCAAACACTTTCGAGCATATTGATGGCTCAAAAAATGCAATGACCACACCCAAGTGGATATAGTTGAACATATTGACCCAAAAAGATAGACAATGATGGTATCATTGAGTATGGGGTTTTGTGGCATGGATGCAGATGCATTTGCAACATAAATGCACATACAATAGAGCCATGGATGTTGGTTGGGCGTGTTTAATTCCTCAACTAATGGAAAAAACAATAATCAAATGGTGAACGTTGAGTTTGAGTTTAATAGCATCAATTCGAGGTAGTATGTGTCGCTTGACGTTGGGAAAATAAACTTAAAAAACAATTATAACATAAATGCACCTATTCAACTCCTTCAATATCTATTACATTTGTAATCCCATCAGCAGAGAATGGAGGTCAGGATGATTACGATCGGAATTATCGTTCAAGGCTTTTGTTTACGCAATGGCTTACATTGTACTTCAGAGTGACAAAGCTTGGGAGCCATTTAGGTATGGTGGGACTCAATGGTCTAGGTCACATGGATGTTAAATTTTGGAAAGCCTTTGGCATACTTGGAAAGCTTGTCTTCCTCAATTAGGTGAATTCTAGTGTTTCAAAAAACATATCTACAAAACACTCCGCCTCCTCAAACTTCATGGAGCTCTCACATAGCGAGTAATTGTGAAACTACGATGAACATTGTATGATATTTCCCCATTTCATTAAAACATATTTTATCGGACAGTAATTAGGAAAAGTATCCCAAAATCATCGATACTATGAAGGAAGAGGACATCACCAGAGTGATGTGGTGTAGGTGTTGGCAAATTGCACGGGTTGTATGGTTAACACGTTATCAAGCTGTGTGGATTGTCCTTTTTGGTAAGCATAGTCTTTCATAAAATTAATTTGACCACCTATTGCATGTAATACCTATATCCAAAACCAAAACCATCAAAACACTAGAATAAACTCTATTATTTGCCACGATGCATGATTTATACATCAAAACGGTTATGCCAATTAACAAGTTGCGAAATAGGCTTTTTAGTTTCTTCATCAGATAAAAAACATGTTCGCATATATAAACTAACAAAACTTTGTAAATTTAACACAACCCAAAAACTGAAACGCTTTGATTGAGTGTAAATGATATGATATTAACCACCTACATAATTTGAGTGTTAAATCGTACATCACTCCATTAAAGTTTTTAATAATTATTTTATTAAAAAAATGTAAAATTATTATAAAATGTAATTATTATTTCTAACATAATGTACAATTGACCTTATGATATAATTTTAATTACTTATCCATGGTCAAATAACTTTTAAATAATTACTTCACTACTAATTTCCAAGCCACTTAGCAAAAATTAACTGGGGGTGATGGTGAGGGGCAATGATTGGTCTTATTGGAGAATAGCTTCAATTCCCATCAAATATTTGGGACACATTTACACTCCACAATGTGATGCAAGTTTCAACAATGAGGTGTAAATGTGTCAAGGAAGTAGTGGAATGTGATACGATCGACTCACAAAGAATATATTGCAATTAAAATCAAATGTAAATAACCATTGTCGTTTACAACTTAAAACTGCATTTCTCAATACATGCACATATATTTTCAAGATAGAGATTGGGCCATCTCTATCAATAAGGTGATGAGATTGGGAACTTGACTTGTCCCATAGATATAGAGGCTTACATATATAGATTTACATATATAGATTGGGCCACCTCTATCAACTATTAGACTTGCGGTGGATGAAAGAATTTGGTTTGTAAGTTTGTTCGGTCATTGGTTGATGAGATTGGGACTTGGTTTTCGATTGGTAATTCATTTTGGTCATTGATTCTTGAGCTTTGGTTCTCTTCTCGAAGCTCCTCTCTAATAGTTATACTAGTTAGGAGCATATGCCAAATAGAGAGATAGTAGGTCATTAATCAATCTATAGGCCGCTCCAAGCTCTAAATCGAGAAGAGACCCACATACATATATATTCGATAGAGAGCTATCCATCTACCTATATATCAATCTAGGACCCCTATTTATATATATGGGTCGACCTTGTATCGTATAGATTTTTGAGATGGGGACACTCTAACTGCCTATATATATATGGAAGAGACCCACATATATATACATTCAATAGAGACCTATCCATCTACCTATATAATATATATGTAATTATTTGGAACCCAAACTGTTAGAATAAATGTACCATAGTAATTTGTTGATGTAAAAGTGAGTTTGTTATCTATAAAACAACTCACATAGTTTTTAGATTAGTTTGTTAGTTGTTAAACTACGTTAGTTGAATATATTATAGACTTATTTCATAATTAAGAAGATTAAGGATTGTTTATAGGTTATTGTTCATCCTATTTAGTAAGACTATTATGAACATATGTAGGGCTTTATATATGTCTTTGTAATTCATATTTTGTAATCTTAATAAATCATATTGGATTTATGTTCCCATTTGGTATTAAAGCATGGAATACGTCGTCAATACATTGCTCCTTATACACCACAACATAATGGTCAGAAAGGTGTAACTGTGTCATTGTAGATATGTTTTGAAGCATGGTTGAGGATGCACAACTGCCTCGTTCATATTGGGCAAAAGCATGTCTCACATTGTATACCTTCTAAATAGGTCACCTACCAAAGCTCTTAATGGAATTACACCATAGGAAACATGGATTGAGATGACGCTGAAAGTCTCTCATCTTCGAGTTTTTGATTGTAAGACATACATGCATGTCCCAAAGAAGAAAATAAAGAAATTAGATAAAAAAACTCAGGGATGCATTTTTGTGGGATACAGTAATGAGTCAAAAGTATATCGGCTCATTGATCCAAAAACTATGAAAATACTTATCAACAAGGGTGTATGTTTGATGAGAAAGGTGAAATCAATTCATCTTCCACACATACATCTGATAGAGGCATCAAACATGTAAACTTTCTAGATGAAAATTGTGGTGATGGTCAGTCAGAAGCTCCAACACCACCAACAACTACTCAATGTATGCCTGAATAGTATACGAGTATAATTCGAGATGAAAAACTAGATGGGCCTCCAAACGCTTCATCTACAAGACCGAGGACTCGTAGTATGGCTTGTGCAGAGGTAAAATTGGCCTTAATGAACACTGTTGTAGAAAATTTGAGCCCTCTATAGTTCGTGAAGCCCTAGAGTTCAAACCTTAGAAAAATGCCATAGATGCAGAATATCAGTCTCTTATGAAGAATGACATGTGGCAATTTGTTGATCTTCCACTAGGAAAGAAACCTATCAGATGCAAATGGGTCTTTAAGACCAAATACAAAACAGATGGTAGTATAGACAAGCACAAGGCAAGACTCGTAGCAAAAGGCTATGCACAAAAAGAAGGTATAGACTATGAGGAGACTTTTGCTCTTATAGTTAAGATAAAGATAATCAGAATGATCTTTACAATGGTTGCATAGTTTGGATGAAACATTCATCGGATAGATGTTAAAAGTGTCTTCTTAAATGGAGATCTACAGTTAGAGGTCTACATGACTCAACTAGAAGGTTGTCACACTAGGACAAGAGCAGGTGTATAGACTCATAAAATATTTCTATGGTCTCAAACATGTTCCTAGAGCCTCGTATATAAAAATTGATGACCATCTCATAAAGCATGGATTTCAAAGGAATCCATATGATCCCAATCTCTACCTCGAAAAGCAAGGGGGAGATTATTATTATTGTTGTTTATGTCGATATCTAGTCATCATTGACAACTCAGTGAAAATGATTGATGCAATAAAGAAAGATCTCAACCAACTATTTAACATGACAGATCTCAAGCTACCGCACTATTGTCAGTATGACAAATAGATTACCAAATATTCATGTCTCAAATGAAGTATACCAAGACATTGCTCGAGAGGTTTCAGATGATGGATTGCAAACCAATGGCTACACCTATGGAGACAAGACTTCAACTGTCTCACTCATATCCATCACCTCCAGTACATGCCACTCTTTATTGTCAGTTGATAGGGAGTCTTATTTACATCATATACACTAGACCAAATACCAACTATGTTGTCAGCTATCTTTCTCGTTTCATGTAAGAGCCAAAGGTAAGCCATTACAAAACAACGAAGCGGGTATTGTGATATATTTGAGGAACAATGGATTATGGCCTAGCATACAAAAAGAATGATAAATTCTTAACAGGATACACGAACACAGATCATGCAGGTTCAATTGATGACAGAAAATCTACCACTGGGTTTGTATTCTTTTTGGGATCTGGTTCAATCTCATGGAGGAGCAAGAAGTAGAACTTTGTTTCTCCTTCTACTGAGACAGAATATCGTGCTACAAGAAAGATGTATGCGAGGTGATATGGCTACGACGTATATTAACAGGTTTGGGAGTTCCACAGAGTCAACCAACAATTCTGAACTACGATAATCAAATTGTTCTTAAACTTGATCACAATCCAATTTTTCATGAACGCACTAAACACATTGAAGTTCAAGTCCATTTCATATGCTAACATGTTCAACAACACAATATACAACTCCAATATTGCCCCACTTGAGATCAATGTGGAGATATCTTCACGAAGTCACTTGCACGTGATAAGTTTGAGGCATTCAGAAGTTCTCTCTCTTGTTCTCTCTAAATTATGATATATTAAGAGGAGGAATGTTAGAATAAATTTACCATAATAATTTGTTAATGTAAAAGTGAAGTTGTTATCTATAAAACAGCTCATGTAGTTTTTAGATTGGTTTATTCGTTGTTAAAAGATTATGGATTGTTTATAGATTATTACTCGTCCTATTTAATATGACTATTATGAGTATATGTAGGGCTTTATAAACGTCTCTGTAATTCATATTTTGTAGGCTCAATAAATCATATTGGATTTATACTCAGACAAACCCCACACATATCGAGATTGTACATCACCATCCATCTGCCTATATATTTATTTGGGACCTATCCATCTACCTATATATTTATTTGGGACCTATCCATCTACGTATATATCTTTCTAAGAACAACCCTACCACCAACCTAACAAGGGTACACTTGTATTTGTCTTATCATTTTTGGACATTGTCAAATCTGACATCATGCCCCAAGTTTGCGTTGTCAAGTTTGACGTCTTTGCTTATGTGGCAACTTTGACAATATGGATGAATGGAAGCAACAAAATAGACTCTGATATCTCAATGTTTTGTCCCCACAATAACGACATTACATTATTGATTTGAGCTACACATGAGATGTAATGTCCTGTTTCAATCAAATCAAATATGTCACCACCTTGAAAGCTACGAACTTTTTTACAATGGGTGATGCAAGTCATGTAAATCCAACCACCTCCATTAATCTAGGTTTGGTGTACAATATGGCTCCCTGGGATATGATATCAAATCGAAATTTGTAGGCTGTATCAACAATGAAAGAATATAAGCTAAATAAATGGCACAATCTTACACCCATTTTTTGCACCCCATATAGAAACTTGCCAAACATATCAATACATGACAATACCTTTTTTAATTGATTATAAGTAGCAAAAATTAACAGATAGAGATGGTGAGTGATGGTGAGTGGCAATGATTGGTTAGATTGTAGAATAACTTCTATTCCCATTAAATATTTGGGACATATTTACACTTCACAATGTGATGCAAGTTTCAAAGATGAGGTGTAAATGTGTCAAGTGGTGAAATGTGATATAATCTATTGACAAAAAATATTTGGCAATTAAATTCAAATATGATATTGGTTTGATGAGATTGGGATGTGGTTTGGTCATTCATTTTTGATTGGTCATTGATTTGATATAATGGGAAGTGGTTCTATATAGTGGTCATTGATTCTTGAGCTTTGGTCCTTTCCTCAAAGCTCCTCTTCAATAGATAGCTCCTCTCCAATAGATATATGAAATAGCACTCAACCATCCTAATAAATACTCAATTAGTCATGCTCTGATTTTAGTGCGAAATAGATTTACATCTAGTGATGCCATCCCACATCAACACTAAATTTTTTAAGATCAATTGTCTACCCACACAAACACACATGCAAAGTTAAATGATATATCGCATATGTGAATCCAATATGTGACTTCCACCAAACTATTTAAATAACACCTAAAAGCAATTTCAAATTTTAGATTTGAAATTTTAATAAACAATTGAAATAGACATGGATACATACAATAATGCTCAGACCCTTTGTGAAATATATTCCTTTCAACCTACCTTGCACCTTGCACCTTTAAGGTAACTGCTAGTTAACATTCTAATATAGTCAGAAGTTTGACTTTCACCAGATTAAAAAAAATTATATTGAATTTTATATGCATAAATTGTTTAGTGTAGGTTACGTTGGTGTTTGATTTGAGAAACCGATTCAAACGACCAGCTAAATATTTTACAAGGATGTAAGAGTACATTTATATTTGATGTATAGATCTCAAATTTTCTGAGGGAGAACAGAGTACAAATATTTTTAATATATAGATCTGAAATTTTCTGAGAGATAATCTTAAATAGATCTCTCAGAAATCTTCTAATAGAGATTAGTTTTAAAGGGATGTAACTTAGCTAATATAGATATCTTACATATATCTATCTGAAATTTTCAAATTTTGAGGTTCATACCACATTGATTAAGGACTCCTTTGTGGGTTTTTCAAAATACCATACTGATTAACAACTTCTTTGTTTTCTCCACAAATTATCACATGCATGAAACATACACAGCCTTATATCTGCCCTACCAAAAACTCTAAAGACTTGCAAATACACAACGTTACAAATTCCTTAAAAACTGCAGAGAACTTACCTAGCCTTGAATCTGCCCTACCAAAAATCCTAAGACTTGCAAAAACTACCAGATTACAGATATTGCATACACCTGGTTACGTGCCCTGGATTTCCAATATAGTAGGGGCATTGCCTCCTAAGTTAAAAATAAGATATACCTGAATTTTTTTTAAGTGAAAAAGGATAAAATGATAGCCATTTTTTCTTGGATAGAGAAGATTTAATGAAAGCAACAATCCCCTCCGAATATTCCAAAATGACAGAATTAATGTACGGAGCTTCATGAGAAGCGGAGAGATTTGGAGCCTGAGCTCCCTCGTCCCCTTCACTCACGCTCCAATTTAACGAATTAAGAAAAACCCTGAACCCTAACTTCTTCAAATTTTAAACCAGAATCCATAGACACATAAAAATTGTAAACCAGAATTCAAAATCGAGGAAAACAATTCACAATTACAGTATACATTTCGTATCCAACTCAAAGCATTTGAAGCCCCTCTGCGAAGGAAATTCTTTTATGAAACCCTAATATTATACAGTAAGTGGAACATATATGAAGGCTCCGGCTACTAGGGTTTGTGGGTACTTTAGGGTTTTGGAAACGCCTGCCTCCAATCGCTTCCTACGAGTCGACGGACTAAATCTGACAGTCGAGCCTCTGTATGACGGTTATTTATTCAACATTGCCCTTCATATGCTATACAATTCATGATAGGGGGAGGAAACATTAAACGATATCTAGGGTACACATATTTTTCAAAATTTTATGTGAAAAATGTTGATATATATCAATCTAATTTCATCGATTTTTTTAGATTGGTAATAGATTTAAAATTGTCCATTAATAGTTATCAATTTAAGACCGTTATAGCCTATCACCACCCCCTAACTATTATTGTAGGACACTTATCCACATAATAATCCTTTACACTTTTTACAGTTTGCTTAAATTTTCACTCTGCATCCTATACAATCTATAAAAAAAGTTATTGTATTTTAAAGAAAAAATGTGTAAATATATGATCATACTTGAACTTTGTAGTAAACAACGATCTCTCTAAAAAGGATTGTCACACATTTGAATCCTAGAAGGTTAAGGTATAGGTGTTTATGCTTCATATTTGAGGTACATTTAGGCACTCTTTACATATTGGGGTGGTTTTATATATTGTAAGCTACCTTCAAGACTTAAAACAAAATCTTTGGCATCGTGGACCTTGAAAAGGCATTTTATATCCATCTTTTCTATCCTATATATATAAATTAACCATAACATTTTAATAGATTAACTTGGAAATTTAATTCTAATTAATTTTATAATTATAAGAAAAACTAATGAATTATATATACTTTTAATCAGTAAAAGAGGGTTGGAGGGTCCCTCACCCCTTCATTAAAAAATAAAAAAATTACAAAAAAATCCCCAAAATGCAGTCAACAAACAAAATCCAAAGCTTTAATCAAACTTATAAAGGGAATCCCAAAAACTAAAGTCAACGTGCAAACCACACTTGTATAGGCCAAAAAAATTTGTTGCCCAAAGACACAAGGGTAACAACGATTCATCAAAAAATACAGACAATAAACACTTTATTAATGTAGTAAAGCACAACAACTTTCACATTCTTGTCCGCATTATTATGCATGATCTTCCACCACAGTCAAGATTTAAAAATCATATGCCCAAAAGACACTTAGTTTGAAATAATCATATTTGACACAGATTTATTCTCTTTTTTAATTACATTTTTTCACCTTATTGTAGATACTAAAATATGGTATTAAATATTTAACAATGATAATCTTGACATGCATTTACCATGCATGGCTTGCACACATAGATATGGTCTTAACCCACCATTTTCTCACCCCTACATGATACCTTATGAACTTGATCCTTTCATTCTATTGTTACACACCTACAACCTTGATGTCTATTTCAAACTTGCTTACTACCTTGCACAAACATACCTAGATCCTCACTTCATTTTGCTTGTGCATGGTCACCACCATCAGGGTGTGTCAGTATCATCAATCAATAATAACCCAGATATGTTAGTATTGACCCTCTCCCAACAATAGATATTTTTCAAAATCAAATCTTTCTTTAGGGTCAGCCCATTTATCTAGCATGTCAATGATATGAGAAATTACCTAATTGAACCCATATATATACAAATCAAGATCTCACTTAATAGGAGACATGTCACTTATTTAGTACACATCTATACACTATTGCACATTGAGCAAATTTTTCATATTCTTCCCAAATTGTAAATCTATCACTAAGAGTAGTCACAAGCCAAATCTGAAAAACATCAAATTCAACTCAAAACAAGCATTGTCAAGTATTAAAGCCAAATCATTAACTACATACATATAACAAAGAAGCACAATTGCACAATCACAGTAGGTGAAAGAAATACGTGTGGATTGATTTCCCTCCTCAAAGTACCAGATACATAGAAAACAATAAATCATCAAACAGGGTTGATTGGGTTCAACTCAGTGCATTACACTTTCTCAAATTTTTATAGGTTTATAGCCCTCATAAGCACACCTAGGGTTTCAAGGTGAAGGATGTTTATTTTTGGAATTATGTGCATCATCAAGGTTTAACATCGCACATAAAAAGTTAAAAAATATAGATGAAAATGACCATATGATATTTGACCCATGTTTCAGCATAGATCACATCTAACCAACACAAGTCAATATTAATAGTCAACACTAACCCAAATAGATGGAATCAACCTTGCACAGACATAATCACATGCCTACTTATATTCATTTTCCAATTTCAAAACATAATCGTAGTTAGATAATCAATCATGAAGCTAAGTAATAATCCCTTTGTTATACTTACTATATTTAGCATATACCACTTGTCAAATCTTTGCAATCGATTACAGTATTTTACATTCAGTTGTATGCTTGAATATCATATTTATCAATCTCAATTATCCTATTGGTTTCTATTATATTAGAATTTTTAAAACTAAATTAGGGTAAAACATATTGATGAACCCGTATATTAATTAAACCATGTCAAACCCTAGGTTTTCCTTAGGGTTCCATCCTTTATTTTTACCTTAGGGTTTCATATATACTCTCTGATTTTTCCTTACAAAAGATAATAAATCATAGTAAATTTTAATAGCCCTTATAAAAAAAACCTTGGATTTTGTTGACAAATCTATAAATTAATGATTAGTAGGCATAGTAAAATTTCAAGGCATGGTGGTGAATCCATTGGGATTAAGGTAGATAAATAGTTTTTTAATTTTTTGTAGTCATTTGGTTGCATAGCACGGTCGAACAATAACCATCACTGACCAACTGCACTATACAATTAAATAATAAAAAATTGAATGGCAATAAAATGGAATCGATTGACATAAACCACCATTCAGTTGTAAAATATAATTGAATGACAAATGCTAGCGTTCGATTGTAAAAGCAACTAACTAATAAAGGTTACCGATCGACTGCACTATGCAACTAAATAGTAAGGGTTGTTGTTTAGTTGCATTTTGTAACTGATCAACACAGGATGCCAGTCGGTGACTTTATCATTTGGTTGCATAATGCAACTAAATGGTAGCCTTCACTAATTGTGCAAATAGTGCAACCATTCAGTTGATTAGCTGGTGTAACCAGACAATTGAGAAACCATTTGATTGCATATGAAACTGACTATCTTGGTTTTTCAAGCCATGCTTTCTTTGCTTATAAATAATCCATTTGCCTTCATTTTTACATGCTTGCACAATAGTTTTCTCATTCTCTCTCATGTTTTCCATAATGATTCACCTATAACTTCGACAAGCTGCAATGACATGGATTCTGCACATAAATACGTTTTCAATAATTTATTATGCCCCAATATTTTTAAACTACTACTACACATAGACACATGCAATGATTAGATTTTGAAGTGTAATTTTGATGGCCTCATTTATATGTCACAATATACAACTGACAAAAACTCATTGAAATCATTAATGTCTTATTATGACAATAACAAGACAAGGATCAATGTCAATGTGAACTCAAAATTAATCTCATTTGGTACCTTACCTACCAATATCCATAATTTTACAAGGCTTCTGCATTACAATACCAACCCTGTAACCACAAAAGCGATGCTAAGTGACAATGACAAAAAATATTTAGACTCTACCTACAATTTGCATATCGATCCAATCGATATGTATATCATTATTTTTAAATTTAAAATTTTAAGTTTAATAAATTTTCATTAGTTTTCACTAATTACATATATATTTTTATTTCATTGTAGATAGTCAACTTAAAAGAGGCCTCCAAGTCGACAAAATATCAAACCTATTTATAAAAGCCATGGTTCAATTTTTCCTTGCAAGAATAGTCTTACAAGGAAGCCCAGGAGACGTTCCCTTTTGGGATGTTATCTACATTCTTCGTACTCTTTCTAGTTTAAAATATGACTGGTCTACATTTATTTCCATTTGGAATCATATTAGAATTAAATTACGCTTGTTGCAATCAAAGTTCAACAATTTCATCTTCTAATTTTATTCTAGCCTTGTACTATGAGGCTTTGTATGACCTTTAGAAAATATTAATTCTAATTGCGCTTCATCCAAAAATGAGCATAATTTTTTTGTTTGTTGATGAGTAGGAGGTTAGTTTAACATATAAATGAATCACCTGAATGGTTTACTTTATAAATTCTGACAAATTTAAAGCTTAATATTTCTTTCCTTGTTATAGTTAAGACTTCATGCATTTAGCACACGAAGATAAGCTACTTCTAAAGGGCATCCTGCCCTTGAAGGTTCTGGAGATTTCGAGTCTACAGAATCATCATTTCATTTGTTTTGAATTTTGAAACATCTGAGGCTTTCTTCTAAATCATATCCACATGCAAGTTTTTTTACTTTCAAAATTCAATGATAAATGATGTATCATGAAAATTTAATTTTTTTGTTACTTTATTTTTATTTTTATTTTTGTTGTTGACTCTGAATCCGTTGAACTTGAAGTTAAAAGAGCTCAACAAACCCTAAATTTTCATGTGTCACAGTATTCTCAACCACTTATTCAAGTTTTTTTACATTCTAACTTTTGGCTTTTGAATTGAAGTTTTTTAAATTAAAGATTTTATTGACTGAGTAATTGCCTCTTGTAGTTGAAACCACCATTGTGACTCTGAATATGACATGTAGCTTGGAGGATATACTCTCTCCAACTACAAGTAATAAATGTTTAATTTTAGATTAACATTATATATATTTTTTAATTTTCTCTTTTTAAATATAATTTCTTTTTGTAGGGCATCCTCAATTTGTGAGGAAAAGTATGCCACCACCACCACCAAACCCACTTCACACAAGGAGTAAAAATATTTCATTTTCAGCACAAACCAGAGGAACACTGCAATTGTCAGGTTCCAACTTCTCTAATTTCTCTCTTAGAGGTGTAATCTAGTGTACAAGGATTAACATGTTTATAACATATTGATCTTGATGAGAAATATCTGGGAATTGAAAGTGGAGGCCTTGGTGTTAGTACTTTTAATCTCCATGATTTATTTAGGTCCAAGTGTAACTACTAAGGATGCACCTTGTAGCTCTTTCACCCCTATCCCACAAACTACAGGCCATATTGAGTTGTCAGATGATGATAGGACTAATTTTCCATTGAATAATTTATTATCAGAAAGTATAATTTCAAATCTTAAGGAGGATTTTCTAGATGAGATGAATAATTTAAGAGTTTAGGAGTTTTGAGCGAAAGCATTGATAAAAGAAATAAATGCCCATTATCACAAGTACTCCTACAGAGTCAATTTGTTTTCATTAGTTGAACATGAGCCCATGAAGATTGACAATTTATCAAGTCAAGTGAAATATGAGTCAATTTCAGTTTCTAATGATTACAATGATAATTTATTGAGTATTATGTTAAACAAGTTGGAGAATTTAAATTCAAAAGTCCAAACATACTTTAATAAATCGACAGAGACATAAACCTTGTCATGTTTGTGAATGCAGAGAAAGAAAAAGCTTTGGTAAGTTACCATCATTTTTACCAAATTTATTATAGTTATTTCAATTTTTATCTAGTTATATTTCATTTTTTATTAAAGGCAAAATATGAAAACTTGAAAAAGGAAGCCCTGATCCTCAATGTGCATTTGAAAAATTCATGAAAAAGTTTAAATGCTACCATAAGATCAAATAAAAGTTTGTTATGTTAAATAAAAACAACAACACACTCAATAAAATAATTAAGGACCACAAAATGAACCCTGATATTTTATTGAAGTAGAAAATAGATGCATATATGAATCTTCTTTCAAAATGAGATACAACAAATGAAGAAAGAGAAAATCTTGCAACTAATAATTTTGTTGTAAAGGATCTTGAAAGGATAAGCATATTAAAGGATGACACAGAGGAAGGGCAAGTAGGAATTTCAAAGGATAGCTGTGAGAAAGAGAATGATGAATCTTTTCAAAAAATTGATATTTTATGATGTTGCACAGTGTTTATTATGTTTCAAAAGACAATGTTATGTTTTAAACAACAATTTGAAATGACAATGTTAAGTTTCAATTTGTAAACAATAGTTTATTATGTTTCAATTACCCATTTTTTTATTGAGTTATGATTTATTTTACATCTTATATGCATTAAATTGACTATACTAGTGTTGTATATTCTGATTTGATGTAGTTCGAACAACATGGTGATGTGGATTGTAATTATGTTTTTCTATGGATTCAGACTGAGTATCAATTTGAATTTGATGTGATTTCATCTTATTCAATTATTATCATGGTTGTAGATGATGGAAAATCTTTTTTTATGCATTTGATAATTCAATTTAGTTATGAGTCCATTTTTTTTAGGAAGTAAACGTGTTATGCTTGTATGAAATTATTATGATGTGGAGTCCATGCAATAATTATGGTTTACCTCTTTGGTCAATGGATTAATTTTTTTGCATGATAATTTAATCCAATTAAATGATGAAAGTGATTCTTGAATTGTTATTCTATATTTGAATTTTAATGAAATTAAATTATTGATGTGCATCTATAATGATGTAGGGGTTCAATAAGATATGATTTCTTTTCAATTAGGTCTTGTGGCTCAATAGGCTTGTAGACTTCTTTTATCTTGGTATTTGACTTTATTATTCATAATTTTAAGCTATAATTTAAGGTGCAAATTATTAATATTTTGTTACAATATCAACTTTATGCTTTTTCAAAAGTAATAAACATATACATTTAACAATACCATCTTAAAAAATACAAAGAAATTTTGACCTATTTCAAGAACCAATTACATAAAAAAGAAAGTTGCATGGTCAATAGACTAATTATTAAGGTCTAAAAAATATATATTAAGTAAATGACAATGATATCAACAATTTTTATGAATTAAATATTTCAAATGTTTATAATATCAAAATTGATATGAAATTGAATTTCATAAAATGATAATTGCAATAAATATAAAACTAAAACTCGAGTAGCTGAAATAATCCTCGATAAACTTGTTCATTGTAAGTGACGTTTGCATATGTTATGTCGATGCCATATCCAGTGTCAATATTTACATCCTCTATATTGGTCATCGTATTACTGATACCCATTTTTTTAGTTAGGGAATTCCATGTTACCAGAGCTCTTTTATAAGGAAACATGTCCACAACCTAATGTGAAACATATAATCGCAAACAAGTGTCTCGATTTTTATCTAATTTATTTCAAAGTTTTGACTTAATGAATAATAATGCACTACATACTCTTTCATCTTCCAGTGAGCCCAAAATCATTATTTGACAAAGTTCATATAATCAAAAATATTCATTAATACTTTCTTGTATGATGCTACTAGGATAAAGTTTTTTCATAGCCGTGTAATTGCACCATTTTCTGTTGGTTTGCTTAGACAAAAATATTGGTCAACCATTGTAATTCTGGAATGTATTAATTGAGACGTCAATAAATCATCTCCTAAAATACCTTTAATTTCAACTCCATTTATATCTACAAATTTACTGAAATGCTTAATAAGAGAACCCATGTATTTTTGAAATAAATTACTCATCAGTTGTTGACCGTTATCATTGTTCCAAAATATGTGATTCACAAATGCCATGGCCTCTAATAAATCATCATTTTAAAAATGATCTTTGATATCAGTAGATAAGTTTTGAAAAAATATACTCAATTTCATCCACGTTTTAGATATAACAATATCATATAGAAGACGTGTTACAAGCATTTATTCAATTTTAACTCCCATAAAATCAAGTCTTCTATAGAAAGTGTGTATTGGCATCTCCTTGCCATTAACCACAACACAAAGCTGATTATTGATATTGAATTTCAAATAACTTTCAAGATTATTAAATCTATCAAAATTTTCCAACTCTTAAAAACTGGTCCTTAAAACATTTCATTCGATGTGTATAATATATCTAGAGATTGGCATACTCATTTTCTCAATCGTATAAAATCAATATATATATGGATCTGTCCTAAATATGTTTAATTAAATAATTGATTTTCTTCAACATTAGGAGAATTTCACATAATGTCAGTAATATTCCTAAATCTATTAAATGGTTTAATAGATCTTTTATCTTGTCAACTTCCCTACAATATTTATACATAAAACCTATTAAGGATGGATATTCTTCAAAAAATCTACATGTAGGTTCATACATAAAAATCCATCTTGTATCAACATCTATCATCAATTTTTTACCATCAGTCACTCCTATTGAATTTTTTTGGAACTCTAAAAAACTTTTAAGACCGCTTGACATATAAGCATGCAAGTCACGAATGAGCTCTTCCACTTTTATGACATTAGTAAATGTGCTAACAATTTTGTATGTAGTATTCATCCTATGAGTCATGCCATGAATTAGAATTATATATGGGGAAACTATTATTTGAAGTCAAACACAGAGACCATTTATATGCCCCTACATTACTGATACACCATTAGCCCAACACACACCAACATGGTAGCTATTGCATAATCATCCATCCCACATTTATTTCTCAAATTAGATACAACCAATTTTTGAAGGTTTTCAACAACTATGACAACCTAGGTGACACCTACAACACTCAAAAGCATATGGGGATTTCTTGGCCTGATAGAGTACTACAATAAATTTGTCAAGGATTATGGAAAAATTGCAACACCATTAACGACTACGCTCAAGAAAGAATCCTTTGTATGGTCGATAGCATTTGTAAAAGAATTTGATAGCCTCAAACAAGTAATATGCACCATGTCAGTCTTGGCCATGCCTAATTTCTCCCAGTCATTTGTTATTGAATGTGATGCATGTTGCATAGGTCTTGGTGTTGTACTCATGCAGAATGGATGTCTCATTGCCTTCACTAACAAGGCACTTGTTGGGTGTATATGGCACACTTCACCTATGATAAATAGATGATATTTATTTTAAATGAAATCCACAAATGGCATCCATACTTGATTGGCCGACATTTTTGCATCAAAACTGACCACCAAAGCCTCAAATATTCTTTAGAGCAATGAGTATCTTCCTCAAATCAACAAAAATGGGTTTTTAAACTCGTGGGATATGACTGTGAGATCACTTACAAAAAAGACAAGGAAAATATGGTGGGCAATGCTCTCTCTCATCAGTTCGAAGATCCATCACACTTATGTGCAGTCTCAATTCCCATTTTCACATGGCTCTATGATATTTAAAATAAATGGCATAATGATAGCCCCACCTAACAACTCATTCTTCAATTATCTAATGATTATATGGTAAACCTCACTATACTTGGGATGGCCACATACTACGATATAAAGGTCACTTTTGTTGACTGTTGGCTCCAAGTTCAAACACACCATTTTACAAGATATGCATGCCTCCCCTTCAGTTTGTCATTCAGGGTTTTTGAAAACATATGAATGAATTCACTATAATTTCTTTTGGCTAGGAATCAAGAAGAATATCAAGACATTTATTGTTGAATGTGATATTTACCAATGCAACAAAAAAAGTGAAATAACCATCACACCTAGTTCACTCCAACCACTTCCAATTCCAACACATCTTTGGACAAACATTTCCATGGATTTTATTGATGGTCTCCCAAAATTTGGAGGTAAATCAATGATTCTTGTAGTAGTGGATCATCTTTCCAAATATGCTCATTTATGTGTTCTATCACATCCCTACACTACTTCTACCATTACCCAGACATTTATTGATCAATTATTATGACTCCATGGTGTTCCTACCTCTATTATCTCACATTGTGATTTTTCCTTCACATGTCATTTTGGACAATAACTCTTCAAGCACCTTGGTATAACTTTGAAAATGAGTTCGGGATATCATCCACAGACTGATGACTAGAGAAAAATTGTCAATAAATGTTTGGAAACCTATCTATGTTATTTTTTCACATAGTAGAAACATCAGTGAAATGACTACCTCTTATAGAATGGTGATACAACACCTCATATTACATGACTACCAAGCTAACCCCATATGAGGCCATCTATGGCCAAAAGTTGCCTTCTTTTATTTCATATATACTAGGAAGCTCTCTGATACATGTTGTTGATTCTACCATCATTACATGTGTTAATATCCTTCACCTCCTCAAGGATAATCTTCACATGGCATAAAATCGCATGAAGCAATATGCAGACCAATACCGCTCTAAATTATTATTTCAACCTAGAGATATGGTTTTGTGCATCTGTAACCTTATAAGCACTCCTCTTTCAAGCTCAAAATCTACCAAAAATTAGCTCCAAAATTTTATGAGCCTTGTAAAATTTTCCAGCAGGTTGGACTTGTCACCTACAAGTTGGAACTCCCACCTTCATCACGTGTGCACCCTATTTTTTATGTCTCATGCTTGAAAAGGGTCTTTGGCCATAATTTCACCACCCAAACAGTGCTTATAGAACTTGATGCATAAGGGTAACTCTTTTTACAACTTTAAGCTATCCTCAACAAGCTCTCTCGACCACTCTGCAATCAGGTCATCATAAAAGTTCTAATATAGTGGTAGTGGATGCAACTAAAAGATGCTACTTGGGAGCCTCTTCTATTTGTTTAGTAGTTATTTTCTCACCTAAAGCTTTGACAAAAAATATTTTAAGGGGGAGGGCATGTTAGGACCCTTTGTTCTAACCATCCTTTTGTAGTTTGTTTATTTAATAAAAGCCTATGGATGCATATGCTTCGTAAGATGTCCCTTAAGCCCTTTGTAATAGATAAAATAGTGAAATGTAATAGTGTAATAGTGAAATAATCTCACATTCATGGGGAGTGGTAGTTATCTTATAATAGATTACAATAAATAGGAGCTTAGTTTAGTATGAAGGCACTTACAAATTGTATTGAATTGAGCTTTCTCAAAGGAGGTTTCCCCCTCAAAGAGGCCAATGATTTTATAATTCTACTATTATAATACAAGTTTGCTTATTTTGAGTCAATATATTGTTGATATTTATAGTTGATTTCATGTATTAGCAAATATTTCCTAACTTATTCAAGAAGGATCCTCTCAGATAATCACAATATTCATTAGGTATATACCACTTAGGTTTTAGGAAATTTGGCTTAAAGTATTTGGTGTTAGAGAACACGATCATGTTTGCAGTGACCAACTTTTAAAAGACATCATAGGTTTTCCCAAAGCAGTGAACTTACATTTTCAATTTTCTTGACTATGTTGACCACTTGGCAAGGTAATGTTGTTGGGAGGCTGGGTACTTTAGATTTGGTGTGGCTTTGGGACTTGAGTGACGCTAGATGGTAGGGGTGGTAAAATTGGATTCCCTTTGCTAGTGTGGTGAGGGATGTTGGAATCAAGGCTATAACTAGTGGATGGGATACTTGGTTGAGTTTGGATAATAGGTTACTAGGGGTAGGTTGATATGAAATGGTTTGGGTTTCAAAATTAGGAGTAATTTTAACCCCTAGACTTAAGGCTTGTATCAAGACCTCATTTTTTTCTCCATGATGTATTTATAAATTTGGGAATGTGGACTATTAGATAAGATGACCCTATGGCTATGCTCCTCATCTTCAACAATATCTTTGATCTAAAAATGGTGTCCTTGATTTTCAAAGTGAAAAAGGTTCACTACCAAATGCATTTTCCCGAAACCTTGGATTGTTCAACAAAGGAATTTGAATTTTGATGGGAGATATTGATAAGGGAAGGACTTGACTCAAAAAATACTTGACACTAGACTATAAAAAGACCAAGTGACCAAAAATTTGAATGAAAACTAGATGCTTTTGAATTTTGCTTTGGAATGTTTGATTTTAAATTTTTATGGATTAAAGATTCAAAAGTATTTTTGCTTTCACTCAAGAATTTTCAACACTTGGTAGATAACAAGGAAATAAACAAATAAATCATATTCTAAACACACATGCAATTACACAAAAAGGGTGAAAATCTAGGCAAATGGGATTTGAGTAACCCATAGACTTCTCGTGTCACTTGTTTGTCTGTTGCATTAGTTGTGGCCTAATATTTCAAGGCACTAACCATGGAAGATCCTACCATTCTCATAGCCTAATAAACTCATTTTTAATAGTGTGAGGGAAGTAAATTTTCAACACTAACCACTAATCGATGCACTACAAATTAAATGGATGAAATGGCTTATCTAGGCTTAAGGTATTCACAAACTCAGCTATGGGAGTCATCGATATATCTTTCAATATGATTAAGCCTAAATCTATAGAAGAATTCAGTTTGATGGATGCACACAAATGGGTCTTGTTCCAATGTGCCCAACATAGTTGTAATGGGGGATCTCAATGTGTTGATATCGGAAAATTCAAACTTCAAGTCATATTGTCTAGGGTGTGGGTATTGGAGCATGGAAGACCCTCACTCATGCTTAAAACACATAACCACTTAATAAAAAATGACAAAATTAATTCAATTTTTATACCCTGTTGGTACATGAGGTTGGCCTACCATGCGGTGATGAAATTTACGGTTGATAGGGTCCCTAATAAAAGAAAAATAAATAAGTTAATACTTATCTCTGATTCTCAGATATCGTTACCAATGTGAAAACAAAGGAATATCATACACATAAACATAACTTAGGTAACACAAAATTTACAATGTTGTTTTTTTATTTTTGAGTATCGTCACCTATGTGACACCAAAAAAGGAGCACACATAATCTTACAATACACACAAAAAAATGCTTTGAATGAAAGTATTGATAAACACCAAAACAAAAATATAAGCTAATTAATATGGAAAATAAAATGCTAAAATGAAAACTAATTATTACAAGAAATAAAAACTTTGAAAATAAGCAATCGTTAGTAACAAGAAAGAAGAAGATTTTTTTTTTAATATTTTTTATTTGATTTTTAGCTATCTTTGACAAGTGTCCTACACAAAAATGTTAGTAAGTGTTTTGTAAGTTAAAAAAATCAAGACAACGTACAAATTTAGTCAAAATATTACACACACACACACACACAAACATTAAAGTTAAAAAAATAAAAAAATAATAGTCACTATTTTGATAATATCTCCTAAAATACAATCTAGGTTTTTACAAAATTTTACTAGCATGTTTTTAGTATAAATATAAATAGTTTTGCAAAAATTATAAAAACCCCAAATTTAAAAAATAATATCATCATTTTAAAAGTTATGCTTTTAAAAAAAAAAAAACTAAATTGTAATTGAGAAAACAAAAATAACCAAAAAAAAAAATAGAAAGCAAGTTAGATCTAAATTAGCTTAAAACTTACATATAAACAAAAAAGAAGTTAATTAAAGTTTCAAAATAAAATAAAAAGATAAGATGAAAAATATATGGGAAAGGTCCCATCAGACATGCCATAATGTGTGAAGGGAATCTAGAATGTAACTAAGCTAAGATATCACTACAAAATAAAATTTAAACTAAACTCAATCAATCTAAGATAGAGCTACAAATTCAAGGAAACTAAAACACAAACTTACAAAATCGAAGCACTGTGAGCCTCCTCTATTGTGATTAAAAGTGGTTTTGTTCTCTAAATGTGGTTTCTCAATATTCTCCAATGCAAAGGGAAATAGGAAACATTTTAGTATGTAAATGACTCTTGATAGCTTGGATTCACTTGGGATTCATTTGTAAATTTGATAAAACTTCATTAACATAATTGAGGATGGATGATAATGATGGCTTGCATGTCTATTTATAGGTTTTTAGAAGGTAGATATAACGATAAAGGATTAATTAAATATTTCTAATTATTCAGATAATCAACTATAGATAATTAATCTTCATCAATGAGGATGATGACCAATTCTATGGGTTGAGAAGAAAGGGGAGTTGGTTGAGTGAGTCATCAAGAATGGGTTAAGTTTGTTAAAAATTTAAGGGGTGACTTACAAGTTGGTTAAGGAAGTTAAGGAAGGTGTTGGATGAGTCAACATGTGAGGGAGATAACATGGAGGATGTCTAGGTGAGGTAAAAAAATTGGATTTACTGATTAAATTTAGATAAAATGTGTGCATAATTGATTAATTAATAATTATTTAATTATTCAAATTTTGGAGGGAATTATGTTAGTTTGAATTCAAATATAGATAAAAAGAAGAGTTAGTATATCAAAGTGAATTTCAACACTAAATAAAATTTAGGTGTCTACAACCATGACATTACTTATGCATCTAAGTTATACTCATCATGATTTGCATTCTTCTACTAGATCAGTTAGAGAATTTGATGGGACCTATCAGAAGGTTTTTGGTGAGATTAATATACCTTTACAGGTCAATCCTGTACATTTGGTTACTACCTTTTTAGTTATACCTTCCATGAGAATCTTTGATATGTCATTGGAAAGACCTTAGATCCATACACTTTGAGCAATACCTTCTATAGTGCATGGGTATGTTAAATACTTTCATGCCAATCAATTAATTACAGTTTCTATAATTTCATGAGTATCCTCTTGAACAAGAGAAACCTATATCTAGGCAGTTAACTATCAAGCTTACTAAGGCTAATCCACTGCAAAATTATAAACAATAGGCAATCACCTTTTATAAGCATCCAATACTTGAGAGACCATCGTGTTAGATATATATAGTGGATTCCAAAGAATCCCCATCTATTATGATAAATTTCCTAGATTATTTTTCCATAAGAGCTTATAAGTCTCTAAATTTATCAAAAACTTCAGATTTTTGTTGAACAAAGTAGGCCATGTATACCTTGATAAATCATCAATGAAGGTGAGAACATACTTAGCCTGAGTGAAAAATGGTTTGTGGAATGCCCTAGATACATCACTGTATATTAACTCCAAATCTTGTTTAGCCATCCATGCTTTTCCCTTGTCTAATTTCTCTTCAGGATGTTCACCAAGAATGTAACCCTCACAAAGATCCTTTGAGAAATGAACAGTAGGCAAACCTATGACCAGCTCATGTTTATTAAGTTGTTCCAAATAGTGATAGTTAAGGTGGCCATGTCACTCATGCGATAGTTTACTTACCCCATTTATGTGAGTAATCAATGTTGTAGGATAAATATCAGAAGCAAAGTGTGAGAAGGTATATAACTGAGCCTTATGATCTGCACTTCCTACTGCAACTTTAGATTTAGTATAAAACTATTAGATGACTACAGAATCTGGGGAGAATTTAACTCTCATGCCCTTAATGACGTGAGTGATCTTGTACACTAATAGGATAATGGTTGAAATTAAGGGAACACTTAAAACAATTGTGAATGCTCCTCCATTCACTTCAACAAACCCTCTCCTTGCAACTATTTTCAGAGTGTCATCACCCGATGTTGGCTATTTTTCTATCACAGTTTCCTTAAGGTGTTGAAGTGTCTAATTCCAACAAGCTTATGCACTAGATTTTCACGCAAGTCTAAGCTCTTACGTACTCACCCAAAGCACGCAATAATAAATCAGTTCCCATGGGTTATGTTTAATAGTAACACTTTTTATAAGCTTGAGTTTATTCATATACCTGATTAGAGATTTACAAAGAAAAAGAAATATACAACTATGGACCTTGTCTCATTGATCACAAAAACCAAGAAGATGAATATATATGCCATGAATTTCAACGTATTGATTACATAAATATGCAAAATGCATATTATATAAATATCATAATGAATTATAACCCACATATTACTCAATGCAGACTATTGTTAATGTGTTAAATATTAATCAACTTGAGCATAACACCAAAACTGATTGTAATTTACATAATTTTATATTATCATCAAAGTCATTAAAAAATATTCATATTTGGTCCCCTTACACATCTATAAAAAGGGGTATTTATTATTGAGAATTTTCTTTAGATGCATTAATTGTCATTGATGTCAAGATGATCTTAGTACATAATGCATTAATGACAAAGTGATAGGGTCCAAGTGGATTTGAGAGTGCATATCATGTGTGCATGTCTTTGAGGTGATTGACCATGTTTGAGGGGTAAAATGAGGGGTAATGAGTGATTTGTGTACTTATGGATGTGAAATGAATCCATTAGAATAGTCTTGTGAAGGTCTCGATGATCTTAGTCAACTTGGTAGATCTTCCTAAGTAAGCATATTGATGATGTCATAATTCATACGTGCGAAGGTTTTCAAAGAAATTGGTTAGATGGGTTTATTAATATTTTTTTATAGATCATGTGGTGAAAATTTTAGGTCTTGATATGGTGTATATCAAAAGTTATGGTGGTGAAAATTTGGTTTCCCAGGCAGATTTCACTGTTTTCCATACTTAGCCGAATTCGCAATATCAAGTGAACAAAGGAAAACCAATCAGTAGTATTTTGTTTATAACTTTTGATAATGGATGAATTTGATGGTGGTGTAAAAATAAAAGTGGTATAATAATTCAATGGATATATATAAAAATTTATTATGAGGTTTGAATGGTCATACAATTGCATTTATTTCATGTGAGACTTGATTGTTGTTGACTATGTTTTTTTTAAATAAACCAGGGTGCAAAGAAATGATTATAGAAGACAAAGTATTGATCAAATCTTGTTGGTATAAAAATAAAATATGAATTAGACTCCATATAGATCATATTTAAAGTGATTTGGAGTTTTGAGTATCAGTAGAGGTGAAGTTATTACAGTTTAAAGTTGATTTTTATTGACTCTAATTATTGTAGGTCTGAGTAAGCTTCTTGCAGTGGTATTTATGAGCCTTTGGAGGTTGAATGAATGTGTCTTATGGATTATATGATGTTCCTGAGATATTGATGTTTCCATCCATATGTGGATTATACATGGAAAGTTTATGTTCAGGTGGTTTGAGCCTCATTTGTGAAGATAATGTTTTTGGGCTAGTCAAGCCTAATAGGTCTTTAAGACCTAATGGAGGTCTTAGGGTATGAGCAAATGATTTGATATTTATTGAGAATGGAGAAGGTTCATAGAGAATGAAGGTAAAGTGACTTAAGTGGTTTTGGTCATTGGTAAGGGCCATATGGAACATAGTGGCTTAACGTGTTACATGAAGGTGAATTAGGTTTCCATGGGACCTATTGAAGGCTTGAGGGCTAAAAGAGGTTTCATAAGGTGAGTGAGTGACTTGAAAGTGTCGTATGACTTGTTAAACATAAGTATGGTATGTAGGAAATTGTTTTAAAGTTTTTAAAAGGGTTTTATATTTATTTAAGGTATATTGGCATCTAAGTGTAACATGTGGCCTAATGGAGGGATAATTGCTTACGTCTTGCTTAAGCCTAGTATGTTGTTTTGAGCCATTTGAAGCATGGCTGACCTAATGAGTTGATGTACATTATATGTAACATGTCCTAAGACATATATGTATGTTTATATAAGTGGGAGAGATGCCTTAAGGGTTAATTAAAGTGTTGTTTCTAACCAGGATTGATTGGAGAAAGAATAATGCACATGTAAAAGGCAATTTTGGTCTCATTGCGCTGGTTAGACAATGGAAGAATAAAACAAATTATATCTAAATTTTTAGAAGGGTAAGAGGCCATGAAAAACATCAAAAACTAATTTTGAAGATGTGACAAGGGTCTAACATTGTTTGTTGCAGGTCATGAGCAAGTAAGAAGATTTGTTTCAAGGCTTTTAGGCCTAGTTTGCTTTGGTGATCTAGTGCAAAGGTTTTGATCATTAAGGAATGAAACAAATTGTATGAGAATTTGCAAAAGTGTGTGAGGGAATGAAAAAAATAAAAATAACATGTTGAACATGCTATAAATATTATAGAGTGGTGATGAAGGTAATCAGTAAGTTTTGTATTGATTCAAGGCATGATTAGGCCTAGTTTGTCTAGATGACATAGAGTGAAGAAGCACATTGATTATATGTTGAAAGAGTAATGCATAGGTTGTGTATGACTAATATTTATGTTTTTTCAAGACTATATTTATATATAATAAGATTATAATGTGAATGAGGAATGGCCTCAAGGTCATGAGCATGTGTATGAGGGGTAAAGAAGAGAAAGAGTTGTGGTATGCCTATGTAAGAGGCAAATTTGTGTTTGTATGAAATACCATCACTTGTATGAGGTAGAAATGTAGGTTTTCAGGTGTTATAAAGAGAGAAGACCATAATAAAGTGTATAAGACATCATATCAGAGTTGGAGATCAATTTGGAGGTGATTGAGTTGGTGCTTGATCATCTAGGGGGTTGTAGCCTCCTTGCTAGTTGGTTCTAGCTAAAGGTCAAGTGGGTGCTTGACTAAATTGAGGGGTGGGTGATCTTTGATCAATTGGTGATGATCTAAATTGAATTAATACCTTTATAATATATTAGTCCAAAGCTTTTTTAAAGTGGGTTTTCTCCCCCATGAGGGTTTTCCACATAATTCATGTGTTATGATCTTTGATCTTGCATTATTTTATTTATTCATTGCAATAAATGATTTATATGCTTCATGAATTATTTTTTTGAATGGTTAAGAGTTTGAGTAATTAGAATTGAATTTGACTTGATTGAATCACTAATGCACCCTCCCCCCTCTCATTGATTGTGCTTCCAACATTTATACTTGTTTTTTCCTTGACCAAGTAGTTACATTATTTATGACAAATGGGTGATTGGCTAATGATCTCTAGTAGACTGAGAGTCATGGAAGTCATTTACTTATTTTCCCCTAAGGACCCAGGCCTTCATGCCCCCTATATTCTTATTTGATGCTAGATCCTTACTACTAAATGTCATCTTTTTCATGGGTCGATGCGAGACTCATGATGATTAAAGCCTAAATTCTCCTTTAGAATCACTCCTCAACTATATCTCATTTCCCTCATGCTCCCCAAGTCTTTCACTATTTTATCGAGTCCTATGTTCTTTTGTTCTTTGTAGTTATGTTTTGTCTCTGACTAGGTATTCTTACATTTTTATCTTCTATGCCTTTGTCTTCTTGCACCTCATGGGTTCTGCACCGTGGTTTTCCTGTGCCAAGCAATTTCCATGACATGGTCTTCCTACATCATACTCCTCTCACATTGTATAGGTTTCATGCCAAAAATCCAAAATATTTAGTCAAATTTTGGGATCCAACACTACCCCACACCACACTCTTAGTCTATCTTAGACTAATTTTTAGTCTCGACCTCAGCAAAAAATTCAAGCCAATTTGTTCAATCTGATTTCTAACATCATCCCAATGTGACAAGGTGTCAAGCAGCTTGGATGTTATTTCCTTAATCGCCACCTTTAATTTTTTCATCTCCTTGGGTTGATTAGGACACTTGTTGGCCTTATTAACCAATTGTTCAAGGGATGTATTAACATCCTTATAAACACCTTCAAGTTTAGTGACTTCAACTACAACCTATCCTTGGAGAGTTACAAAATTGGAATTTAGTTGTTGTTGATGCACGTTTATTATTTCCTCCATAGTCTCAACATCTTTAAATGCCTTTGTGCACTCGGTGTAGTATTTTATTAAAAGGGCAGCATCCACCAATTATTGTCATTAAGACTCTTCTACTTTGACCTGAGCCTCCAAAATTTTATTGGGCTATGCTAATTTTTTGAAAATCCTATCCAAGATGGGGATCACTTCCCCAACTCTTTCAAGGGTGCATTTGTAGACTTCTATGGCTTCTATAAACTACTTAGCCACCCATAATGCTTCATTTTGATGTGTGGGTTATTCCTTACACCACTTTAGTAGAAGATTTACCAAGGTTTCTAATTTATCAATGACTTCTCCCTCCAAAGGGACCCCATCTACCAATGATAATTCTTTGCCCAAAATAGTTTTACAAAATTTAACATTTTGACTTTGGCCACTTTGGCATCTTCTATTTGTTTCTTCAGCATGGACACTTCCTCTTCAAGCGCCTTATGAACATCAACTTATTTATCACACAATGCCACCGCTCTTCTTGGCTTCATGTGCATCAAAATCTAAAAGTATATTCTATCACATGACTTCAAAGGCCATTTTAAATATGTGGCACTATATTGTAGGGGAGATATCTTCTAGGGATCAACCCAAACTAGAATGGGTAATGCTAATGCTTGAGAATCTCAAATTAGGCTATCTAGAGGAATTTTAAAATGGCATTCTTCATTGTACATGTCCAAGAGAAAGGCCACTTGTCACCCAATATAGATGGTTACATCTTGAGGATGGAAATGGAACCATATATAGAGCATCCTATTCAGAAACCATGTTTGGTATTGGTTGTGTAAGTTAGTGGATGGATCAACCAAAGGTGGTTGAACTTCAAAGTTAGTAAAATCTTATCGGAGTTGTTGCCAAAATCTGGATAACGCGAGTACAATGAAGACATGATCACACAAGATAAACAAGTGCACACCACAAGATGCTAAAGCAATTTGACAATAACAAGAAGATAAATTGCACAAGACAAAATGGAGAAAACCAAATCTGAATTAGCATGGAATGGCCAAAATGAGGACTACAAATAGGAGAGTGCGAATGTAGCTCCTCCAAAAAAGGTGGACAAGGCACCCCAAGAATAGAATTTAACTCCTCCATGAAAGGTGGTGACAAGGTGCTAAGAAGAGAGAAGTAACTCCCATCAAGGGAGTTACTTATGACATTCTTATGACACCTATGACACATCTATGACACACACCTCCACATAAGCTAGCCTATCCCACAAATGTAAGAAAACTCCATGTATGCACAAGAAATACAATTTCCATAATTAATAAATAGGGAAAAATAAAAACCTACACTAATACACCCCCCATAAGCGCAACTTAGGTGGGAAGTGTGGAAATATAAAATGGGTCCCGACAACTAGGCCTGATGAGGTACCCATGTACAAATGCAATCTCCCATAAGATAGATAAAAGGAGAAAACCCGTAGGAAAAAAACTCCCCCCCAAAAGAGAGACATAAAAGAAAAGAAGAGGCTAGAAGGCCCCCCCAAAAGATGATGTTGCTACAGATGTGGGCCGCACCCCAAAAAGAGCTCGTAGATGATTGAACTTGCTCTCAGTGAAAGGTTTGGTGAAGATGTCTACAACCTACTCTGATACCATATCGAAGTTATTTCCAAAATCTAGATAATGCGAGTGCAATGAAGACGTGATCACACAAGATAAACAAGTGCACACCACAAGATGCTAAAGTAATTTGACAATAATAAGAAGATAAATTGCACAAGACAAAATAGAGAAAACCAAATCTGAATTAGCATGGAATGGCCAAAATGAGGACTACAAATAAGAGAGTTCGAATGTAACTCCTCCACAAAAGGTGGACAAGGCACCCCAAGAATAGAATGTAACTCCTCCATGAAAGGTGGTGACAAGGTGCTAAGAATAGAGAAGTAACTCCCATCAAGGGAGTTACTTATGACATTCTTATGACACCTATGACACATCTATGACACACACCTCCACATAAGCTAGCCTATCCCACAAATGTAGGAAAACTCCATGTATGCACAAGAAATACAATTTCCCTAATTAATAAATAGGGAAAAATAAAAACCTACACTAATAAATCTTTTCCTTTGTTGGGATCTTGCTCAAATATTTCAACCTCTGCATCTAGGGCCAAAAAAGTATTGCCGATGTCCATGAAACTCATCTATTGGGTATCAAAACCATCCCCCTCTTTGCCAAATGGATATTCAACGTTCAATTATGCCTCATCAAGGGTGGTCTCCTCCTCTTGCACTAAGAGGATGTCTTTTCTGAGTCAGACTCCTCCATTTCTTCCATGTCGCCTATAAGTTCTTCCTCCAAGAGTTTGGTTAGGGGTAATGGAAATAAACCCTTAGGTTGTCTCTCTGGTGTATTTCATTGAGAAGCCCTCAATGGTGATGCCCTTGATGGAGAAGCCCTTGGTAGAGAAACCCTTAGTGGCAGTGCCTAAGTAGTCATTTACTATTTTGGTAGTTTTGGCCATGAACTTGTGTTGGCATCATACCTAACCCGCTTCTTCTTATAAAGAGGTGGTACAGGTGGAATCTTTTCTCTTGCATGTTTTGTGCCTCCTGAAAATTTATTTTTGGGTCACAACATATAAATTAAATTGTGAACAATTTCTTCAACCATGGATTACTTAACCTTGATGTCAGTTTTATCAGTCTCATGATTTTCCTTGTAGGCATTCTTGCTAGGATAAAAATACATATTGTAGAGAGTGTGAATCTCTAATCCAATTCAATTTTCTTCCATGGTAAGGAATTGTGCATCAAAAATGTGATTCACCGAATCAACAAAGTAACACATTGTGAAGGCATAAGGGAACTTCAACCAAGCTGAAAGTTCTCCAGAGGGGAAAACTTTGATACAAGCCAAAAATAAATGTTGTTTTATTGTAAATTGGGTTTGCTCACTAACCTAGATGGGCAAGTCTTTAGGAATACACCATTTATTTCCAAAGGCCTCCTTCGTGTCGTCATACCACAACTTCATCTTGATTTTGAACATCAGAGTGATATGACTGGGGTATGTGAACGCCTTGTAGTGGTATATGGGGGACTTATGTTCTTGTGGGTACATCTAATTTGACTCACCAAAGGTTGAATTTCATACACCGATCTCATCAAACACCATTACGAATAGAAATACTCCCATGGAAATCTATGGCTCAATATATGATGGGTCTTCTCAGCATCCAATATGATTTCATTAGCAAAATACATTGCCCAATTGTATTCTAATCCCTCAATTATGTGATGGGTGATGTATAGGTGAGACATGTCCACCTCTTTGCACTGATCAATGCCACCGATCTTGGTCATGATGATGTTCACTGCTACTTAGAGGGTAAAGTCTTGCAAGTTCTTAATGTGCATGGCATGACCCTTCTTCCAATACTTGAAAGTTGTTATTTTCTCTATTTATCTAAGTCTTCCAAGTCAAATTTTATATACATGCTAGAGCATTGTAATATTAACACCGTGCTTATTCTTTCAGGTGTAATCTTCATGCAGTGCCCAACAAAATAGATATAGTCCTTATAGACATACGAAAGCAGGAATTTTACTTCTTCCATCAATTTTACAAAATATGGGAGGTTAAATAATTGGAATAACACTATAGAATCCAAGGCATTGAATATTTTTAGGTTATACACCAACTGATTCTTGGTGTTTTAGCACTCAACTTGATAATCATTCTACATTTCAACTTCATTTCTTGATTGGCGGTGGTTGTATCCAAAGATGGTACAAGAGGGTACTTTTGACACCCAATTTTCTATGTATGACACCATTTATTGGAATTGCATCTCTTATATCATCAATGATAGGGGTGGAGGTATTTATGCCTTCTGTATTTGGCACACCATCCCATATTCTTCACCTTCCATGTGTTGCCTCTATTCTTCAGGGGTTTCTTCTCTAATAAATACTACTTCCCCCCAACACATGGTACTTCCTCTTTTAGAATGGTTGGTAATGGGTCACTTCTTAGGGACTTATTCTTAGGCTGCATCACCCTTCATAGATCCCAAAGGTTGAGGCATAGTCATTCAGTGTTCCCAAAGGAATACATGTTTACAATGGAAGTGACTCAACTTTTCCTACTTTGATGTTCATTAATGGTGTATGCCTACTTATACAACCTTTAACTACCATTTTTTTAATTCTTACTTCAAGGATAACTAATTTCATCTTGATTACTCAATCAAGATATTTTATAAGAGCCAAAAAATAAGAATATTATACTTTGTACTTGTTTTTCAATCATCTAGACTTAGTTCACTCTTCGACTCTATAAAAACTCAAATAAAATCAAAGGTAAAGTTTAAAATGAGCCCTTAAGTCCTTTTTATGGGTTTGAGGGGGTAATTTACATTTACTACCCCCCTTTCTTCAACCATCACTTCTCATAATAAACGTATTATAATAGTCTCCTTTCTTCAACCATCGCGTCTCATCATAAATGCATTTAATGGTATTGTCATGACATAAAGTTGGCATGCTTACCACAACCAATTCTCCCTTTATATTAATGGAACATATTATCTTGCATTTTTCTTCAGAGTGGAAAATAGTTGTTCAACCCTTCGAATATTCATACTATTGGTGGGAATATTTATCCTAGGACTTTTCAACTTGAGCGCACATCCTTATATTACCCAACATAAATACATGTAACACCTCTTACCCCATACTAAATATGCATCATGGTACTCCACGAAATCACAAGTATAATATTTAATAGACCATAAAATAAAAGAAAGTTTGCATGCAACTAAGGTAACACTTTTATTGAAAATATGAAATTCTAAAGTAGTGGAATATGCCTTATTGTTA
Source organism: Torreya grandis (assembly GCA_037957365.1). Classification (NCBI taxonomy): domain Eukaryota; kingdom Viridiplantae; phylum Streptophyta; class Pinopsida; order Cupressales; family Taxaceae; genus Torreya; species Torreya grandis. Next base: position 876,628 of record JARHVA010000087.1, on the reverse strand, counting down.
CAAAAACTAAATTTTAAGCAAAGAAATATGACCTTAGTCAGCTACCATTGTAGTGGCTAGGAAGAAATTGGCCATCTAATCTTTGTAAATGATAAGCATTGGTAGGGCAAATGCTATGAACAATAAAAGGACCATCCTAGTGAACATGTTTCCCATAATGACATGCAAACTTGGAGTCATAAAGTAAGACTTTCATTCCAGGGGTAAATGTTTTGTGCTTAATGTGGTGATCATGCCATACTTTTTGTCTACATTTTTACAGATTTTGATTCCAATGAGTAAGGAAATGAGATTCATCCAAATGCAATAAAGCATCCAAAAATGCTTTCAATGATAACTCCCCATTTAATTTTACAATACAAAGATAGTGTACAAAGAATTCAACTAGAAGAACTACTTCTATGTCAAACACTAGATTGAAGGGTGTACTCTTGTTAAAGCGCTTATAAGTTATTCGATAAGCCTAAAGTACTACAGATACTTGATCATCCTAGTCAGTGCAACCAATATTAAAAATATTTGTAAGTGTTGTGCCTAAAACTTTATTAAATGCCTCAATAGTGCCATTATCCTAGGGATGATATGGTGTTATTTTATGGTGGGCAATCATGAACACAACAAGTAAGATGCAAATAGTTTCATTGAGGAAATGTGTATTATGATCATTAGTAAAACTTAATGGGTAGTCAAAATGGGTTATGATATGCTCCCATATGAAGTGCATAACAATGGCTACAATATAATCCCTTGTTGGCATGGCCTTAGCCCAACATGAGAGATAATCAGTTTCTATAAAGATATAGCAGGAACCTATAAGTCATCCAATTGGGTTGATGTGTCTGACAAAATTAATGGCCCATTTTTCAAATGGTTCTTGAGATAGAATAGGATGTAATGGCATGACATCCTGATGATTTGGTTTCCCTATGCACTAGAAAATATCAAACTACTCAACATGCAATTTGGCATCTTGAAAAAGGGTAGGCCACCATAGTTCAACTAGCATTACTTTGTACACAGTAGCCTCACTAGCATAGTGTCCACCAATAATGCCTTCTTGAACTTCTTGAAGTAATTCAGAGCACTCATGTTTCATGACATAGTATCAAAAAATTTCATCTTATCCAAGATTTTAGAGGTCCCCTCCAATGAGCTAAAATGGTATAGCATAGATGACGAATTGCTTCTTAGCCTACAAAATCAAACAATCTGGCACTAAATCAATAGTTAAGAAAGCTATGATATCTTCTAATTCCTCAAGAACATGAGAAACATAGACCAATTTTCTATCAAGTAGGTCATCCTTAATGGTGCATGATGGTTTTCTAGAATCAATTCGAGAGAGATGGTCAAGTCTGTAATTAGTCTTTCCTGGTTTGACCATGATAGAGAATTAAAATTATTAAAACAATATAATCTAGTGATAGATTTGGCTATGCAACATAGGTTTATTTACCACATATTTTAAAGTTTTATGGTCTGTATATAATACAAAAGGAGTTGCCAATAGGTATTGTCCAAACTTTTGTAAAACATAAACCATGGAAAGTGATTTGTGCTCTATGGTGGTGTAATTCCTCTCAGTTGGAGTAAGTTTTCTAATAGAAAAATAGATGGGGTGATCAAGGTGACCTTCATTAGGTTGTGCAAGGACTACACCAATAGACATACCAGAAGCATCAACATGGACATGGAATAGTTTTGTCTAATCAGGGAACCAAAGAATCGGGGTAGTGACAAGTTTGTCCTTTAAGGCTTCTTGGCAAGAGTGGGTCAAAATAAAGTGTTCATTATGTTTCAAGAGTTCCTCCATAGGCACAATAATCTTTGTATAACATTAGATGAATTTCAGATAATACCCGGTATGTCCTAGAAAGGCACGAATTGTGCACTGTGATGTCAACACTAGTAGACGGAGAATGACAACTACCTTAGCAGGGTCTACCAAAATTCCATCCTTGTAGATGATATTACCAAGAAGAACACTTAATAGTATAACAAAAAGACACTTTTTTAGATTTAGTGATATTTGAAGCACACAATAATGCTAAAGCATGAGTCGTAGATTAGAACAATATTCCTTCACCAAGACATAGACTGTCTAATCATCCAAGTAAAATTGAATAAATTTATGGGTGAATTCTTTAAAGGCCTCAACAGATATACGACAAAATATAATAGGTATGTTATTTAACCCAGATGGCATGATGGTATATGCAAAGGATTCTCATTTGGTGGTAAATGTAGTCTTAGTTTAATCCTCCTCAGTGATCTAGACCTGATGGTACCCATAGAATCCATTTATGAAAGTGTAAATTTCACACCCAGTGATGCCTTCAAGGATTTCTTCTGTGAATAACATTGGAAAGGGATCAATAATGTAATATACGTTAAGCATGTGATAGTCAATGTAAATCCTAATGCACCTATATTTATTTATACTTATGACCATGGGGATGACCCACTCAAACTCATCAATTAGGGTTATTAATCTAATGCACAACATACTATCAATTTCCTCCTTCACTCATGCATGTAAATTTAGTTTCATCCTATATGGCCATTTCCTAACTGGTCAATTGCCATCATCTAGTTTGATATGTATTTTTGTCTAGTAATGGATGAACACCTTTCATATCACTATAACTTCTTGGAAAGATATCTTGGTATTTTTTTAACAACTCAAATATTTTGAAACCTCTATATTAGTCTAGTAGTTACCCACAACATCTATATTTGGTTCTTCATCTATGTCAATGTTGTACTAGATAGATTGAAGAGGTTCTTAGTATGGGTGGTATGCATCATGACTAATATCATGACCAGTTTAGGCACCATAGTTTGTAGGGATATCTAAATGATTTTCTAATGGGTTAGGTGGGTCAGACCCTTCATCTTTGTCAACATGAAACACTCATTTTTACTTCTCTAGGAAAATATCTTCACGATGTTCCTGATCAAGGATAGGTTTTGGTGCGAGGATGAGCTGCTCAAATGGATCATTAAAGAAAACCAAACATTATTCTTGGACATCATGTATATGTTGCAATTGATCTTTGATGGGATTAGGGTCACTAAAAATTTCTTCATGCATGGCTTGAAGAGTGAGGCACAAATCCATTATTGGAGATGATCAGGATAATGTCAAGTTCATGTTATCTTTTAATAGAAGCTAAAAATGGGTACCCAAATATCATTCTTCATGAACATACCAGGCTATGGCCTAAGTCTGTAAGGTACTATAAAAGCATGTACCTATAGGTACTATGATAAGAACTATTATCCAGCATTCCACATGGATTCATAAGCTTTTATGTGTGGTTTTGGTGCTCATACTTTGTTATAGTTGATTGTACCCTAGACGTAGTTGTCATGATGAAACTGATGATGCAAAGTAGAGCATACTTGATCCCAATGAAGAAGTTGCTCATTATGGGTTCACCACCACCTCACGACTATACCATCAAAAATCTGAACTAATGAATGCATACGATCAACATCAGAGTTATAGAATTATTCAAGTTATTTTATGAAGTCATAGAATTCTATTTACCCATGAAATTGAGGAGCATCATCAAGTCTTTGTAACAGTGCATCCATAATTGGTCTTCTCATGATTCATCCAATAACAAGGCAAACAAATTTGTGGCATTTATGATACTAGCTTGGAATGTTCTCACAACTACCAAGGGCACCACACACTCTTCTAGTGAGGTCATAATCATCCTGGGCCCAATAATTACAAGCATTACTTGTAGTATAAGAAAGGGACTGAGTATCCATCCATCAGAGGATGACATCAAGAGTAAAATCATGATACTCACCATATCTGTTTGTGATGTTGTAGATATGGTTAATATATTCATTCACACTAATAAGTTCTACATTTGTGGCCCCATGTGATTGATCTAACAGGATAATGATGCATTGATCAACATTTTCAAAATTGATTTAGCACTTTATGAAACTTAAGTCTACATTGTTTGCATAGCACCAAGGTTAACCCAATAGAGATGGAAAATCATCAGCTTTAAAGAACTTAAGAACTTCAAAATCAACTTTGAAAGGTACCCCAAGGATATCAACTATTACATTCTTAAGAATGTTAATTGGTAGAGCATGGGTTTTATTATCCATAAACAATATGTGATGCAATGGTTGCAATGTTGGGCTAGCCATTTTGGACCATGCATCCTTTGAGAGGACATTAACCTCCATCTCATGTTGACCAAAATGTCTTGAATCACCCAACCTTCAATGGCAATATCCACTAGTATTTCCCTATCCTCTTGAGGGCTAGGAGGAACAACAGTATCTTATCGCCAAGCATGATTCAATTGGTGATCTTTAGTTAGCCTAAGTGATTTAGGTTCAACATCAGTTGGTGTTGGTACCTAATTTTTAAGCCAATTACTCAATTATGGGATAATGTCTTCATCTAACATACGCTTGTAAAGTTCTTGAAAATCATCTTGCACCACATTTTGAGGTTCTATGGCCTTTTGAAGATCATCACATTGGGCTACTTCTTGGTCCTTAATAAATTGAATTTCCCCTTGTAGTTCTCATACCAACATCATAGTATCCTAGAATACATCTTTCTATTATTAGGCATCAGGATACTTCTTTGCACAAGTCTCTTCACATTGTATCTTATCAATAGGTAGAATCGATGAAGACTAAGATTATCCTCTACTACATGTAGTGATATTAACTTGTTGGGATATCAGGGTGCTAGAGCATGGTCACCAATGAGGTTTCTCAATGTGAATCATACCAACACCTTTTTCATTTCTTTCTTTAGTGATGGTCATGTACAAATTAGGGCATTCTTCCAATCGATGCTCCTTTTTTAAAAAAGCACATGTTGGATACATTGGACAATCTCCTTGATAGTGATATGGATATCCACACTTACAATAAGTTCATGGTAGAAAATGGCCACCTCCTCATCCTCATCCTTAGCCTCATCCATGATATCTACCATTATTTTGATTGTTAGAGATAGAGGTTTGATGTGTACCACGTGCATGTGCCTCATGTATATCACTAATTAGCCAACAATAACTTGTGTTATGGGTGTAGGCATCACATATCTTACAGTATTTAGACACTTTATAATGTGTATCCTACTATAAGATAGGACAAGATAATACATCGTGCTCTTCATGGTAAATTTCACATGATTGTTTTAGGATAACGTTGATGTTTTTGTGTGGGTTGTTGCTTCTATTATGACCTTCAAACTTGTAATCGATAGACCAAATACCATTACAAGTGTCATATGTATTATTTATAGTCAATTTTTCTAATTGTGATGCCATTGAAGCTATTTGATCTTCCATAAAAGGATTAATTCTAGTGTTAATGTTACCAACAACTTCAACATGGAGGGCAGCTTCCAGGGCTTCATACAGTTGATAAAAGTAATTTACGATAGTGTTCATCTAAATAGATGCAATAAACCTCCCATAAATAATTAGGCATGCTAAGTAACATTAATCTTAAATGAAATATTTGACAAGAGTGTTTTGAACCATGCATCATACTCTCATACACTTTCAATGAGTTTTTATTTTATATCTTTTAGAGCAGCAATACTTTGTTGCTCAAATTTGAGAATATCAAATTCATGAAAAAATGTCATCTTGAGCTAATCATAGTCAATTACCACTTGTTGAGGTTAAAATTTCATGTACCACTTGTGTGCTCTTTCCATAAGTGTGGTTGCAAATTGTGCATCCTTTTTCTCATAAGAATTTATACCATGTGCCCTCCAAACGATTTCACACTTATGAACATGCTCTGCAACATTTTCTACACCTTGATATTTAGGTAAATGAAGTGTCATTTCATAATATACCATTGGTAGTTGAGGTACTTATGATGGTGGCTATTGAAAACTGTCAGGTCCAGTTCATGGAGGTGGAAGTCCACCACTTCCTCTCATGTCACCTCCCAGTCCACCTCTTGCACCTCCAATATTAACACCCATGACATTGGGGATGGTAGTAGGTTAATTAATAATACTTAGACCAATATTCTTCCCACTACGAATGCCAGGTATACCAAGTTGGGCCATGAAATTCCCTTGAAGAGGAAAAGAAAGTGTTAATTCATCGAGTTAAAATTGGCTCAGTAAAAATTTCTCTTATAGGATCAGTTTCTGACTCTATACTATTTGTATCCTAGTTATGTATAATTAATTCATCTGGTTTAGAATCATGATCATGCATTATGGTTTGGGAACTTGGTTCAAATGTGGTTCTTCAGTCTCTTTTATCTAGCTAGTTTCTCCCTCATATGATAAAACTCGCATTGGGTGCGATTTGAAAGTGATTAAATTCTCCTTGTGCCTTTTCACTTCCCTCCAAATTGTAACAACACTTGAGTTATCTCATTCCTTTCCTACTCCACTTCCACCTATGATCCTCTACCAAGCTTCATCATATTTATGCTTTTGCAATGGCCGCTAACTGGCTACCATTTTAAACCAAAAATTCTTTATCAACACCTTTTCAATCCCCTTCCAACTATGCGACCCATATAAGGATGAATTTGGCTTTCCATAGGTAGAGTTTCGAGTCTAGAATCAATAAATAACTTCTTTACTTCTAGTGAAAATTCTAATATAATGACCACATGGTTCTCGAAGAAACTAAAATTTAGATTCTTCAAGACAAAAGTAAGTGTTTACAACATATTCCAAAATGTAGATATTCAACACTCCTCTCCACCATATATTAATAGCTCATGTCCATAATGTTCTTGTATGTGCCAAAACCCTTTGATGCTCTAACGTCCAAGCTTTCCTCCTTCCAAAATTTCATGACTGATTTTGAGCATAGGCAGAAGCCAAACATGCAAATGAATAGGGACTTCAACAAATAAATTTTCATACAATGAGATATAGAGATGTTATTCCACCCATGCACATGCAAAAACGCCTGGTTCAAGATAGGGAACCACAAAATTATCCTTGACCCTGATAATCCATTGTTTAATAATTTCAAGGGATAAACGTTCAAGCATTTTCCATTACTGTGTATCAAGTGCTATGATTCCTGATAATGGAACCAAAATGTTGGCTATTTTTCCATCAAGGTTTCCTTAAGATGTTGAAGTATCTAGTTTCAATAAGTTTATGCATTGTATTTTCACCCAAGGCTAAGCTCTTTCATGCTCACCCAAAGCATGCAATAAGAAACCAATTCCCATGGGTTATGTTGCACAACAACACTTTTCATAAGCTTGAGTTTATTCATATATCTGATTAGATATTTACACAAAAGAAATATATAATTGTGGACCTTGTCTCATTAATCATAATAACCAAGAACATGAAGATATATGTCATGAAGTTCAACATATTGATTACATAAACATATGTACAATGCATATTCTATAAATCTCATAATGAATTATAACCCACATATTACTCAATGCACACCATTGTTAATGTGTTAACTATTAATCAACTTAAGCATAACACTTGAACTGATTGTAATTTCTATAATTATATATTATCATCAAAATTTGTTACTAAATATCCATAATATTTCCCCTTACACATCTCTATAAAGGGGTATTTATACTTGTTTTTTTCCTTAACCAAGTAGTTACATTATCTATGATAAATGGGTGATTGGCCAATGGTCTCTAGTAGACTAAGAGTCATGGTAGTCATTTACTTATTTTCCCCTAAGGACCCAGGCCTTTGTGCCCCTATATTCTTGTTTGATGCTAGATCCTTGCTACCAAATGCCATTCTTCTCGTGGGCTAGTTCGAGACTCATGATGATTAAAGTCTAGATTGTCCTTGAAAATCACTCCTCAACCATCTCCCATTTCCTTTGTGCTTCACAAGTATTTCACTATTGTACCAAGTCTTATGCTCTTGGGTTCTCTGTAGTTATGTTTCGTATCTAATTAGGTCTTCTCATGTTGTTATCTTATGTGCCTTTATCCTCTCATACCTTTATTGGTTCTATGCCACAGTCTTCTTGTACCATAAAATTTTCACACCATGGTCTTCTTGTATCATACTCATCTCATGCCATGTAGGTTCCAAGTCAAAAAGCCAAAATACTTAGTCAAAATTTGGGGTCTAACACCCAATGTGATAAAAGACATGCTACATGGATCTAAAGAAGAGATCTCAACCTGTGAAGCACCCAAGTCAATAACCCATGAAGAAATCAAAGCTACAGTTGATATAAGAGCCTTTCCCTTAAATTTATCTTCATTTTATTTTATCTTTAAAAAAATTGTTGGAAATATTGTCATTGATGTCAAAGGTCTAGCATTATTGGTGATAAAGGCCCCATTGCATTTAATGGTGTTTTTAATATTCATATCTTGACTAATGTGTGTTAATATTTATTTAATATTAATGAATATATTTTTGGTTGCATATAATTCAATAGAGGGCCCATGGAGAAGTAAAAGAGTCATGGGGTAAAAGACGAAAGAGGAATGGGACGCATTTTCTCATGAAGATTCATCTTGCGAAATTTCAAGAGTCACCATGTGAAGACAAAATAGGTATGGTGCATTTTTCCATGAAGGAACACTTTAAGGAATATGAAAAGTCACCAAGATAAAGACAAAAGAGGAAAGGATGCTTTTGTTTATGAAGGGTCATGATATGACTTTTCAAATGCAAGGATACGAATGGTCATGCAAGTTTGGCGCCATTTTTCATGAGGATTGAAGGGTCACAAAGTGTGAATGCCAAAGGTCATTTGGAAAGCTATAAATAAAGGCTTGAGAAGCCATTTTTTAAATGCAAGAGAGTGCATGGTTTGTATTTTTTTTTTTTGAAGAAAGAAAATTAGGAGATATTGTAGAGTTCTATCATTTGTTGAGTAAGAAACATTGAGAGATAGTTGTGTTTTATACACAAGAGGGGTTGGTGCTCCTATGGGTTGGTGCTCTTGTGGGTTGGTGATCACAAATAGTTGTTGTGTTGGTGCTCAACAAAGGGGTTGGTGCTCCTGCAATTTGGTGCTTGCAAACTTTATATTTTGAGTTGGTGCTCATTCATATACTTGAGATTATTCTTCGTGGTTTTTCACACTTTGGGTTTCCACGTAAAAATATGGTCTCTCTCTCTCTCTCTTGTGTGGTGTAAATTATTATTTCAGTTTTATTTCATATCTTGAATGTATGATTAATTGGTTAAAGAAAAGAAATCAAATTAAGTAAAAGATATATAATAAACTTATTCACCCCCCTCTTAGTATATTTCATGCTTAACAGAATTCAGAGTTGATGAATTTTGTTTGATGGATTCAAGAACACCTATGTTATTATTTTCTAGAATATGAGTTAGGTGGTCATTTTGTTTCTTCGTACACTTGTCTTCATCATGCCCATTTTTCTTAAAATAGGCACACTTAACCTTCTTTTTCTTAGGTATAGATTTAGAAGAGGAGTTTTTGATGGTTGTTTTAGTGGAGGTAGTTTTTTATTCCTAATTCTTCTCTTGATCCTTTTTATTCTATTTCTTCTCCTTATTGTTTGAAGCCTTCTATTTCCCATTCCCAGCATTTAGATCTTGTGGTTTTGAGGAATTTAGTGTGTCCATCTAAATTAATTTATCTTGTTCTTGAGTTAAGTGAACAACAAAATCATCTAAAGAGGGAATTTCCAATGTGGTTCCAAAAGCACTTTTGGTAGCATGGAAATTAGAGACAAATACAAAGTAATCTGGACCTACTTTAGAGAGTATATAAAGAACCAGTTGATCATTTTTATTATTTATTCTACATTATTTTAATTACAATCTCAAAGACTTAGACTTAATGAATATATCCTATAGGGTGTGAAAATTACTAGGATTCAGTCTAATGAGCTCGTTCTCTAGTTCATGACCTCTCATCACATCTAGCTTACCAAAGATATTTTCCAGTGTGGTCCATACTTCATTAAGGGTTTTTACAAATTCAACATGAAAGAGTAGATCAAGAGACATAGAAAGATGCAATAATCTAAAGGCTTTATCACCACAGTTAAACCATTTAACTTTTTTTGCATTAGCATTTGGTTCAGTCTGAGCACCCATAGTTATGCGATGTAAACCCTTGCTTATCAAAATGATTTGCATTTTATATTTACATGCATAAAATTTAAATGGCATGAGAGGACTTATCAAATTAACATCCATAATGTAGAATTAAGTTTGTTGTTGCATAAATGAAAAGAAGGCTCAAACAAAATGAAAAGAGAAGCACAACACCCCATGGAAAATATTTCAGATCAACCCCCTTATATTTTATCACTTTATAATTTTAGTGTGACTAAAATATAAATATTTCCTATGGAGTGATCACAAAAAAATAATCACTTTAAAAAAAAGACACTCCAATCTGAGTTGCCTATCAAAAGTTATTCTTTTTCCACCATTAATGGCCCATTTTGCATAAAAAATTTAAATGATCTTTTACTATAAACCCAATTTTAGTAAAAAAAAGGGAGGACTCGAACCAGAGACCAATGGAGATCAACATGTTTGGAGGTAGATGGTTGCCCGACTGGAAGGTGCCAAAAAGAGCTTCATGCCCCAAGTGGATGAAAAATTCTAATGTAGGTCTAGATGCCACTAATAAGACCAAGAGGATGGTGTGGAAGTGAAGATAAATGCTCAGTAGAATGGTGCCTTCAAACTGTAGACAACATGCACCAATAAACTAACATGAACTAGCAACTAGATACATAAAAAAAGATACTTAAAAAAATTATGATCTCCAATGCAAGTATCACTAATTTTGTAGATAATAATCTCAAAATTAAGAAACTAACAACAAATTAAAAACTAGACAAACAAATACCAATGAAGCTTCGCTACCATATTGATGATTATGCCAATATCTTTGGATTAAACAAATGCATAGGTTTAATGCAAACACGAGTTAAGGAAGTGCACAACACATATGCAAGTTAATTAAAATAAAATGAGAAAGAATATTACAATGTAAGTAATCACAAGATCATCCAACACACTCAACTGAAATAGCTCACAAAATGAAGATGTACATATATGAGAGTGAATGTGTAACTCTTCCATGAAAAGTGGTCAAAGACCCAGGAATGGATTGTAACTCTCCACACCTAGAATAGCCAATCAAAGAGTAACTCCCACTATCTAATAATGGCAGTCAAGTATAACTCCCTATAACAAAGTACACCTAAACAAACTAACTCCACAAGTGTAGAAAAACTCCATGTGAAGGAATTATCCATAATAAGTAAACACATTAAAATAGTATCCTACACTAACAAAAAATCGACAAATCCACATTGTAAATAATATAGCTAATAAAATAAATAAACCTTCAATCTATTTAGAAATAACTTAGTCGGTAATCTATCATCATGAACAAAGTCTATGTAAGTGGTTTAAAATGCTTTAATGTTATGAGAAGGATATCCCTTTCATTTGATAAATTTAAACTTAGTAGTGATAAATCCTATCAAAAAGGGATATGCTAACACTTTTAAGCAAAGGGGTTTAAGATAATATCATTGGAATTCACCCCACTATTAGGATTTTGAGATCCTTAAGAATGATTTTTTATTTGGTTTGCAAATCACATAATATATGCATCCTAGTATTCATTTCCAAATATGGAGTAGAAGTAGAAACAACATAAGTTGGAATAAAAGAAGGATTCACAACATGTGAAATCAACTCAAGAAGAATTATAAGCAAGAGGTGGCTAACAAACATGAGGAGTCTTAGAAACATGTTGAGAGATTGGAGAACCTTGAGAAGCAATAGGAACATGTTGAGAAATTGTAAGAAATTGAGAAACATGTTAAGAAAAAATAACATTTTGAAAAGTATGAGAGACTTGGGTAACAATAGAAGTAACATTATAAGGAATGTAGACTTGAAGAGTATTAGGGTTGGAAGAAATTTGATAAATGAATTCATAAGGAGGGATAGGTTAACACTCTTGAATGACATTACTTATAACATTAAGTTAATCAGGATGCTTCAAAAGAAAGTCTCTAAATCTTGAAGCATAATCATCAGTATGAGCACTTATATATCCATTACCTACCTTATAGGGTACTTATTAAATTATAACCCTATGTTATGCCCCTTGATAAAATTCTATGTTTTAACTTGCAACTTCATTCAACATTTTCACTAATCCAATTAACTCATTGGGGTTTTCCATAACATGTCTTCCAAAATATGAAATATTTTTAGCCCTATCTTGTTCATCTAATCAAGCTTGGTGATCTTGTTCTACTTCACGTTTATTATCAATTTGAGATTAATTCACATTATTATCATTCAAAGGCATGTCATTTCCATCATTTTCATTTAAAAAAACAATTTTGGATAACATTAGTTATCTTTTAAAATCCCTTTTTATTCCATGCTAGATCTATAATAAATCAAAGGAATTTTAATAAAATCAATAGGTTTTGGATTAATCCTAACACTATTCCTAGTTGTATCCTTATATTTAATCAATTTTGGTGGCATAAATTGAAATCAAACACTAAACATACACACCATACAAGTGCCCTAGGCTTCAAAATTTAAAAAAAAAAAAAAGGGTTTGGAATCAAACACAAAGAAACTTGGGATATTAGATATAAGAGCATGTAATGGAATAAACCCTAGAAAAATCAAATAAATTCATATTTTTAATTGGATAAATCAAGTTATAATCCTATAAAAGGGTGTAAAAGATCACGTGTTGACCAAAATTTAATATAGATAAACAAATTTACACTAAATAGCAACAAATATACCCAGCTAAATTTAACTAAATTAAATAACATATGTAAAACAAAAATTAATTCTAATCAATAAATTCTAATTTTAGAAGTAGAAAAAACACGTAGGGTTTATGCTTATTTGAATTTCAAGAGTGACCTAGTGACAATTTTTGAGATATGACAGTTGAAAGCAATGATGCATATATGACCCAAAAAAATTGGTGACAATTAGAGAAGTATGCTTAGAATATTCTCTACTTTCCAACTGATGTCCAAAATATTTGGTTGTTCAAGACAAAATTGTAAATATGCCTAAAAAGATTGACATATGTGTTCATTTGGTCTTGATCTCAAAAAAATTTACATATATTTATTGCCTTTTCTCTAATCACTAGTGAAAAAAATATTATTCTTATCCTAAATGGGCAACAAGACTTAAAAAATTAAGAAAAACAATTAATGTTTTATGCCCTCTTGACAAGTTTAACCTCACAAGTCAAATTGTCATCCCTACCATTCGAAACCTTGCTTGTCATGTTTTTTTCCTTGTAAATTGGTGTGTTAGTATTGTAATGTCCTTGAGATGGTCATCCAAAGCCTTGATTATCATATTTTAGGGTAGATTTGATGAAATGAAGGTTTTGGTCATCATAGTCATTTGCTTGCTTAGCCTCCTTTGTAACCAATTTCAACTTGTGTTAACAAGTGAAAAGAGTCTAGAACATCCTAAGAGGCATTATGGATTGTATAAGAGTCATGTCATGCTTTACAATTGATCTAATTGGTTGGTGACAGGTTTGACGAACTTCATGACCCAGTTTACTACATTTTGGGTCATTTTATGGATTTTGGAGCAAGTTTTGAATGTGAATAATAGTATGATGTTATAAGAAGCACATGTTGTACTTTTCTAGGCATGAAAAGTATAATGGATCCATTTTTCATCAGTTTCATCAGACTTCTCAAGTATTTCTAGCAATTTTAGTGCTATAAATGAGTTTTGAGGCCATCTGTATGATTCTCAAGGTGAAATTGAGCTTAAAGCATCTGTAAGACCTTATTTGTCCATAAAAATGTCAAAAAAATTATTTTGAGGAGGATTTAGGTCTTAAAATGAAGAAAACCATTCTATCTCTTATATCGACCTCCTTGGTAGCTCTAGAAGGGCAGTTTTCAAATGCTCAGTATAGAAAGAGGAGAGAGATTTAGGAGATAAAACTTTATAAATTTTTAGGGGTTAAATGAATATTTAAATAAGTGGAATTTTATGGATTGGTGGCCTATTTTTTATGAATAGTCGGTAAGAGTGATAGCAGGTCACTATGGCCTATTCATCCAAGAGGGGTATGTTCTTGCACCTGTTTCTCTAGCTCAAAAATCAATGGAGAGGAATGGTTTTTAGGGTGTTTTATATAGGTATTTAATATCCCTTTCATGGTGGTTTCATCATCTAAATCATCTCTATGATTTAATTTCACTTGGAGAGAGAATGCCTTCATGCATAAGCTATTTTAGTGGGTTTTGTTGAAGTTCTCTATTTTATCTTAATGGTAGTGATTCTCAGAGGTTTATAATACCTCATAATTCAAGGAATCAATCTTGGTTTCATGGATTCATATGTTATTTTTATGATATATGGTTATTATTCATATTTCTTAAAGTGTCTTGCTCTTTGGAGAGCTTGTCTGGCATGTGAATGACCTTTTACAAACCTGAACATCATACTAGGTTTTAATGGCAATGAGAAGCCATAGTGACATGAATGAAACACTATTGAACAATTATAGGATTAGATAAGGATGGTGATAATTCAAATTAATCTTCAAACAAAATGTTTTACAAATGCTTCAAACACCTACAAGCCTGCAAGCATATTAATATGCATTCATGAATTCAAATATGTGCTAAGACTGTCTTAACAACATGGAGTTGTAAATTGACACTTATATAACATAAAGTCATAAATGAATTTGAGATATCTCCTATTGAGAAATATTAAGATGCCATTCAAGTTAATCTCATTCAACTTGACCAAAGTGAGGAACTAAAGGATGATTGGTAGCTATGCATTAAGTCTCTACAAGAGTTTGAAGATATTTGTAAAGATACATTGCCCATTGGAGATAATGCTTATGAGAATTTTGATCAAAAATCACCTATTTAAGATCAGGATGTATCTTGGGTTGATTACTCAAAGCTCCACGAAGATCTTGATGAACTTGTAATAGTTGATAAGAAGAATGAGGTTACTCAAGATGCCATAGTGACTCAAGGACAATGCTTAGATGAGGTATCACTTGATGAGATTGCAATTGGTAAGCAGTATGAGAAAGATCCTAAAGTATAAGATGAGTTTGTCTTAGTTGGTGGCTGGTTTACTATTGATGAATCATTTGAGGAGATGTTAAAAGAGTTAGTAGGCTAGAAGAGTGGCTCATCAGATGTCATGTTCAATAAACACCTTACTTTACAACTTGTGCCATCTCTTGGAGGAAGTAAGTTCATGAATTTCCCTTTTGATCTAGGTGGATTATGCTTTGTATTGGTTAGTTATTTTTATTAGTTTCTTGTGTTTTATCCCAAATAAGTGTTTTGTTTACACATTTACCTTGTTAGTTACTTTCCCTTGTTTTATGTGTTTCTTTCCTTGTTTTGGAGGAGAAAGTTATCTTATTTCAAGTCAAAAAGATTCTTGTAGTCATGGATTAGGTATAATCATGATTGCTTCAAAATTTAAGAGTTTTTATGAGTCTAAAAGATATCTAAATGGTCTATTTTTCATGCATAGTAGGCATGCTTCCCAGTTGAGTCACCAAAATGTTGACAAGTTTGACCTCATAGGTCAAACTGTCAGCCCTACCATTCAAAACTTTGTTTCTCATATTTTTTTCCTTTTAAAATAGTTTGTTAGTCTTTTAATGTCCTTTAAATGGTCATCCAAAGTCTTGATTAGTAAAGTTTTGGGTAGATTTGATGAAATTAAGGTTTTGGTCATCATAGTAATTTGTTTGCTTAACCTTCTTTGTGACCAGTTTCAACTTGTGTCAAGAAGTGAAAAGATTCCAAAACATCCTAAGAGGCCTTATATATTATATAAGAGTCATGTCATGCTTTATAATTGATCTAACTAGTTGGTGACAGGTTTGACTAACTTCATGACCTAATTTATTGCATTTTTGGTCATTTTATGGCTTTTGGAGCAAGTTTTGACTGTGAATGATAGTCTAAGGTTAGAAGAAGAACATGCTGTAATTTTTCAAGAATGAAAATTATAATGGATCCATTTCTCATCAGTTTCATCAGACTTCTCAAGTGTTTTTGGCAGTTTAATTGCCATAAATGAGTTTTGAGGCCATTCATACGATTATCAAGGTGAAATTGAGCTTCAAAAATCTTCAAGACTATTTGTCCATAAAAAGGTCAAAAAATTTATTTGGAGGATGTTTTAGGTCTTAAAATAAAGAAAATCATTTTATCTCCTATATTAACCTCCTTGGCAGCTCTAGAACTGTAGTTTTCAAATGCTCAGTATAGTAAGAGGAGAGAGAGTTAGGAGATAAAAATTTGTCCATTGTTAGGGGTCAAAGTAATATTGAAATTAGTGGCATTGGTTCACAAATTGGTGGCCTCTTATTTATGAAAAATTGCTATAAGTGACAATAGGTCACTTAAAATGGCCTATTCATCTGAGAGAGGTTTGTTCTTGCACCAATTTCTCTAGCAAAAAAATTAATGGATAGAAATGATTTTGAGGTTGTTTTATATATGTATTGAAAATCCATTTCATGGTGGTTTCATTATCCAATTAATCTCTATGAGTTACTTTCACTTGGAGAGATAAGGCCTCAATGCACAAGTTATTTTAGTGGCTTCTACCATAGCTATCTATTTTATATTCATGGTAGTGATTCTCAAAGTTTTTTAATACCTCATAATTCATGGAAGAACTCTTGGCTTCATGGATTCATGTGTTATTTTTATAATATGTGGTTCTTCTTCATATTTCTCAAAGTGTCTTGCTCTTTGGAGAGATTGTATGGCATGTGAATGACCTTTTACACACCTGAGCATCATATTAGGTTTGAATGGAAATGAGAAACCATAGTGACATTAAGGACACACTATCAAAACCATTAGATTCTTAAAGAAGGATGGTGATAGTTTAAATTCATCTTCAAACAAAATATTTTACAAACGCTTCAAACACCTACATGCCTGCAAGCCTATTAACATGCATTCATGAATTCAAATCTATGCTAAGACTATATTTAAAACATGGAGTTATAAATTAAAACTCATATAAATCCTATTAACTCCATTTAAGACTAAAAGAAAACAAGAGCAATATTAAGGCTCCTAATCTGTCATACATAAAGCAAACCATTACCTACATAGTCCGTATAAATGAGTTAAGTGAGTTGAATGTGTCATATTATTTGTGATCCATTGAAATAGTGATAAAGAATGTGAAGTGGTTTAATAGGTTTGAAGGGGTTAAGACACTAAGAAAATTTCTCCTTATATCCCTAAACAACTAAGATGAAGATCTACACACCCCAAGCCTACCAATCCTCATTTTAGACCTTGATCAAAATCATTCTCCAGCATGAGGCTAAGCTAAGACAGAGGATTCAACCTCAAGTTAGATTAAGATAGTTCACAAGCCCTAAAAAAATACTAGATCACTTGTACGTCAAGGATGAGAAAGTAGACTAAGTTGATAGTCTATAATTACCTACAGGACTTGTACAGAAATGGAAAGAAAGAAAGGACTTTTTATGTGAAATGAGCATGTTTGAAAGAGTTTTGAGCCTACTTGAGGTTATAAAATACCTTTAAGGGATTAAATAGGATCACTATGAAACAATGGGGTGGAAAGAGACCAAAAATATAGTCAGGAACCTCTCAAAGCACATATAGGCCTTTGAGAGACTTTTCTAGTCTTAAGCCGAAAGGAAAGATGTCATTGTTTGAAAAGGTGTAGTTAGAATAAGGTTAGAAGGTCTCAATATTGACCACCAAGTTATGAAAAATCTAAATGGCCGCCAAGATTCTTAAAGCATTCAAAGGTTTATATAAAGATTCCATGGATAATCTCCTTGGTCTATACAAGCATTAAAAGCCCACCTACAGTCAATAAGTAAACATAGTCAAGCCTATATTTGACATGAACTTCTTGAGCATATAGTAAAATAATACAAAGTCATCTTGTCAAAATAATAGTCAAGGACAAAGAAGTCAATTCAAGATCAAATAAGATTAGTAAACTAAGTCAAGGAAATGTAATTGTTAACCTACAGGTCCAAAAAGTTATATCAGACCTTCACCTGCAATAGTCAGATTTCCACCTTAGAATGCAAAGGGATATTGAATGATCATGGAGATTCAACTCAATGAAAATCAATGACTCTAGGGCAAGGACTAGTCAAACAAGTCAAGATAGCCAACATGATCTAAGTGAATCCATTCATGAGGAGCAAGTTGAGAAGGCAAAACAACTCTGGTTTCCTTATTAGAATTTTTTAAGGTAGTTTTGTGAAAGTTAAGGTAACTTGTGTTCCTTGTTTCTTTTCCATTCTAACAAACTTGTGACAAAATTCATGCTCCTTCAAGCAAAATGGATAAAAAGAAAGTAACATAGGTATTTTTCCCATTATGCATCATGGAAATCAACTTATCAACACTACCAACAATCCGTACAGTGGCCTAAACAACACCTACAACTAGGCTAGTACTTAGTTTTGTTGACTGTGTAATAGGTGCAGAGGTAGACCTTGAGAGTGAAGAAATTCATAGATGGAGGTAGAATAATATTTGAAAGTTTTGAGGTGGATGAAACCCTATAAAGTATTAAGCTTAAGGAAGAACTCAAAGTCTAGGAGATGAATTGGAAAAGCTGACTGTAGTCATATAAAATGTGAATATTGGTAACTTGAGTGTGGCTTGTGACACCCAACCCATAGGTCCCTCTTGCTTACTCCCATGACCCTCCTAGGCATCTTTTCACTGATTTCCAATCATCTATAGCCTTTTAGACCTGATCCCAGCTCAGTCAGACTACTCTTTCCATGACAAATCTATCCCCCCAAGTCTTGTTAACTCAGGACTATAGAGCCCAACTTGGATTATAGCATCGGGCCCTCCAGTTTCTACTTTCAATGCTTCTATCCAAGTGCATTTTTACCTCTAACAATTAGTTTCTTCTGGTTCTTATCCCTCTTCTTATCGACCTAATACAAGCACCTTCAACCCATGACCAAAAAATCCCTATAGAATCCCATTCAAAGTTTATTTGGAAGGGGTTGGAAAATTATTACAAAACAAGCAAGAATACAAGCAAAACCACTAAGGCAATCTTCCTTATTCTTTACATATAACCAGCTAATGCTACTACAAGCTTATTCAAATTTGTACACCGATCCCTAGCCACCTCAAGTACACCCAATTTTAGCATTTACATCTTTATACATACAAATTGCACAAAGCACTCCAAGTGGGAGAACTACATATGGCTTGATCCCTCTTCAGATATTGGTATGTAGGTAGCGTGTCCACACAAGGGGTGTGGATACACGTTTAGTGCATATTACACACACTAACCCCCCCTCTTTCCCAAAGTTTGTCAAATCACAATGGAGTCTAGGGTTTGAATACTAAATTAGCTTTATAGGGAGTTTCATGGATATCTAATAGTTAAAATTTCATAAGTAGGCTCACAGTGACATAACGAACAAAACCTAGAAAGCTCAAGTCTCTTGGATAATAGTGACAGAAGAGGACTATAACACTGACCCTAGGGTGTCCTATTTTGGCACTCCTATCTAATCAAAAAATGAAGGTCAGAACCTGATTTGTGATAGTGTCCTAGTCCTACATAGTGAATTTCAGACTCTACAATAACCATCTTAGTTTCTAACTAAGTCTTGTTTTCTCTCCCTTGTTACTATTTTTAGAAAGAGTTAAATTATAGCCAAATTATACAAATTAGTGGCTTAATTATTATATATTTATTTACTAATTTTATTACTCTAGACCCTTAACTAAATTAGGAATAATACTCCAACATTTCCAAAACTGTTAAATCATTTGGTGAACTTGACTTACTTTGTTTATGCATATAAACCCTAAAAACCCTAGGGTAAATTTTCTATTGATTTTTCCTATATTTTTTTGATTTTTTACCTACATAATAAAATCATAAATTAGAATTAACTTTTAAAATTTTGTAGTAATTTTAAAATAATTTTTTTTCAAACCCTAGTTGCCCATACTAGGTCCAGATATTTTCCTAGTATTTTTCCTAATTTTTTTTTGATTTTTTACTAGCATATTAAAATTAGAAATTCAATTCAAATTTCAAATTTTAATAGTAATTTTCAAAAATAATTATTTTTCAAAGACCTAGTTACATATACTGGGTCCTTTCAAATCTAAAATTTTCCAATAATTCTTTGAATTTTTACTTGCATATTTAAATCAAAAATTTGCATTAAATTTTAAAATTTCATATTAATTTTAAAATAATTTCATTCAAAATCTTAGTTGCATATACTAGCTCCTATTTGCTTCTTGAGGTATCACCTTACATGTTTGTGAGCTTCGTATCCTTTTTATGCACTATTCAAGTTGTTATTTTTAGGAATTTACATTTCCTATATTCAATACTTTCCTTCCATAGCACATTGCTCATTACAAATTATTTTAAAAAATTTAATCAATTTTCAATTTGTTTTCTTACTTTAACAATGGCCCAATACACTGGTTTTGAATAAATTGATAAAAATAAACTTCAAGAACTCTTAACTAAACACCCTGACATGCAAAATGACATGCTTAAAATACTACAAAGGTAACAACAAAAAATGAACAATGGTCAATCTTCTCAAATCATAGAGCAACCAATTGTAAATGACACTACGAGGGTAACTATGTCTCAACAACCCCCTGTAGTAGCCCAACCTTCCTCTATGCCACCAACTATAGCTAGTACATATTTGTCTCCTGATGTGGCAGCCCTTGTGCAAGAGATAAGATCTCTTCAATCCAAGGTGCTACATCTTGAACAAGGTACCTATATACCTACATAAGATTTGGATTCTTTTGCTTTACTACATACACCATTGACATGCCATATTGATTCTACATCATTTCCACTAGGTTTTGTTTAACCCAAGCTCACTCTATATGATGGCAAAGGTGATCCAGAGACACACTTGAGAGCTTTTCACGCTGCATGCTTGGACTATGTGCCAAATGATTGGCTACTTACCAAGCTATTTGCAAGGAGTCTAAAGGTTTATGCTTTATAATGGTTCTATAGTTTATCGAATCAGTTAATCAATGCATTTAATCTTTTAGCTAACATGTTCCTAGATTATTTTAACATTAACATTGGTGATAAGGTTTTCTATGCCCAAGTTGCACAACAGAAACAAAGGTCAAATGATCATCTCATAGATTATGTTCTTTGATATAAGACTATCTTGGCTAAGATGACTAACCCCATGGCCGATCAAGAGTTTCAAGATCTCTTCAAATAGATTCTTCTACCAGCTTTACATGAGTCAATAATGTTCAAAAGGTTCTCTTCTTTCACTGAGTTATGTCATACACTAAAGGAAAGGGAAGTCAAACTAATTTTAATGGGAAAACTCAAGTACACAAGTATATCAGAAAAAAATAAATAAGAGTAATAGCAAAATCACATAAAAAATTGAGGTCAATGATAGCAAAATTCAAAATCAACCTATAATCAATGCAACTTCAGAGCCCCCTCAACGAGTGATTTTATCAACACCTCTTCGGTGAACTTTTACCAATCTACTAGTTTCTCTAGCCAAATTTTTACAATAGTTATTGGAATGTAATATCATATCTCTCCCTCCTATTTGAGAAGTTGATCTAATAAAGACTCTTCCATGGGGATATGATTAGCATGCATTTTGTGAGTTTCATAGGGTACCAATCCATATAACAAACAAATGCATCAGTTTGAAACACAAGATACATTACTTGATAGATGATAATATTATTGATCTTAGCACTTCAATTTAGCCTCTTCAGGTAAAGTAAACATAGGATAAAACTTTGAAAATATTTTTAGATCCCTTTTTGTAGTAATCTAAATAAGAGACGGGGGATACATCAGGTGTTCACCATGCATATCATGCACATCCCCCACCAGATACATATAGGGCACCTTCAGTTGAGTTACATCCTTTGAGTAATATGACTGGTATATATAATTCTAGAGTTCCAGCTAGACCTATCTCGTTCTCAGAGTATGAGATAGTTGAGGATGATTCATATTATCATGCACTCTTCATCATAGCTTACATTCACTATCATCATATTCATAGTGTTCTCATAGATAATGGATCTAGTGTAAACATGTACACCATGAAATTATTGCCGCATTTGAGATATTCAAAGTAGGATATTACCCCAAGAGACATAGTTATAAGTGGATTCAATGGGCACATACAGATTTCATTAAGTGAGATTTTACTTCCTCTAACGATTGGTCCAACACATATGGCCACACCATTTACTATTGTTCCCAATGCAGGAGTTTTTGATATGTTACTTGCTTGACCATGGATTTAAAAACTTCAAGAAGTACCTTCTATAGTTCATAGATGCAGGAAATTAATTAATGCTAATCAAGTTTTTATAGTTAGTGGATTTCTATATGAGTTATCACTCCTCGCTTTAAAGCCATCTTGTACTTTTCAGTCACCAGTTTCAATTCAGCCACCATTTTTAGTTTTTCCACTAGTTTCAGTTCAAATTCAAACATAATTGAGGCCTCAATCACCATCATAGAGAGTTTATACACTTCCACAAAGGTCTCTTTCAAATCAACTATAATTTTAGAATTCTAGATAGCTTCCAGCTATAGTGTTCACAGCCATGGTAGTACCATTGAGATCTCATGCCTCTACACATAGAACACATCTTCAGAGAGCCTCTCTTACTACCAGATGGGTCCCTAAGAGCCCTACAATTGTATCCACTTCTAAGAGTTACAAGGGGATGCCACAGTCAGTTTCTACTTTAAATATTTTTAGAGCACTTATAACATACACAACTTTTACAACCAAAATCTTAGCCATTCCATCATGCTTCATGATCACACATGATCCCTCTCCTTGATACAGGACACCATGATAGGGAGTCTCGCATGAGACTCATCAGTTAGTATCATTTCTTCTCAGTATTTATTATACATAGATTAAATCAAATATATATATATATATATACCAAAAACAATATAACATTTCAAAATAAAAAAACATTCAAATAACTCGAAATCCAAAAACATTCAAATAGTTCAAAATAGAAAAACATTCAAATATTTCAAAATACAAAAACATTCAAATAATTCAAAACATCAAAAATATTTTGATTGTATGCATTATCCATGCTTTACATCTCTACTACTATGTTAGACTTACATTTTGTTGTTTTATGCTATTATTTGTCGATTTATCTACATTACCATGCTTCACTTGATCTTCTTTGAGTGTATGCAGTGACATCCAGATCTTTGATTGCTTCACTCTACCCATTGAGGGGGCATCCTACTTCTACATTTGAGACATATGTTGATATACATACCCATTGGGGGCATCTTCTACATGACTACATCATCTAGGATATGTAATTCCTACACCACACACTCTAGTTATTATGTTGATGTACATTACTTACTATCTCACATAGATTACTCTATCAACATTTCACTAGTATATAGCACTTGTGTATTTCTTAGCATATACCTAGTCTTATACCACATGTATTGCATACTTTCAATTCTTGCTTTGATTAGTTATATGCAATTGTATTTCCAGTATTTACATGCTTTTCTTTCTTGTTTTGCATAGCTAAATGTGATTGCATTTATCAATTCCTATTTTATCTTCTATATGTGCCTTAGGACATTTACCAATGCCATTTGATTTTATTCTTATATGTGCCTTAGGACATTTTTCAATGTCCTTTTCCTGTACTCTCCTAGGTGATTGTGGCTTTCATTCCAACCTTGATTGTTTCAATTGTATGTGTATGTGGCATTTGAACATGCCTTGTATGTTTGATTTCTAGTTTGAGTGACATGTGTTCATGTCTCTTGTTTGATTGGTCCCTTGGCCACACTTTTATGCTTCTTTCTTATTTTTTTATGTGTTTGTTTTCTTGTTTGATTCTCATTATTTGCAATGCCATGATCTACATCATGCATTATCTTGCTTTCTTGGATGCCATCCATGATGGACATCATGTTCTATCCCTCCATAACAACTAACTACTAACATCTAACCAGACTTCTAGTTTTAATTTAGTACATTTCACATGCTATTACATTGTTATACCTATCTAGGTATACCCCTATTGACCTAACAATCTCTCATTACAAACCATGTTATATCTTGAGATATCTTATCAATTATTATTGCTATATCATGTATCTTTACAGCATAACACACTTGAAAGACTCTTCTTTTTTAGGGTAGTCATTGTAGGGTCTTCATTCCTACCCTCAAAAGAGGGGTAAATAAATAGGGGTTTTGTCATAGAGATCAGAGCTCCTAACGGTTGAAAATCAATTTTCATAACATTCAGAACAACCAGGTAGAATAGACTAGACAAACAGTGACAATTTCAGAATAGTCATCAAATTTAACACAAGATAACAACACCAAGATGAGAATACAACACCAAGATCTCTAGTGTCCATTTTTAGTGTTCCTATCCAAATAATAAAAAAACCAAACTTTCTAGATGCAGGCAAAAATGTAGGTTTAACTACAATTTTGCATAGTCAGACTAGTTCAAAATCAACAATTTTTAATACACTTTTGCTTAGAGAATCCAGATATAAGGGGTATCATGCATGGCATGAAGGCCCTCACTTCTAGTTTTAAATATGGTAGTTGGTATAACTTACAGATCATAATCCATGTTTCAAACACTAGTGATTGGGGGCAATGTGCACATCACATTTGTCTTTTTTTCTTTTTGATTACAGTACATTACCCAAGCATTCTCAGTAGTTGTGTGCCTTATTCCATCTGCAGATGGTTGGAATCATTTTAGCATGTATTTCATACAAGCCTAACCTCCAAATTCCCAATTGGATTCCACATAAGCCTATAGCCGAATTTTGAAGTGGCTTTCATACAAGCCTAATCTCTACTTTTTTTGAGATTGGCCAATAGTGGCCTAGTTTCTATCACACATTCAACTATCCATGCCACATTATTAGATTATAAAATATTCATGGGCTTTAGGATCCATCTCATACAACACCCATTTCATACTAGTATCAGTTCATAGCTTCACTTCATGAGGTAACGATGGAGCCAAAGGGCTAGCTAGCCTTTGTATTCCTGAGCCACCTACTCAGAGTGATTAAACACACAGTCCAACCATCGATTGACATACACATGATCACATAGCTTCACTTAGTGAGAAAAAATGGAGCCAAAGAGCTAGCCTTTGCATTCTTGAGCCACTTTTGGGGAATTGAGCACTCAACTTTGTTCACAATATTACTCTTGGTACAACATCATCCAACATTACTCAACATCACAACAAGTTTTGTATTGGTTCTATACCTAATGAGGTGTATTCATTCCTTTCTCTTCCTCTCTCTCTTTTACCTAGCTTTGTACATTTTTATTTTAGATATAACATATTTAGTAAGAAATGATCTACTCTTTATTTTCTTTTACAAATTTACACTTCACAACATGCTCTCTCAATGCACACCCAACATCACACAACTTCATGAGCTTCACTCTTGCAGGTAAGTTTAGGTACACTTTCTATTTTTCCTTTATCTTAGTATTTTACTTTGTTGCATCACTAAAATAAATTAGGGGCAAATGTAGTCATATAAAATATGAAAATTAGTAACGTGAGTGTGGCTTGTGACACCCAACCCATAGATCCCTCTTGCTTGCTCTCATAACCCTCCTATGCATCTTTTCATTGATTCCTAGTCATCCATAGCCTTCTAGACCTAATCTCAGCTTAGCTAGACTATTCTTTCCATGGTAAATCTATCCCCCCAAGTCCCATTAGCTCATGACTATAGTGCCCAACTTGGACTATAACACTAAACCTTCTAGTGTCTACTTTCAGCACTCCTATCCAAGTGCATTTTTACCTCCAATGGTCAGTTCCTTTCGGTTCTTATCCCTCTTCTTGATGGCCTAATGCAAGCACATTCAACCCATGACCAATAGATCCTTATAAAAGCCCATTCAAAGTTCATTTGGAAGGGGTTGGAAAATTATTACAAATCAAGCAAGAATACAAGTAAAACCATTAAGGCAATCTTTCATATTCTTTGCATACAACCAACCAATACTACTACAAGCTTATTTAAATCCTTACACCAATCCCTAGCCACATCAAGCATACCTAGTTTTAGCATTTAAATCTTCATACACATAAATTATACAAATCACACCAAGTGGGAGAATTACATATGGCTTGATCCCTCTTCAGAGTATTGGTATGTAGGCAGCACGCCCACACAAGGGGTGTGGATACACGTTCAGTGCATCTTACACACACTAACCCTCACTCTCCCAAATTCTATCAAAACACAATAGAGTCTAGGGTTTAAAGACTAAATCAGATCTATAGGGAGTTATATAGACATCCAATAGTCAAAATTTCATAAGTAGGCTCACATAGACACAGTGAACAAAACCCAAAAAGCTCAAGTCTCATAGACAATAGCGACATAAGAGGCTATAACTTCAGACCCTAGGGTGTCTTATTTCAGCACTCTTATCTAATCAAAAAATGAAGGTCAGGCCCTGATTTGAAATAGTGTCCCAGTCTTACACAGTGAATTTTAGACTCAATAACAACCATCTCAGTCAGTTTCCAGCTAAGTCTTATTTTTTCTCCCTTGTTACTATTTTTAAAAAGAGTTAAATTACAGTCAAATTATACAAATTAGTAACTTAATTATTTCATATTTATTTACTAATTTTATTACTCCAGACCCTTAACTAAATCAAGAATACTACTCCAATATTCCCAAAACTATTAAATCAGTGACAGTATTCTAAGTGATGAGTGTGGAAAATTCATATTAGGACGCAAAGTAGTGTTTGGATGGCTCTTAATGTATGTAAAACCTAGATCAAGTGTATATACTGTGAAGGAGGTCCATGTGAAAGGGGAAATCTCAATCTAATGTGGCAACCCAAACCTTACCTTGAACCTATACACACCTAAAACTATCTATAAAATCACAAACATAGTCCAAGGTGTTATGAAGCAAGAATGATCTTTTAGAGTTTGAGATTGATCAAAAGTAGTTTGAAGGTGAAATAGGTTTCAAACCCATGCCATATCTCCTTTTAAGGTCTTAAGACCAATCTCTCACCCTTCTAAAATCATTACAAGGAGTGAAATAGTCTCATGATCGTCTACAATCAAACCTATCATGAGTCAAAAAGCATGAGTGCTGATGAAGGAGATCAATGGACAAGGATTGATGATAATGTCATGAGTGTTAATGAAAGAGATCATAAGATAAGGGTAGGTTCTAAATAGGACACACGCATTCATTTCTCATAACTATCACCTATAATCCTTTATCAGGGGTGAGTTCATCTTCAAAATAAAAATAGAGTATTAGGTAAGGATCCCTGTGTCTAGCCCAATTGAAATCTCCATCAAGTTTATGGACTATATAAGGAGGTCATTGAGGTAGGAATAGGTCTAAAATAGAACATGGTCAAGTCATATCTCTAAAGGTACCTAAATATTACAATAAAATAGGTTGGTCTTAGACCTGGATAAGGAGGCAAAGAGAATGTAAATAACTATATGGTCTATATCATATAAGTACACAATCCCTATGGACATTTTGAAAAAAAAGAAACAAGGAAAGTTGATCAAAGCTGAGTTCTAAAATCTACATACAACCAGTCAATAACTTACAAGTGGCCTATTGGAAGGTCAATTCATTCTTGGACATAAAAGAGAGTTAGAGTAGGCAGAGATGTGTTTGAAATGAGTTTTTATACCAAGGAGAAACTAAGATAAGTCTGAGCCATATGTGGGCTTATGAAATAGGGTACAAAATGAAAGTAAGAATACTTGCTTAGCCTAAGTCAGGGATGGGCAAAGACGAACTTGGATGTTTGAGAGGCTTGAAGCCAAATTTAAGCCTTAAATAAAGATTCATGTACCCTTAAGGGAAATAATGATGAGAATTTTCAGCCTAAAATTAATAATGATGAGTTTTAAACTCATTTGAATAAGGAAAAATTGTCATACACAACTAGCCCCAGTATCCAGTCTTGTTGACTATGTAAGAAGCCTAAATGAAGAGACAAAATGGTTTCGCCAAGTTAATGTGATGAAGGCCAAAGATAATAAGATTTGATTTGAACAATCCAATAATTTCAAACTACTTAGGATCTCCATGAAAATCTTATTTGCTTCCAACTGTCACCTACAGCTAGTGTTGGCAGAGTGTAAGCTAGAAGGAGATGAAGAGAGATGTTACTTTGATAGGGTGCATAGGAATAAGAAGTGACTAAGGAAGAATAAGGACCATTGAAATAAGGATCCTATAACATTAACAAAGCCTTATGGGCACTCTCATACCACAGTGATAAAGTGAAAAGAAGCAAGCTCAGTCATGGACCCATGAAGCATAAAAACTCAAGCAACCCACAAGCTAGTTTTAAGAAAAATGAGTTTTGAGGCCTCTATAAGCATTATCTATCTATGAAATTTGGTATAGTTGGTGGAAATGAGTGTATTGAATTTTCCATGGTCCTATAAATGTCATATCAGGATTGGATATATCAATTATTTTGTCTTAGACTTGGTTCACTCTATTTGTATGGTCTATTCAAGAGAACTAGAGGTTCACTTAAGTTCAAGAACACAAATCAAGCATTCCATATCTCATGAATAGATTTTAAGGTATCTTACAAGAAAGGTAATTATATATATACACAATTAGGTGTCAAAACACTTCATTTCTCAGTCTAAGTTCCCCTAAGGACTTGTAAAGGTAAAGCAGTCTTAAACCCCAAACACACTGACTAGTGCACCAAATGCATATAGAGGAATGTTGAACACTTGAAGAGCATTTATAATAATGGAGGGGATTCATTTGAATTTTTATGACTTCTCCCAGCATTGGGAATGATTTTTGAGACCCAAAACCCATTTTTGACACCCATCATGCTCAAGGAAAGCTAAGATAGTCACCTGAGGAGCAACTTTAGATGTTTGTACCATTTTTCACACTTTGAATGGGAGTCTGATAATTTTGAAATAGTTGAGGGGGTCAATAAAAAATGTTTTCCAAGTGGAAGGAGTTTAGTTGGACGTCCCATCTTTGCATGGGAGTCTAAAACCCTAGTTGTGACTGGTTTACAGAGAAAGGCTTCAAATGTACATCAAATTTGCAACTTAGCCTTGAAACCTACCATTGGTTGTTTTAGACTCTTTGAGGATTTTGCACACCTAATTTGGTTGTACCTTCACTTGTATAAATATGTAAAATACTATACTTTTTCAAGGTTTTTGGCCTAAAATAGGGTTTTGGAGAGCATGATTTGATGTTAATTAGTGAGAGAGGTGGTTCAAGACTTATTTTACCTTTAAAAGCTCAAAAATATATATAAACTTGCTCAGAAGTACCCAAACCGTTCAAATCTTTTAGGCTAGTCTAAAAATGCTTCAAAAGGGTAAGCTTGCCAATGGTGGTTTCATGGTTGGCATAGTTCCACGCTATCTCAAGACCCCAAATTTGGTATGGAGTATGGTATTAGGCCAAGGAAATTGAATCACATGATTTTGGGTGATTTCACATATGTGTAAGCTCACAACAACAAGATTTCTCTTTCTAGGCCTAGGAGGGCTAATCAGGCCTAATTTGGAGAAGAAAATGAAGAAATGAGGTGCTTCCACTTGGAATCTGATCATGAAAATTTGTATGGATATATAAGGTGATACATGGTACTCAAAAATGTGCCCATGTGTTTTAATTTTGTCCATAAAATCTCTTAGACAAGGATATTTTTAGATTTTACAGTTATAAGGAAGGGGTGCTATAGCAAGCCAAATGAGAAAAATGATGTCTTTTGGGCTACTTGATGGTTCCAAATATATTTTTGTAGGTTTTATATCATGTTTAGGATTCATCTGTGTTGTCATTTTACCTGGTCCAATAAAAAACTCTTTTTTCTCTCTCCTTTGCTCTTTGCTCATATGGAAGAATCAAGTGTTCACAAGCACTAAATGATGCATAAAAGTTTTCCAAAGGCTTAACTAATGTTCTTACTTCCCACCTGAAACTATTCAAGTGTGGAATAAGTCAATTCATGTTTTTATAAGTTTTTAAAGGTTTTTAATGGTCTCAAAGACTCCCAAAAGATCTTCTCTCCTTCCAATGCCTAGGCTTGTTGAAGGAGTCAAACTTGCACTTAAAAGATTGTAACAATCCATGAATCATGTAAATACCACTTGAATTACATATAATAATGTTTCAAGTAAGATTAAATGAGGACTTAAAGTCCTATTTTCAAGGGTGAAGACCAATTCCTCAATAAAAACATGGGACCTAGTATTTAGGAGTTCTAGCAAGAATTTAGGCACTCTCCAAGTGGTCAAGGCTTGACAAATCATAATGAACATGCTCCAAATTCCCCAAAAATTTTGAAACTCTCTCTTTCATGCCAGCCTAAGGAAGATTAATGTTTTAAAGTGTTTGAGAAAGTGCTATGTGGCACCTAAGGAGGAAGAAGACCAAATTTGAAGACCCCTATTTTGGGGCTGCTTTGTATCCAAGCATTTGTATTCTCTATTTGAACTCAATTTCCAAAATTATTTTCATAACTTTTTGATTTTGGTTGTGGTAAAAGGCTGCCAAAAATTTTACTCGCCTTCTAAGAGAAATGAGAAGCTTTTGTTACTCCATTTTCAGGTTTTTTGAGTGAAGTATATGTGTTTACCATTGATATAACCTAATGAAGTGTTTGTTTTCCTATGTTATTGTCTAGTTATTATACCTTCATAAAAGATATTTGATGTTTTATAGGTCATATTAATTGTCTATATCAGCTTTATTTAAAGCATTGGATGTGAGTTCAGTTCCTTTACATTCCTTCCTTACATAAACTGAGTTTGTCAAGTCTTTCTTCTGAAACATTTTTATATAAGTCATTCTTGAGTGTAG
This sequence comes from Torreya grandis, assembly GCA_037957365.1. Taxonomy (NCBI): domain Eukaryota; kingdom Viridiplantae; phylum Streptophyta; class Pinopsida; order Cupressales; family Taxaceae; genus Torreya; species Torreya grandis. The sequence continues at coordinate 845,658 of JARHVA010000087.1, read as the reverse complement.
AGAATGTGTGAAAGTTTTTCCTTTTCATAAGAGTGTTAATTTCAGGCATAAGTGGTCATAAAATATTGGTGCATCACCTTCATTTCTAGTTTCCCTTTCAATTCCATTGCAAATAGTGTCTTTTTTCACCCTTTCCATTGTCAAAATCAGTAGATAGTAGGTTTAAGAGTAGGTTTTAGTGAAAGTACCAAGGGAACCAACCCTCTCTTGAGATAATCTCCCTCCCAAATTCACCCACACTTAGGAGAGATTCCATGTTCTAGTAGGAGTGAGAAATAACACACTTTCTCTCAAGGGCACACTCCTAATTGATAACAGTTTTTAACATGCCCGGTGGGACACAAGTCCAAAGCAGTGGAAGGATTTGTTGATGTTGTTCTTATATTGATCAACCTTTAGAGGCATTAAAAACATCAATGGTGTCACCTTCAAGTTTTATCGATTGATTCTAGCAGCCCAGGCACATGTTCAAGTAAGTGGTGTTTTCAATTCATTATCTTCATGAAGTTTGATGGTTGTGTATGAAGAGAATTATTATGTTATATTTCCTTATCATCACTATGATGAATCATACTAGCCTTGTCATGATCCATATGAGCCTTGTTATGAGCCTAATCAACCTTACCAAGAGTTTTATCAGCACTATGATGAGTCTTATAGAGTTTATCATGATCTTTACTATCAAGAGTATGAAACTTACCTTCCTTGTGAACCATATCAGTCTTATGACCAGCCTTCACCTTTCCCATATTGCTATGATGATGCATATGAGTAGCCTTGTTTCCAAGAAATCATGGATGAGATTGAGATCAAAATACTAGCATATGTAATAAAAGTTTATTCAACCTCTTAATACAAGGAAGTGAGTGAGCTATTTCAAAATGTGTCTAATGATCCATTAGAGAATAATGAGTTGTGTAATCTTGTATTGGAGAAGATAGAGGCTTGAGAGAGGCAGTAAAGTGAGTTGAACCAATTGTTTCAAGAGCCTTCTTATATTCCTTACCAATATTCTTATGTTCCTTATGCTCGTGAAGCTCTTAACCATGATCAAGTAGAGCCAAGGGAGCTTCTTAGTTAGAGTCAAGAGTAGACTCATATGCCTATTCAAGAGACTAAACCTTCCTGTAGCTCCACTTCTTCCTTACTCATCCCTCAAGCTCAAGTTTCCCATAAGGACAAGGAGGTTTCAAATTTTGATAAGGTGATGGACAAGAGGAAGGAGAAAAATGAAGAGGTATTCAAGAATTTCTCTTTCCCTCCTCTTCAAGACTCCTTAGATGATTCCATTTCCCTCAAAACTCTAAAATATGATCATAAGTAACCTCCCATGCCTCATACACCATCTCAAATGAATGAATTCCAACACCCTCCCACCTTGTCCATTCTTTAAGAGAAGCCTGTTCTATAGAGGATAGAGAAGGAGGTTGTAACTATAAGTGAGATTCTTGGAAAGTATGAAGAGGATGTGTCAAGTGTGTATAAGGAAGAATTTTTCATTGATACTTTGTAGCTAGTCTTGAAGAAGATATTTCAACTATGTAGGAGAAGGTTGGTCTTGATGTGGAGGAACTCCATAAGATAGTACAAGATAAATTCATAAATGAATTTGATATATCTCCTATTGAGAAATATTAAGATGTCATTCAAGTTAATCTCAATCAACTTGACCAAAGTGAGGAACTAAAGGATGATTGGCAGCTATGCATTAAGTCTCTACAAGAGTTTGAAGATATTTGTAAAGATACATTGACCATTGGAGACAATGATTATGAGAATTTTGATCAAGAATCACCTATTTAAGATCATGATGTAGCTTGGGTTGATTATTCAAATCTCCATGAAGATCTTGATGAACTTCTAATAGTTGATAAGAAGAATGAGGTTACTCAAGATGCCATAGTGACTCAAGGACAATGCTTAGATGAGGTATCACTTGATGAGATTGAAATTGGTAAGAAGTATGAGAAAGATCCTAAAGTATAAGATGAGTTTGTCTTAGTTGGTGGCTGGTTTACTATTGATGAATCATTTGAGGGGATGTTAAAAGAGTTAGTAGGCTAGAAGAGTGGCTCATCAGATGTCATGTTCAATAAACATCTTGCTTTACAACTTGTGCCATCTCTTGGAGGAAGTAAGTTCATGAATTTCCCTTTTGATCCAGGTGGATCATGCTTTGTATTGGTTAGTTAGTTTTATTAGTTTCTTGCATTTTATCCCAAATAAGTGTTTTGTTTACACATTTACCTTGTTAGTTACTTTCCCTTGTTTTATGTGTTTCTTTCCTTGTTTTGGAGGAGAAAGTTATCTTATTTCAAGTCAAAAAGATTCTTGTAGTCATGGATTAGGTATAATCATGATTGCTTTAAAATTTAAGAGTTTTTATGAGTCTAAAAGAGATCTAAATGGTCTATTTTTCATGCATAGTAGGCATGCTTCCCAGTTGAGTCACCAAAATGTTGACAAGTTTGACCTCATAGATCAAACTGTCAGCCCTACCATTCAAAACTTTGTTTCTCATATTTTTTCCTTGTAAAATAGTTTGTTAGTCTTTTAATGTCCTTTAAATGGTCATCCAAAGCCTTGATTAGTAAAGTTTCAGGTAGATTTGATGAAATTAAGGTTTTCATCATCATAGTAATTTGTTTGCTTAACCTTCTTTGTGACCAGTTTCAACTTGTGTCAAGAAGTGAAAAGATTCCAAAACATCTTAAGAGGCCTTATAGATTATAGAAGAGTCGTGTCATGCTTTATAATTGATCTAACTAGTTGGTGACAGGTTTGACTAACTTCATGACCTAGTTTATTGCATTTTTGGTCATTTTATGGCTTTTGGAGCAAGTTTTGACTGTGAATGATAGTCTAAGGTTATAATAAGAACACGTTGTAATTTTTCAAGAATGAAAATTATAATGGATCCATTTCTCATCAGTTTCATCAGACTTCTCAAGTGTTTTTGGCAGTTTTAGTGCCATAAATGAGTTTTGAGGCCATTCATACGATTATCAAGGCAAAATTGAGCTTCAGACATCTTCAAGACTATTTGTCCATAAAAAGGTCAAAAAAGTTATTTGGAGGATTTTCTAGGTCTTAAAATAAAGAAAATCATTTTATCTCCTATATTAACCTCCTTGGTAGCTCTAGAACTGCAGTTTTGAAATGCTTAGTATAGAAAGAGGAGAGAGAGTTAGGAGATAAAAATTTGTACATTGTTAGGGGTCAAAGTAATATTGAAATTAGTGGCATTATTTCACAAATTGGTGGCCTCTCATTTATGAACAATTGCTATAAGTGACAAGTCACTTAAAATGGCCTATTCATCTGAGAGAGGTTTGTTCTTGCACCAATTTCTCTAGCAAAAAAATCAATGGATAGAAATGATTTTGAGGTTGTTTTATATATGTATTGAAACTCCATTTCATGGTGGTTTCATTATCCAATTAATCTCTATGAGTTACTTTCACTTGGAGAGATAAGGCCTCAATGCATAAGTTATTTTAGTGGCTTCTACCATAGCTATCTATTTTATATTCATGGTAGTTTTTCTTAGAGGTTTTTAATACCTCATAATTCATGGAAGAACTCTTGGTTCATGGATTCATGTGTTATTTTTATAATATGTGGTTCTTCTTCATATTTCTCAAAGTGTCTTGCTCTTTGGAGAGATTGTATGGCATGTGAATGACCTTTTACACCCCTGAGCATCATTTTAGGTTTGAATAGAAATGACAAACCATAGTGACATTAAGGACACACTATCAAAACCATTAGATTCTTAGAGAAGGATGGTGATAGTTCAAATTCATTTTCAAACAAAATATTTTACAAATGCTTCAAACACCTACATGCCTGCAAGCCTATTAACATGCATTCATGAATTCAAATCTATGCTAAGACTATATTTACAACATGGAGTTATACATTAAAACTCATATAAATCCTATCAACTCCATTTAAGACTAAAAGAAAACATGAGAAACCTAAGGCTCCTAATCTCTCATACATAAAGCGAACCATAACCTACATAGTCCGTATAAATGAGTTAAGTGAGTTGAAGGTGTCATATTATTTGTGAACCATTGAAACAATGATAAAGAATGTGAAGTGGTTTAATAGGTTTGAAGGGGTCAAGACACTAAGAAAATTTCTCCTTATAGCCCTAAACAACCAAGATGAAGATCTACACACCCCAAGCCTACCAATCCTCATTTTAGACCTTGATCAAAATCATTCTCCATCATGAGGCTAAGCTAAGACAGAGGATTCAACCTCAAGGTAGATTAAGATAGTTCACAAGCCCTGAAAAAATACTAGGTCACTTGTACATCAAGGATGAGAAATTAGACTAAGTTGATAGTCTATAATTACCTACAGGACTTGTACAGAAATGGAAAGAAAGAAAGGACTTTTTATGTGAAATGAGCATGTTTGAAAGAGTTTTGAGCCTGCTTGAGGTTCTAAAATACCTTTAAGGGATTAAATAGGATCACTGTGAAACAATGGGGTGGAAAGAGAACAAAAATATAGTCAGGAACCTCTCAAAGCACCTATAGGCCTTTTGAGAGACTTTTCTAGTCTTAAGCCAAAAGGAAAGATGTCATTGTTTGAAAAGGTGTAGTTAGAGTAAGGTTAGAAGGTCTCAATATTGACCAACAAGTTATGAAACATCTAAATGGCCACCAAGATTATTAAAGCATTCAAGGGTTTATATAAATATTCCATGGACAATCTCCTTGTTCTATACAAGCATAAAAAGCCCACCTAGAGTCAATAAGTAAACATATTCAAGCCTATATTTGACATGAACTTCTTAAGCATATAGTAAAATAATACAAAGTGATCTTGTCAAAAGAATAGTCAAGGATAGAGCAGTCAATTCAAGATCAAAGAAGATTAGTAAACTAAGTCAAGGAAATGTAATTGTTAACCTACAGGTCCAAAAAGTTATATCAGACCTTCACCTAGAATAGTCAGATTTCCACCTTAGAATGTAAAGGGATCTTGAATGATCATGGAGATTCACCTCAATGAAAATCAATGACTCTAGAGAAAGGACTAGTCAAACAAGTCAAGATAGCCAACATGATCTAAGTGAATCCATTCATGAGGAGCAAGTTGGGAAGGCAAAACAACTCTGGTTTCCTTATTAGAATTTTTAAGGTAGTTTTGTGAAAGTTAAGGTAACTTATGTTCCTTGTTTCTTTTCCATTCTACCAAACTTGTGACAAAATTCATGCTCCTTCAAGCAAAATGGATCAAAATAAAGTAACATAGGTATTTTTCCCATTATGCATCATGGAAATCAACTTCCCAACACTACCAATAGTCCATACAGTGGCCTAAACAACACCTATAACTAGGCTAGTACTTGGTTTTGTTCACTGTGTAATAGGTGCAGAGGTAGACCTTGAGAGTGAAGATACTCATAGATGGAAGTAGGACAATATTTGAAAGTTTTAAGGTGGATAAAACCCTAGAAAGTGTTAAGTTTAAGGAAGAACTTAGAGTCTAGGAGTTGAATTGGAGAAGGTGACATTATTCTAAGTGATGAATGTGGAGAACTCAGATTAGGAGGCAAAGTAATTTTTAGATGGCTCTTTATGTATGTAAAACCTAGATTAAGTGTATGGAATGTGAAATAGGTCCATGTGAAAGTGGAAATCTCAATCCAAGGTGGCAATGAATACCTTACTTTCAACCTATGCACACCTAAAACTATCTATAAAATCACAAGCATAGTCTAAGGTGTTATGAAGCAAGATTTATCTTTTGGATTTTGAAATTGATCAAAAGTAGCTTGAAGGTGATAATAGGTTTCAAACCCATGCCATATCCCCTTTTAAATTTTTAATACCAATCTCTGCTACTTCTATAGTCTCTATAAGGAGTGGAATAGTCTCATAACAATATACATTCAAACCTACAGTGAGTCAAAAATCATGTGTCGATGAAAGAGATCAATGGACAAGGATTGATGAGAATGTCATTAGTGTTGATGAAAGAGATAGTAAGACAAGGGCAAGTTCTAAATAGGACACACACATTCATTGCTCCTAACTATCACCTACAAGCCTTTGTCAGGGGTCAATTCATCTTCAAAAGAAAAACAAAGTATAAGGTAAGAATCCCTAAGTCTAGCCCAATTTAAATCTCCATCAAGTTCATGGACTACATAAGGAGGTCATTAAGGTAAAAATAGGTCTAAAATAGAACACAGTCAAGTCCTATCTCTAAAGGTACCTATAGAATGCAAATAGAAGCAGGTTGGTCTTAGACATGAATAAGGAGGCAAAGAGCATATAAATAACTATGTGGTCTGCATCATATAAGTAAACAATCCCTATGGACATTATAAACCAAAATAAAAATGGAAAGTTGATCAAAGCTGAGTTCTAAAACCTACATAAAGTGAGTCAATAACCTACAAGTGGCCTATTGGAAGGTCAGTTCATTCTCAGACCTAAGGGAGAGGTAGAGTAGGTAGAGAAGTGTTTGATATGGATTTTTATACCAAGGATAAATGACAAGTCTAAGCCATATGTAGGCCTTTGTAAGAGGGTACAAAATGAAATTAAGAATACTTACATAGCCTAACATCAAGGATGGGCAAGGAAGAACTTGGATGTTTGAGAGTCTTGAATCCAAATTAAAGCCTTAAATCAAGAGTAATGGAATATTTAGGGGACCAATGTTGATAATTTTCAACCTAAAATGAATAATGATGAGTTTCAAACTCAATTGAATAAGTAAAAATTGTCATACACAACCAAGCCTAGCATCCAATCTTGTTGACTGTGTAAGAAGCCTAAATGAAGAGAACAAATAGTTATGGAAAGTTAATGTTATGAATTTAAAATATCATAAGAGGTGATTTTAACACCCCAAGAATGTCAAAATACTTAGGATCTCCATGAAAATCTTCATTGCTCCCAACTGTCACCTACAGCCAGTGTTGGTAAAGTGTAAGCTAGAAGGAGATGAAGAGAGATGTTACTTTGATAGGGTGCATAAGACTAAGAAGTGAATAAGTAAGGATAAGTAACATTGAAATAATTATCATATAACATAAAAAAATCCTCATTGGCACTCTCATACCACAATGACAAGGTGAAAATAAGCAATCTCAATCATGGACCCATGAAGCATAAAAACTCGGGCAACCTACTAGCTAGTTTTAAGAAAAATGAGTTTTGAGGCCTCTATAGGCATGATCTAGCTATGAAATTTAGTAAATTTTGTGGTCATGAGTTGATTTATGTGTCCATGGTATTTTAAATTTCATATTAGAAGTGGATATATCCATAATTTTGTCTCAAACCTAGTCCACTCCATTTGCAGGGTCTATTCAAGAAACCTAGAGGTTCACTTAAGTTCAAGAACACAAATCAAGCATTACATATCTTATGAATGGATTTTAAGGAATATAAAAAGAAATTTAATGATTTACATATACTATTAGGTGTAAAAATACTTCATTTCTCAATCTAAGTGCCCTTGAGGGCTTGCAAAGGTAAAGCAATCTTAAACCCCAAGTACCCTTACTAGTGCACCAAATGCATACAGAGTAATGTTGAATACTTTCAAAAAATTATAATAATTTATGGGATTTATTTGAATTTTTATGATCTTATACAATCTTTTTTAATTATTTTTTAGACCCATAACCCATTTTTGACACCTCTCATGCTCAAGGAAAGCTAAGACAGTCATCTGAGGAACAACTTCAGATGCTCGTACCATTGTCCAAAATTTACATGGGAGTATAATACTTTTGAGACATTTTAGGGGGTATATAAATAATTTATTCCAATTTTAATTGAGTAATTTGGACTTCCCATCTTTATTAACAATCGTTAAGACCCCAGACAGGTCTTAAACCCTCCTAAAAGCCTAGTTGTGACCAGTTTGCATAGAAAGGCTTAAAATGCACATTAAATTCCATAAATTGGACTCAAAACCTAATATAGGTTATTTTAAACTCTCTGAGGTTATTTCATATGTAATTTGGTGGTACCTTCACTTGTATAGATTTATACAAAACTATATTTTTACAAGGTTTTCGGCCTAAAATAGGATTTTGGAGAGCATGAGTTGATGCCAATCAGTGAGAGAGGTGGTTTGAAACTTATTTTAACTATACAATCTCAAAAATATATAAAAAAATTATTATAATTTCCAAAACCATTCAAATATTTCAGGTCAGTCTGAAAATGCTTTAAAAGGGCAAGCTTGCCAATGGTGGTTTCATGGTTTGCATAGTTCCACATGGTCTCAAGACCAAAAATTTGGTATGGAGGATGGTATCAGATCAAGGAAAGTTAATAACATGATTTTGGGTGTTTCACATGTGTGGAAGCTCCCAGTATCAAAATTTCTCTTTTTAGGCCTAGGATGGCTAATTAGGCCTAATTTGGAGAAGAAAATGAAGAAATGAGTTGCTTCCACTTGGGATCTAATCCTTAATAATTTTATAGAGATTTAAGGTGATACATGGTACTCAAAAATGTTCTCAATTTTTCAATTTTATTCATACAATATTTTAGACAAGGAGATTTTCATTTTTTAGGGCTACAAGAAAGGGGTGTTTTAGTAAGTAAAATGAGCAAAATGATGTCTTTTGGGCTACTTGATGGTTCTAAACTCCTTGTTTCAGGTTTTATATCATATTAACGATCCATACATGGTCTAAGTTTGTCTGATCCAATAAAAAAACTCTTCTTTCTCTCTCCCTTGCTCTTTGCTCTTTACTCATGTGGAAGAATCAAGTGTTCATAAGCACTAAATAATGCATAGAAGTTTTCTAAAGGCTTAAATAATGTTCCTCATTCCCTCCTAAACCTATTATAGTTTTTAAGAATTAAATTAATTTTATTTATAAGGTTTCAAAGGTTTGAAATGGTCTCAAATACTCCTAAAAGATCTTCTTTCCTTCCAACACCTAGGCTTGTTGAAGGAGTCAAACTTGCACTTAAAATCTTGTAACAACCCATGAATCATGGATATAAATATTTAATTACATATAATAATGTTTCATGGAAGATTAAATGAGGACTTAAAGTCCTATTTTCAAGGGTGAAGACCAATTCTTCAATAAAAACATGGGACCTAGTATTTAGGGGCTCTAACAAGGATTGAGGCAATCTCCAAGTGGTCAAGGCTTGAACAATCATTATAAACATGTTCCAAAGTCCCCAAAAAAATTTAAACTTTCTCTTCCATGTAACCCTAAGGAAAATTAATTTTTAAAATGGTTTGAGAAAGTGCTATGTAGCACCTAAGGAGGAAGAAGGCCATGTTTGAAGACCCCTATTTTGGGGTTGCTTTGTCTCCAAGAATTTGTATTTTCTATTTGATTTCATTTTCCAGAATGATTTTCATCACCTTTTTATTTTGGTTGTGATAAAATGCTACCAAAAAATTTACTCACCTTTTGAGAGAAATAATAAGCTTTTGATCCTCCATTTTCAAGTTTTTTGAGTGATATGTGTTTGTCGTTGATATAACCTAGTGAAGCATTTGTTTTCCTATGTCCTTTTCTAGTTATTGTACCTTCATAAAATATATTTGATGTTCTATAGGTCATATTAAGTGTCTATATCATCTTTAGTTCAAATATTAGATGTGAGTTCAGTTCCTTTACATTCCTTTCTTGTATAAACTGAGTTTGTGAAGTCCTTATGAAACACTTTTGTATAAGTCATCCCTGAGTGTAGAGAATGTGTGAAAATTTATCCCTTTCATAAGAGTGTTCATTTTAGGCATAATCGGTCATAAAACATTGGTGCATCACCTTCATTTCTAGTTTCCCTTTCAATTCCATTGTAAATAGTGTCTTTTTCACCCTTTCCATTGCCAGGATCAATAGATAGTAGGTTTAAGAGTAAGTTTTAGTGAAAGCACCAAGGGAACCAACACTCTCTATAGATTCTCTCCCTTCCAAATTCACCCATACTTAGGATAGATTTCATGTTCCATCAGGAGTGAGAAACAACACAGTCTCTCTCAAGGGCACACTCCTGATTGACAACATGGCCTATGTTAAACCAAAGAACAGTTAAACTATCAAGCTTTTAGATAGTAACAATATCAGAAACAACAAACATCAATAATTATAATATCCCTAATATCATGTAAACCAGTGTCTTGTGGTGTGTGTCTAAACATATACTTATGTGCTTCAATGAATGCTCTAATGATTACTTGATTTCCTTTATAATGATTGTAAGTGCTCAATAGATTTATGTGAACGACAAATGTATTCTTTGGATTTCCTTAAATTCCTTATATGACAAAATTAATTAGAATGCATATGTATTATTAGATAAATTGAATTCAAATTAGGACCCTATTAGCACCCCAAACCAACGTCCAATGATCAAAAAAGTTAAAAAGACAAAACAAGGGTCATATGGGCTAATTGGAAGGGACCACACCAATAGGGCCATGCATGTCCCAACATTCCATACAATGTATATAACATTGGGATGATTTGGAAATAGAACCCAAGGAGAGAAGAAGAGGAAACAGAGAGAAAGGGGACATTTTGAGGGTGTTGGGGAAAGGTGTGGTGGCCACCAAAAGTTTATAAATACACTATTAATGTCTAATTTGGACCGATAATGAACAAGTACACAAACATCATAAAATCATGCAATTTAATTACTAACAAATGTATAGGGGCTATTTTTAGGTAACTTCATTGTATATACCTTTTCTCTTTTAAGATTTGAATATGTATAGTCTTCATTCAGGCACAAGATCCTCTTCATTTTAGACTTATTATAAAACTAACCTTTATTATTTAAATAGTTTTAATATTTGGGATTTGTTTGCTCATTACTTCATATTACTATTTAATTATGTGTATTCTTCATTTAGGCACATGATCCTCTTCATTTTAGACTTATTTAAAAATTAACCCTTATTATTTAAATATTTTTAATTTTTGAGATTTGTTTGCTCATTACTTCATATTATTTTAATATGTTAAGTAATTCAAGGTTTCCAGGTGTATTTATAATTAAAGATTTTTTTTTTGAAATTTGACTCATGTTTTTAAGTCATCTCAAGATGACTTGCATGAGTGGTCATTAAATTAATTAGACAGTTAAAAAAAAAACCTTTAAGCAACTTTCAATAAAGAGGAGAAGTAATAGATATAATTCCCCACTCCAAAAATGGATCTTGTTGTCTTAGTCATTTGTACTAATCGATTCCACTATGACCAATTATATGTAAACATGCTTGTAAAAAACTTGTGTAAGATACTTTGTACTTTAATCATTAGTTCAGAGGTGATTTAGAGGTATAATCATATTAGGGTTGATCTAGACACTCTAAGCTTGATCAAGCAAAAGTTTTAAAACTCTCAAACCAAGGAAAAATTGGTAGGCGACCAAACCGCCCCTATTTGCAAGGTGACAATTATGAAACTGCCATGATGGTTACGTAACCAGCCCATCATAGTGATGAAAATATCACTGTCAAAGTTTGTAGGTTACATTGCATAACTGTTATGGTGGTTCTGTAACCGCCTGTTTGCAAACTATGGTGGTTTTGTCACCATATAAAAATGTGTGGATTTAGATGGTTGCTAACGTTCCAATTCCTCTGACGGTTTGTTTTAATTTGATTTTGAATATCCAATGTTGAGAGAGCATAATACAAGCCTAAGGAAGGTATAATACATCATATAAAGGCAATGGGATGTATGTAGTTAGATTCACATCCATTTTTATGAGATTGGGTCTTTGTTCATAATCTCTCATTGTTGTTAGCTAGAAGTGATTGGTTCAGGTGTGTGTGAGTACAGAGAGGATGTCATAAGTGAAAAGCATTGATTTAACATGAGTTTGGGTAGGATGGTAGTGAAAATTATTTCCATGAAAACCATAACAGACAATACCTTGTAGACTTATTGCATTACATAGTGGACGAGAAGCACATTCAATTACCCACTAGAGTTTTGCCCGCCTTGGGTTTCTCCAAGATAAAATTGTGTTTAATTTGTGTTTTGATTTATCTTTTACTTCATGTTCATGTTTAACAAATTATACATTTCATTTTTTTGTACTTGTTTATCTTTTTTTTTTTTGCATGTTTAGTAACATAGACAATCATAAACTCGATTGCTAGTAAGCTATCTAGTTAGTATTCATGTTGATGAAGCTAAGAGTGGAATCTCCACCTAGATTACAGATAAATTTTGAGGTTTATAATCTCTAGGGTCTTTATTCATTGGCACAATTTTTATAACATGTTGTGTTTTGTAAACCACCCTTGTCTCCCAAATATTACCAATACAAGATTAATCAATTTACAACCTAATCATGTATATTGTCTTACGTAATTAAATACTTCCACAAAAAATTTCATTTAGAATTTATTATTTATTTTTAATATTTGAGTAATTGTCACAATAGTTATTTTATACGATTAATCATTTATGTGTAACCTTTTAATTCATTATATACATTGGCAAATTATCAAAAGGCAAGGGGTAAAATAAAAACACCTCTGAGCACTTGTTAGTATGGAAAAGAAATGATTCTTTAAGAGCTAATCAATAAGAATAATAAAATTTCATCAAGTACAAGCTCTAATTTAAGAATTAGAATGAATATACATATATTTTTAATTATATTTTTTAAATCCTTTTACAACAAGCTTCTAAAAAATGACTTACTACCTCAATTTGAATATGCCTAATCCATTCATCTTCAAATGACTTCTACAACTCTAAAACCCTCAAGGATATATAAAAAAACTTAATGGCACATTAGTTGGAAGGCTTGATCCATGACAACACAAAAACCTAATGTAGCATGATCTATATGCTATTGAAGTTGATGCTAAAATGGAAGTAGACCCTTTACTAACATAATGGCTCATTGGTTGTGAATGAGTATGTTTGCTTGATAAGCCTAATCTATGCATGTTGGAACCACTTTTTTAAATCTATATCTACATTAAAAACTTAATTTCACATTAGTTATAAGGCTTGGTATGCAACAACATATAAACCCAATAAAACATGATCCTTATGGCAATGAAGGTGATGCAACAGTGAAAGTGGCCCTCCTATTAATATAATATTTATTGTTTGCATATGAGTATGTTTGCTTACTTGGCCTCCCTTCTCCTCTCTATTAGATTTATGGAAAATCCCATGGTGTGTGGATATAGTATATGTTCCAGGATCTATGAATAAGCAACCACAAGACTATCACCCACAACTACATGTGCATACATGTCAAACATTTAAAGCAAAGAACACAAACATGTTTAAGGTATTATTGGTGTTCTATATTTGCACCCTCACTGAGTAAGGGGATTTTTCAGATCTTCCTACTCAAATCTAGTCCAACATGGGACTGATCTTAGGCTATGGGTATCCTAATAATGGATCAAACCTTCGAAAAAGGTCGAATTCCTTTTGGATCTATCACCTAAACTAGCACTTGCTTGGAAAAGGGAGAGAGACTTAACAAACTTATAAAAGCATTTAAAAGAGGTGATGCACCAATGATTTGATCACTTAAACTCACACAATACACACTATGAGACTCTTTCAAGACCAAAGAATATCAATCTCACATAAATATTTTAGAATAGGGCATTAATCAATTACCAAATTAGCAAGAGAGGGAAAATATACACTTTCAATCTAGATAATAAATTTTAAATTACACTTATAATGACCTATAAGAACTACTAAAGCACTTCCTAAAGGTGAGAAAAACTCAGACATAAACAAGGAACACACATTCACATAACCATAGTACATGAATGTATGGAACACACTTCAATCCATCTTAGAAAAGGATGGAATTCAATCTTTATTTCATCAAAAAGGTGTCACAGTACAAATTTTGATAGAGTCTGGTCATACCGAAAAGAGGGATCAATTTCAAAGCTTAGAAGCCTGTATTTATAAAAAAAGGAAAGAGGAAGAGAGAGTTGTGCATTAAAAAAGGTCCAACCACTTTCGATGGATTGGCATTCTTGAGGATGTTGACTTATGATCTTATCAATAAAGAAGGTCCTCATAAAATAATTGAATGCTCCATGATCTTTATCCAACCAGCTCATCCTCTTAGGACTCTACACCATCTTCTTCTTGATCTGCTTACGAAAATAAAACTTCATGTCTTGGAACTAATAGAGCCATGCTTGGTCTCTCTTAGGCGGTTGTAAATATATATTTGTCTAGGAAATGACCATGCCAAAGGACAAGAAGCTTCCCATTAATTACATATCTACCCTAAGGAAATATCTGAACATAAGTTTCATTATAGATCAAAAAACAATCATATTTATTGATTTTCTTGTAGCTATTATGTCAAAGAGATGGAGTTTGTCAGCTATCTGATCTTATTTTGACATTTAGTCATCAAGTTTGATCTATAATAGGTCTAAAAGACCTATTATGTATTCATAGAGCCCTAATAGTGACCCTTGATCTCTGAAATATCTACCCTGGTTTGATCCCGGTTCATGTTCTAACCTAGATACTTTGTATTTGTTATCTCAGTTGAAAACTAGCTTGTCAAAAATATCCTAGGATACACTCTGCTCATTGGCTATCAAAAACTGACTTGGATCATTAACATTTTGACTTATCTTACACCGTTAGATCCTACCAGTCCAGATTACCGTTGATCATTGATCTCCAACCAATCAAATGCATTGTTGGCGCTTGTCACTTACAAATTTGTACTCTAGATTCACTAACTCCTTTGACCCATCTTGTTCCATTGATCACCTTTTCATAATTTAATGCATGTCATTGATTTGCCTGGGCCCACTAACCTACCAATCATCGCTCACCATTGGACTTCTATAGAATCGAATGTGGATCATTGATTTAGCTCAAACCCATCCCTTTGTCAGTGAATGTGCACCATTGAATCCTGGCTTGATGAACCCACACCATAGGATCTTGTCCAACTTGGAACTCTTTAAGGGCTTTAACCTAAGGACCATTTGACTTGTTTGACTCTAGCATGGATCGTTAGATCTCATGTGTCAATATGCAGGCTCACGTAGACCATTATATCTTGATCAACTTTAAAACTTTTAAGGGCCTTTTGAACTCAAACAGTTACTTATCGTGGCCTAAATTTAACATCTGTGTGAACGTATTATTGACTTCTTAACCTCACATGTACTGCTAGATCTTTTCTTGGATTAAACACAGACCGTCAATCTTGAACCCATTTGAATATAAATGGTTATTTATCATGGCTTGAACTTTGGCGTCTGCACGAACGTATTTGACATCCATGCAACCATCACTACATATTTGAAAACTAACGTTCATCTGTTGTGCTTGAATTTGACACCTATGGGGCTGTTCTGGACTTTTTGAATTCAAATGGTTATTTCCTGTAGCTTAAAATTGATGTTTGTGCAACTGTCTGGATCATAAATTATGTGGGTTATTTCCTTCAGACCTTTTTTTGGACATTTTATTTGAGGCACCTTCCTTTAAAAAAGACCCTTCAGAACCCTTGAATTGGACTATTTTCTTGAGAAATGACCCTTCGGTAAAATTGTATAGGGCACTTTCTGAGAAAATACCCTTCAGAAAAAGTGTTTTGTCCACCTTTCTTAACAAAATAGCCTTCAAAAAAATTGTTCGGATAATTTTATTGAAAGAAATGACACTTAGCCTTTTTTTTATGCAGACAATTTCTCTGAAAGAAATAGGTCTTCAAGGAAATTGTTGTGGACTAATTTCTCTAAAAGAAATAGGTCTTCATCTTTTGATTCGGACAATTTGTCTGAAAGAATTCATGCCTTTGAAAACTTTGTCTCAGATAATTTTTTGAAAGAATTCAACACTTAGCCAAAAAAGGGTCTAAAAGAATTTAGCTTAGCAATGAAAGCCGAAAGAATTCCCAATGAAAGTCTTAGTCCAAAAAGGTTTTGTACCTAGCTTATCCAAGATCTGTAAGCCCTTTTAAACTTGTACTTAAACTGTTACTTGATCTTGAACTACTTGGCTTCACCATGAATCCTGCTCATATTGAATCATTAGATCACTCTTCAATCAGGATCCTCCTCCTTCCACTGAACTCTTGGACTATGCACATTTTTGGTATGTAGACAAAATTTGGTCAACAAGTATAATGACTACCAAATATATTAAAGCACAAATGTGTATGAGGGCCTCCTCAAAAAAAATTCTTATCTATAAGTAACTTTAAATAAGTCATTATAAATAATTTATGGATAATGGTGTGCACATGTGTATTATCAATAAAAAATATAATTACAAGAGCGTATTAAACAATAAAATAGGGTATACCCTAATATACACTTGCATCCCCCCTTAAGATGTACTTTGTAAAAGGAGATGATGAATGAAGCTACACTAACCTAAGTAAGATTTTAAAAGATGTGAACAAATTTGTGTGTAGATCAACACCCCCTATAACTTCAAGAAAGTGAACAATTGAAACAAACTTTTGATATTGGTCCAAGCAATGAAGCCATGTTAGTTACCTCTGTACAAATGAAAATAGAAAATAATGATGATCATAATAATGACTAAGTTGAAGATGATGCTTCACAAAATCTCCAAATGTCCAAGTGTACCATAATGGGTGTAAAAAAAATGTATGAAAGGTGTCATTATCTAAATGTTGATGAATATCAAATAGTACTAAGGCCCTTATGGTGTCGAGTCATTGTAACTGCCAAGTCAACAAGGACATGGTGTTGAGTATAAGAATCCCTTTGAAATTTTAGGATGTCAAATATAAATGACACAATTGAGCACATAAGTAGCATATCTACGATGATCAAGGTATAGGTGGAAAAAATCTACTTCACAATATGCTAGGTAAGCACTCTCCAAGTTTTCAAGAAGCATCTGGCCAAGTACAACCATTCTCAATATGGATCCCAACAAATTGATGTGTTAATGTGTATCACATATATGTAAAGGTATCAAATATTGATTGTAAAATGTTTAAAAATTAAACAAAGAGAGAAATATGACTATACCACTATGTTTTATTAATATGAAAATGACACGGTTTTTATGTTTATGATTAATGGCCAAAACATGTAAAAACTTATCAAAGTATGATAAGAATGAAGCCTTTTCCCAAGATGCTAAGTAAGCACATTGGGCCTATAACAACCATCCTCAATATGGATGCCAAAAAACTAATGTGTTAGTGTGTATCACATATGTGTAGAGGTATCAAATATTGATTAGAAAATACCTATAAAGGATGAAAAAAAAGACTACAATAAAAATTCTTTCATTTGACATAAAATCATAAATTTGAATGTGTTGGGTGAATATTTTGTCGTCAACTAACTGATGACAAAATGGGTATATCAACCACAGCACAAGGAGATTTACGCCATGAAAAGTGTGGGTTTACCACATCTGGACGAGGTAAATATCTCATCTCATCAAGGGGAGGTTCCCTATGAATATTTATACGCTATATGTATATATATAAGTAAGCAAAAAATAATACTCGGGGTAGTATAACAGCATCCACCTCTCTTTTTTCAGAGATGATGTCCAAGGAACAAGAGAGAGAAATCCTGGTCGTTGGCTAAGAACATTCCTCTTCTTTCAGGAATGGTGTCCAGCGTAGAGTAGAAAATCCCCTGAAATAAGTAATAAAGTTAACCAAGAAACCTACGTAAGCACAAAGTCTTATGTTGTCTCCTTCGCTGATCTAGAATACGCATAACCATAGAGTGAAATGAAGCACAAAGTCTTCACCTAAAACTACAAAGGATAAAAGGATCACCAAGATAAATGTAGCTCAAAGTCTTTCTTCTATCTTTTAGAAATGTCTTCAGATAATATCAACACACACACACTTTGCTTATTAAATCAAACAGATAAGAGATTATCAAGAAAGAGGACATAAGAACCACTTCCTAAATAACACAAATTACTTCAACACAAAGTCTGAAATAAACCTGCTTCTCATTCATTCGATAAAATATGATTTACAAGTTGAGCACAAAGTCTCAAGAAGTGTCTCAATTTTAGCAGATTTTTTGCTCTCAATTATCAGAGATCCATTTACAAAAAAGGTTCCCTCTATATATAGGGAAGAACCTTTCAAAATTAAAAAGATTAAAATATAAAAATATCTTAATCAAAGATGAGTCATCTTTGACTTTGAGATTATTTTCCTATTTTTTTACATGTAATTACATATTACAAAAGTACACGTGAAAATGTCCCAAGTCAATTACAAAGTGCATTTTGAATGAAGCATGGAAGAATAGCTTCAATCTTTATTTCCAGTCTTCTTCATTGTCTTCGACTTGTTCAGAGAAACTTCAGTGATCTGGAAGAATTTTTGTTGAAAAGACGTCAATGAAGAGGGATCCTTTAGAGAAACTACAGTAAGAATCATGATTGTGCAATTAGGGGGAAAATTAGCAATCTGGAAAAATTGCACATTTGAGTGATCATGACTAGGGAAATGTGCTTGAAAATGCTGAGGTGAGAGTAGGTCAGAAAGTGGAAGAAAAGGGGAGCAGGCGCAGAAAATAGGAAAAAATGAAAATTTCTCAGAGTAAAAACGGGGAGAAGGTATGTAGGGGCGGCAAAAATTGCCGCCCTTGTATATTGGAGAAGTTCTTGTGCATAGGTGGCAAAAATTGCCACCTGTGCACGTTAGGGAGAAAGTATGTCGGCAGCAAAAATTGTCGTCGATGCATGTTGACGAAGAATATGTAAGGGTGGAAAAAATTGCCTCCCTTGCACCTGGAGGAGGAGGAAATGGGGATGCATGGGCGGAAAATTTTTTTGCTCCTGCATGGAAGAGACCAAAAGATGCAAGGGCGGCAAAAATTTTTGCTCTTGCATGACGGATGCAAACACTTGTCACATTTCGCTGAATCATAACAAGACACGTGACGTATTCCGCTTAACTTTCAGAAGCTTTAGAAACCTTTGCGGGTCCTGCAGAAGATGATACGTGGAAACTTTCGCTCTGCTTTATAATGGACACGTGGCGGCATCTGCTGCATTTTGTCTTTTTCCATCAGGTGCTTTTCTGTGGGCTTTTCTCTTCAGTTGGGCTTTTTCTTTGCTTTCTTTGGGCTCTCTTCCCGAGTGAATTCCTTCGAACCAATGCTGCCTACCCTCTGCAAGGGCACTTGCCTTTTTCTCTTTGGGGCAACCCCTTGAACCTTTCGATTGAACCAACTTTGGTTCAATGGTTCAACGGTTCATTCTTCGTTATTTGGCAAAGTCCTTTGTTCTTTTGCGCCAAGCGCATTGAACCAACTTGGTCATTTAACCCATTGAACCTTTGAACCAAAGTGGTTCAAAGTTCAATGGTTCAAGCCTAAGTCCTTTATCATTTGCCGATTGAAATCATTTTGATTGAATCGAGACGCTGAACCAATCCTGGAAACGACTAAGTGTTAGAAGCTTGTTCTTTTGACTAAACTTGCCAGCAGAAGCTTTTTTAACCCATTGAACCTGCTAATCTCAAGCATGTTGAGTCCGTAGAAACATATCTGCAGAGTCCATAGATTTCTGAGAAAGCTTTGAAAATGAAGAACCAGAATGCTCAGAACAATTTTTGAAAGGGGAAGAGAGGATTTTGATCTGTAGGACCAAAATAGTTTAAATGTTGTCCCAAAAATGAGTGTTATTTTTGGGGGACAACAGAATGCACCACTATGTTCCTTTAAAAAATATATGAAGTTTCAAAAAAACTCATGATGAAATTCTTTTGTATGTGAAATTTAGCATAGATTGAAGCATGAACGATCTAGGTAGCATTTAAAAAAAAATGATTACTATGAACAACCACTTGAGTATCTTAAACCCATATATATTATTACAAAGATCTCAAAAAAATAGACACGGTGAAAAACACTTTCACTGAAAAAGGCCACTGTTTGCCCAAGATATAGTCTATCAAACTCAGGGTGTCAGAAAAAGAACAAAACCCTAAGGGGTCATTTGCAAAAAAAATGTCCAAATCTACAAAATGTGTCTAAAACTATAGAAAAAATGGTCCACCTTCATAATCCAAAAAAAAAATCATAAAATATTTTCTAAAGTTAATAAATTACTTTATAATTTGCATGCTTTTATTTTTAGCTTTTTTTTCCCAAAAAAAAAATGTATAATAAATTTATTGTTTTTCTTTAAAATAAACAACTGAAAAAATTAAAAAACATGCCAAACAACCCTAATTGGCTTATTTTCAAACCTCTATTTATTGAGAATTGTAACTTTATTTCTAATTAAACAAAATCCAAAATCGACTTTCTTAGATGAACCAGATGTAATGGAATGGTTGAAAGTTCTTTAGGGAAATCTGAAAGTGGAGAAACCAAAAAGGTCACTTTTTCCAAACACAGGAGTCATTCTCCTTGTCAGTCACCACCTCACTAGTCTTTCCCATAACGTGGTGGTCCGAGTAGCTCTTTCAGATCTAGGGGTGATGGCAGGGGCTGAGGCTCTCCTCCCTCAACTCACGATGGTGACATCAAGGGTTGAGGTCCTTCCCCCCAAGACAAATTTTCATTACTGGCTCTAACATTCTCTCCTGAAAGAAACCAAGATGAGGAATTAGAAACTTAGCAAACTAATAGTTGGGATCCCTTACCTGTGGACGAGAATCCTCCTGCTCTGGGAAGATGGAGTGATAAGCCTCATGACCCGTCGTCTCCACCACCTCCCCCGACATCCATGTTTGTTACGACTGCTTAATAGTCCTCTTTATTACTTTTAGTTCCTTGCTCTTCACTGTTAATCTATTGATGTGAATTTTTTTTTTGTGTACTGGTCATTTATTGACCACCTTTTGGGCATTTTTGGAGGTGTTTTTGCCCTCGATGTAGTTATGCTCGTGGGGTGTGACTTCTCCACCCGCTTTTTTTTATGATTAACATTGTACCATATCCTTGTTTGATTAATATACAAATATGCTCTTCAATCCAAAAAAAAAAAGGGTCCCTTTGATTCAACTTTGACAAAATCCCATGAAATTAGAGAGGAAATTATTTCCAAAGACAAAATCATCAATTCAATAAAGTTTAAGAAAATTTTGATACCATTTTAGATTCGTAAAAGGTCCCATGGTGTGAGGATCTACTATATATGCTAAAATTTGTGAATAAGCAAACATCAAGACTATCACCCACGATTGATATGTGTACCTGTGAAATATTTAAAACAAAGAATGCAAATATGCTTTAAATGCACATCTTCTTCGTGTCCTAATTGGGGAAGAAGACCTAAAAATTATTATTAAAAAAAAACATGTAGAATAACAATGAAATATATTAAAACATAAATACGCTCCTTACGTGAAGAATATAATACAAAATAACTACATTTACCCTTTCCATTCAGCTTTTTATATAGATAAGTAAGAAGGTTTAGGGTATGAATAAATTTTATCTTCAGAGATATTAGCCTAAAATAGACAAACCCTATTTTAAGGATAACTACTAAACATATTATTAGTTATAGTGACTTATATTATGTATAATGATATGTACATAAGATATGCATTATCCGAATATAATTAGACATATATCTTAGACAATACAATAATATATGTCCTAATATACACTAACACTCTTTTATGGCTTAAAAATCCAAAACAAATCCCCTTACAATAATTTTTTTTAAATGTCTTATTATTGTTGACCATTTTTGGTCCTACAGGGCAAAATCGGTCTCCCTTCTTTCCCTATTGTCCTGAGCAGCCAGTCTTTGATGTATTCACCTTACTGCAATTGTGCCATTTCCCTTTGAAATAGGCATGTTCTTATAAAGATCTGATTGATCCAAGTCCTATAGGTTTTCAGGTTGATCTGGGGTTGATTTCGCTTTGAGCAATTACCTTGGACAAGCCTTTTAGCAAAGGAATGGGCCAATTTCAAATGAATACAAGTCTTTCACAAAGCTCCAAAGGTCAAGTGCCCTTGCGGAGGGTAGGTAGGTTACAAATGGGACCGTTCAAGCAGGAAATGAAGGGCAACATTGGACCCAAGGTGCCCTTGCGGAGGGCAGACAGCACATTTGAAGGAGAGCAAGGTAGAAGGCCCAGAGGGGAATTTTCCTTCAGAAAAGTGACAAGGCAAAAGATAAAAGATTTCTTCAGACATTTGTCCGAAAAAAATCCAAGGAGGAACCAAAGGTAAATTCCTTCAGACAAAATGCCCGAAGGATTTCCTTCGGACTTTTGTCTGAAGGAATTTACAAAGAGAAGGCTGAGACATGAAGGCAACATTTCCTTCAGGCAAAATGTCTGAAGGAATTCCTTCAGACATTTTGTCCAAAGGAATTGGGAAGATAAAGGAGCCCAAAGGGCAAGTGCCCTTGCAGAGGGCTCTAGGCTGCCAAAAAAGGACCCTCTCCTCTTTTTCAAAAGGTCACCTTCCCTTCGAGAAGGTTTAGTTTGCAAAAAACCTGAAGGAACTGCTAAAGGTGATGATGAGCCTGAGAACGTCAACTTTGACATGGTGAACTAGCTATTGGAGGTTCAAACATCTGGTGATGTCCCTGTAGACATCAAATTCAAGATAGTGAAATAGTCATTGGTTTTTAAATGGTGACAGGACCACAGATGTCAATTTTGATGGGATGTGTCAGCCGTTGAATAGAAGCCAAAGAACCAATTCCTTAGGACAAGCGATCGAAAGATTTCTTTCAAGTATTTTGCTCGAAAGAACTCATGAGCACAGGCCCGAAGAAATTCAAAGGCATAAGGCCAAAAGGAAACTCAGTGACCCACCGAGAAAGGAGCCTGAAAATAGGAGATGAAAGATAACCCTGAGGGCTGAGGAGCTAGGAAAAGATAAAAAGTAGCACATGATGAATAGATCAGTCTAGGTGGCATAGAAAGCATCGGCAAAAGAAGTTATTATTGTAGAAGAAATAGTCTCCACCAAGTGGTCATCAAGGGGAGCGCAAGCATTTAATAGAGTGACCCTTTTTTCTTCATTCAAGCATTAATGAGCAGATAGTTGCATAAGTTTCATAGAGGGGAGGCCTTGTCATTTAGAAAATAAAATGACCCATGCTTTATCAAGAACATTTAATACACTTTGAGTAGCAAAGTTAATACCCGTATCAATCTCTAGCATGGTTCTTTCAGGCCATTTATGGAAGGATGATAGCAGCATGAGCTCTTCCCCAAGTGTTTAATACATCATGGGCCACCTATTCTTGAAGGTGCCAAAAAGTCTTTCTCTTAATGCTATATATTGTAACCTCTCAGCTGAGAAATGCATCTCTCACTTGTGTAAGGCGAATCCCTACCAATTTTACCTTGAAATCAATAGAACATATTTTACCTCTATCTGATTGGTTATGCTTCTGAATATGTATGTGTATCAACTTTGTATTTAGTCATTTCATCTTGATGCTTTCATAGGTTGACACCAACATATCTGGTATATCCAAGACCATTTCTGCAGGTTAATAGCAAGTGCCCAAGTTGGAGCATAGAGACAGAAGAGCAGTTATCTGACAATGTGTTTCTAAAGCACCTATGGTAAGTTCTTTTTCTTTGTATCTTCATTAAGCCCCATGTTAAAGTGCCATACAGTCTAGTCTTTTGTCAGATGAAGTGTCTGTTCGCCCTTTTAGTCTAAAGTGTTGATATAAGCTGAGTAGATCGAATCATTTGGTGCATCACCATTTTAGATAGGTTCTACTTTTGTCATATCCTTCTCCCTTTTCAACCCCCCCCCATTATTAACAGTGAAGCTAAGGACCTCAAAGATGCATCAAAGGGAGCTAGCCCTTATCTAGAGATTCTTTCCTCAGTTTTTTCAAGCCCATAGAAAGAGGGAAGTCTCCATTATGTCGCATGGAAGAGAGAAGCTTAGCCTTCTTTATAAGGGTGTAATTCACAGCATCAATAGTTTTTGGCACACCCAGCTAGACCATTTTTTAATGCTTAAAGAAGTTATAGGATTGGAACTAGTCCTGTTACTGCAAGAATGAACAACTAACACAACATATGGCGATTCTATTTTCAAGAACATCAATCTCTGCTCAGAGATCACCCTGACATCCCATGCCTAAGGTCACCACAAATCTTCTACCAAGGGTGTTCCTTTTGAATTCGTTGAGCTGCCCTTAAACTCATTAAAGTGGCTAAGGTTTGCAAGGACTCACCCCTATACAACAAATCAATTTCCCAGACTTGCCATAAAATATACTTATACAAGAAGACCCCAGTTGAACCCTGTCATCACGATGGCTTTACCTTTTGTATCCTTCCATGGTCAGAGCCCCTTAAACCTTATTTATTATGACCCAATTCCAGGGACAGCCCTTAAGAGTGTTCCTCCTTTTAATGGAGAGGGGCCTATTACCGCTATTGAGCATATCAGAAATATAGCCAACCTTTGCAACATTCATAATGTCAATGAAGAGAACGTAGACATCAAGTTACTGGCATTGTCTTTTAAGGGTAAAGTTCTAGAATGGTATGGTACCTTACCTATGAACTCAATCAGCTAATGGAATGAATTAGGCACCCTTTTGACAAATAGATTCAGGGAGAAGAGTGATCATCTCTCTCTTACTAAGCAATTGACCACCATGAATAGAGCTCTGCATGAATTTATACAAGATTTTAATACCAGGTTCCAAAAGACCTGGGATAGAATCCCCATTTTAGTAAGTTCAACCCCAAGCTATGCTTTCCTCTACTACTTAAAGGCTTTGAATAGAGACATTGTTGTCATGATACAGTCCATGGGAGGATAAGTGTTACCAACTACCTATGAAATAGCCATAGTTGCCAAAAAATTATCTAGTAAAAGTAGGTAAGATAGCCCCTAGACCTCATATGTTGCTCTTTCTCAAATTACCACCCTCGGTTCAGACTGTTGTACCCACCTTAGCTCTTCTGCCTAGTGTAGAAAATTTGACTGCTACCTCGCCCAGTGACCTCTATGAAGTTAAGAGCATGTTACAAAGTGTAACCAATGAATCAATGGCTCTTAAGAGGTAACAAACTCAAAACTATCAACTGAATCAAGGATACCAACAGTTCGGACAAATGAATAGACCTCCTTTCTAGAATTATAACCAAGGATAGGGTCAGATTACTCAAGCCAAACCATATCAAGGTTATAATCTAGGTGCCCCTTCATCGTCCAAAGCTCTTGTTCCCACTCAAAATAACTTGGTACAGGAACATCCTAATTTCCCACCCTTGGGGTATGGCTAAGAATAGATTACATATACTAATAAGTAGTTGAATCAATATATGAATGCATAAGACAATCAAGCAACCCAATTCCCAAGTTTGGAGGTGTCAGTACAACCTGAGATGGACAACAGGTAGGCTCAATCTCATTCCACTCTCATGAATCACCTGGAAGATGAATTTTATGTTGTCAATTATGTGGGTAGTCTGAACAACTAGGGTGATTATGTTGCAGCTAATACTAGGTCCAAAAAGAGAGCTATGGAAGAAGCACAGGTAGCTGCTCAAATGTCTACACCATCTTCTTCATCACAACTGAACCAAAAGTTCCCAAATTACAAGCCGCCGATTGCACCCTCAGCTCCTCGGCTTGCACCTCAAGTTGCAAGTGCCCCTAAAGAAAATTCAAAAGGGAGCAACCCTCAGATCAATATGGTAGACCAGATGAAGAAGTTGCACATGAATATCTCATTGTGAGATTCCTTAGCAATGCCGAGACAAAAGGACATACTCTAGAAGGAATTGCACGGGATGAATGAACAAGTTGTCCCAACAAAGGCCGATAATGTTTTGATTATGAATGGGCACCCTTCCATAGTAGGCCAAGCAAAGAAGGATAAAAAGGTTTCTCTTTTCTATCTATCCTTAATCATTGGATATTTCTTGGTTCACAATTACATTATTGACAGTGGGGCAAACACCTCAGTAATACCCAAATGCATAGCTGACAAGCTAGGACTCAAATATGAGGAAATGACTAAGGAAGTCTTGCAGTTAGATGGATCACCAGCTAAGAACTTAAGAGTGGTAAGAGGCTTGAATTTGACACTACACGCCTATCCAACCTTCTCCATTTCCCATGATGTGGTAGTGGCAGATGTTCCTCCCTACTTTGCTCTCTGCTTCTCCAAAGATTTCATGTCTAAGATAGGCGTGTACTTAGTAGCAAATTGGTCTTACATGGGTTTTAAAACTAAATATGGAACTAAAGTCAAGATTGAGTCAGAGCCCATCCACAAAAAATATCTAGAGCCATACTCACTCAAAGCGATAAACGTCAGCTACACCATCATTGACGAAGAAACATTTCAAATGGACCGATCTCCACCCTCTTCCCTTGAAGGGTTTTGCTAAGTTGCTCTTGGATGAGTAGAGAAGTGACAATTTCAAACATGGCCCATATAATTTCATAGAGAAGGCAGGTATTGGAGTTTATTACATATATGAAGAAGGTACTTTCATGCTAATTTTGATAAAGGCAAACCAAGAGAGCTCAGAGCTATGACAACTCTTCTTTGATGGCTCAAGAAGCAAATTGGAAGCCGGTGGTGGAGTAGTGTTAATTTCACCCTCAAAGGAGAGATACTTCTCAACTTTTAGATTCTAATTCTCTTGGACTTGCAATGTTGCAGAATATGAGTCTCTCATTCATGGTTTAGAATGGGCAAGGAAAAGGGGAATAAAAGAGTTCTAAGGTTTCAGAGACAATGAGTTAATTATAAACCAAAACTTGACCAAGAACTCCTTGTTTAAGTCTTACAAGCACATGGTGTGGGACCTAGTAGAGAGTTTTCTTGCTTTCAACATTATTTCCATTCCAAGGGAAAAAAATAAACAAGCAAATAGACTAGCAGTAGTTGGTGCTCAGTTTGACATTTCCAAGGGAATAAGTCAGGATAGCAGTCTGTGCCATTTAAAAGTAATAATAAGACCCTCTGTGCCTGATAATGTCACCAATTGGTAGGTATTTGACAGTGATCAGTAGATATCTCTCTTCTTACAAGAGGAGGCTGAGTTTGCTTCTAGGAATCAAGCCAAGCTGCAACAGCGGTATGACGGCCAGATTGTTCAACTGAAGAATAACAAACTTCCCAAGGGCTTGGTCACTCTCGAAAACATCTTCAATGAGGATGGCCAACTAAAAAATGATAAAGCAAGTATCATGACCAAGAGAAAAAATTATGAAACAGTCAAAATATTCAAGGACAGGCTGCTTGCACTTGGGAAGGTATGTACAGATGATGAAAGGCATTCCTTAATTTTGCTATGCTAAGAGTTCACCGATGTTTTTGCTTAGGAGTATAGCGACCTGAAGCATTTTGACCTAAGCTTAGCCCAACACACCATTGAGCTGGAGGAAGGAACCAAACCCATCAAACAAAAACAAAGGCCTAGTAATCCAAAGATTGAGCCTCTCATGCAGAAAGAATTCACCAAGCTGATTGAGTCTAGGATCATTTTTCCTATCAAACACTCTTCTTGGCTAGCCAATCTAGTCCCTATTAGGAAAAAGAATGGGGAGATCAAACAATGTGTGGATTTTAGAGACCTCAATAGAGTCTCATTGAAAGATCACTATCTCCTCCCAAGTATGGAGCAAATCCTCCAAATGGTGACAGGTAGTTAACGTTTCTCCCTCCTAGATAGATATTCAGGGTACAATTAGATTCTAGTGTAAGACTGTGATCAGTACAAGACAACCTTTACTACCAAGTGGGAAACTTTTGCTTATAGGAAAATGTCATTCAGACTGTCAAATGTTGGAGCCACCTTTCATCGAACCATAGACATGGATTTCTAGGGCCTAATAAATAATATTGTACTAGTTTATCTTGACGACATGACAGTGTTCTCTAAGGATGTAGGCCAACATCTGAAACACCTGAAGCAAATCTTTGAGAGGTGTAGAGATTTTGGTATCTCTCTCAACCCAAAGAAATGTGTGTTCATTGTCCATGAAGGTAAACTCCTTGGCCATATTGTTTCGAAAGAGGGCTTGACCATTGATCCAAAAAGAGTACATGCCATCCTAGCACTATTCTTACCTAAGCACAAGAAGGGTCTGCAAAGCTTCTTCAGTAGAATAAATTTTATTAGGCGATTTATCTCTAATTTTACCGAGATAGTCAAGCCACTAACTTCCATGCTGAAGAAGGATGAGAAGTTTGCATGGACAGCGCAAAGGAAGGATAGTTTTGAAGGGATTAAGCAAGCTATTTCCCAAGCTCCCACCTTGATCAGTTCTGACTTCTCCAAGGATTTCAACCTTTACACCTTCGGAAATGAAGAGGTAATCTCCGCCATGCTCACTCAAACAAATGATGAAAACCCTGAACAACCTCTCGCATTCTTTAGCCAAGGTTTAGAAGGTTTTGAAACTAGGTACACATATGTTGAAAAGCAAGTGTTTATAGTTATACGAAGCCTGAATAAATTCAGACATATGTTGTCAAACAACAAGGTTCATATCATGGTACCACATCTTAGTGTTAAGGATTTCTTGATTAGCCGTGATTTGAATGAAAAGAGGACAGGATGGATTACCAAAGTAATAAAATACGATGTGGATATCAAAACCACAAAGCTGATAAGGGGAAAAGCGCTATGTGAACACCTTGATACAGACCTTAAATAATATAAAGAGAGCATTTTGATACTCCATGATGAAGCTGCAATAGAGAAACCTATAATCATAGAGGACTGGGCACAAGACATGACACATTTCTTCTCACTAGCGAGTTCCCACAGGGCCTTGATAGGACTAAAAAGAGGTATTTCAGACTCCAATCTCTTCCTTATGTCCTAATTGATGGGGTGTTATTTAGAAGGGTTTTTTTAAGGGTACTTTTGAGATGCATAGACTCAAGTCAGGTCAACAGGGTACTATTTGAGTTTCATGACAGGCCAGCTGGTGGTCACTTTGCTCCTAAGCCTACAGCTGCAAGAATTATGAGGGCTGGTTACTTTTGGCCACTTTATTCAGAGATACCCATGCCTAGATATGGAAGTGCCATAAATGTGCCCTATTTGATGGAAAGCAACGACTAGTTGTAATGCCTCTGCAACTTATTCAAGTGGAACAACCATTCATGCAATGGAGCCTGGACTTCATAGGAATGATCAACCCTCCTTCCAGTGTTGGCCACAAATGGGTCTTAACTGCTATAGATTACTTCACAAGATGGGTAGACGCTATTGCTTTGAAAGAAGCCAATGAAAGTGCAGTCCTAGACTTTTATGAAGGCCTGGTGATAAGATTTAAAGTCCCAGCTACCATCATCTCAGATAATGCATTAGCTTTTTTAGAAACTAAAACAAGCGATTGGGCGTTGGGATATGGCATCTACCTTAGCACTTCTTCCAATTACTACCCACAATGAAATGGGTTGGCTGAGTCCACTAATAAGAATCTAATTAGAATCATTAAAAGGAGAATGGAGGAAAATCAAAGAACTTGGCATGCTAAGCTGATAATAGCCCTGTGGGCAGATAGGGTTACTCCAAAAAGAGCAATTGGCAATTCACCATACACACTTGTGTATGGAAGGGAAGCTAGACTTCTAATTTCACTTGAATTGCTAGCCTTAGACCTTGCCCACCAGCTGCAATTGGAAAAAAGCGACAGCATGGAGGTCAGACTTTGTGAATTGATGGAGCTTTAGGAGGTAAGAGACCAAGCTATGGTTTTCATGACCGGCCATCAACAGCAAACGAAGAAGCATTTTGATAATAAATCCTCATCAAAAGGCTTCTTAGAATGTGACATTGTCTTGAAATGGGATGAAGACTGAGCTAAACCTTGATGCCTTATGGAGTGGTCCATATGTCATGTCTCAGTGCAAACAGCATAATGCATTCCAACTCTCCAGGTTGGATGGTGGAGAATTGCATATCCCAGTTAATGGAATATATTTTAATCATTATCACTGAGCTTTCTCTTGTTATGTACATATTTTCCCTATTTTTTCCTATTTTCTTTAAGTGCTTTTGCATATGTTTGTAGTTTTTTAGCCTTGTGTGTGTTTTGTTTACCGTTTGGGGTAAAAGCTTCATGTTGATTCTTTAGTCTCTCAAAGTTGTTGTTAGCCTTTCAGGCTATATTATGACTCAGTGCCCAATAGACTTGTAAGCCACTAGTTTTCTTATGCATAACAGGCATGCTTCCCTTATGAATCGCCAAATTTGTTGACCATTTTTGGTCCTACAGGGCAAAATTAGTCTCCCTTCTTTCCCTACTGTCCTGAGCAACCAGTCTTTGATGTATTCACCTTACTGCAATTATGCCATTTCCCTTTGAAATAGGCCTATTCTTATAAAGAGCCAAGTGATCCAAGTCCTGTAAGTTTTCAAATTGATCTGGGGCTTATTTTGCTTTGAGCAATTACCTTGGACAAGCCTTTTGGCAAAGGAATGGGCCAGTTTTGAAGGAATACAAGTCTTTCACAAAGCTCTGAAGGTCAAGTGCCCTTGCGGAGGGTAGGTAGGTTACAAATGGGACCGTTCAAGCAGGCTCCAAAGGACAAATTTGGACCCAAGGTGCCGTTGCGGAGGGCAAAGAGCACATTTGAAGGAGAGCAAGGCAGAAGGCCTGAAGGGGAATTTTCCTTCGAAAAAGTGACAAGGCAAAAGACAAAGGATTTCTTCGAACTTTTATCCAAAGAAAATCCAAGGAGGAACCAAAGGTAAATTCCTTTGAACAAAATGCCTGAAGGATTTCCTTCAAACTTTTGTTCGAAAGAATTTACAAATAGAAGGCCGAGACATGAAGGCAACATTTCCTTCGAGCAAAATGTCCGAAGGAATTTCTTCAGACATTTTGTCTGAAGGAATTGGGAAGACAAAGGAGCCCGAAGGGCAAGTGCCCTTGTGAAGGGCTCTCAGTTGCCAAAAAAGGACCCTCTCCTCTTTTCTAAAAGGTCAACTTCCCTTCGGGAAGGTTTAGTTTGTAAAAAAGCCAAAGGAATTGCTAAAGGTGATGATGGGCCTGAGAACGTCAACTTTGACATGGTGAACTAACCGTTGGAGCTTCACACATCTGGTGACATCCCCGCAGATGTCAAATTCAAGATAGTGAAATAGCCATTGGTTTTCAAATGGTGGCAGGCCCGTAGACATCAATTTTGATGGGATGTGTCGGCCGTTGAAGAGAAGCCAAAGAACCAATTCCTTAGGACAAGCGACCAAAAGATTTCTTTCAGGCATTTTGCTTGAAAGAACTCATGAGCGCGATCCCAAAGGAATTCAAAGGCATAAGGCCAAAAATAAACTCAGCGACCCATCAAGAAAGGAGCCCAAAAATAGGAGACAAAAGAGAGCCCTGAGGGTCGAGGAGTTAGGAAAAGATAAAAATTAGCACAGGACGAATAGAGCAGTCCAGGTAGCACAGAAAGCGTCAACAAAAGAAGTTATTATTGTAGATGAAATAGTCTCCACCAAGTGGTCATCAAGGGAGCGCAAGCATTCAATAGAGTGGCCCTTTTTTCTTCATTCAAGCATTAATGAGCAGATAGTTACGTAAGTTTCATAGAGGGGCAGCCTTGTCATTTAGAAAACAAAATGACCCATGCTTTATCAGGAACGTTTAATACACTTTGAGCAGCAAATTCAATACCCATAGAAATCTATAGCATGGTTCTTTCAAGCCATTTATGGAAGGATGATAGCAGCATGAGCAGATTTCTCTTCCCCAGGTGTTTAATACAACATGGGCCGCCTGTTCTTGAAGGTGTGAAAAAATCTTTCTTTTAATGTTATATATTGTAATTTCTCAGCTGAAAAATGCATCTCTCACTTGTGTAAGGCAAAGCCCTACCAATTTTACCTTAGAATCAATAGAATGTGTTTTACCTCTATCTGACTGGTTATGCTTCTGAATATATCTGTGTATCAACTTTGTGTTTAGTCATTTGATCTTGATGCTTTCATAGGTTTACACCAACATATCTAGTATATCCAAGGCCATTTTTGTAGGTTAACAGGAAGTGCCCAAGTTGGAGCATTGAGACAAAAGAGCCATTATCTGACAGTGTGCTTTTATAGAACCTATGGTAAGTTCTTTTTCTTTGTATCTTCATTAAGCCCCCTATTAAAGCACCATACAGTCTGGTCTTTTGTTAGATGAAGTGTATGTTCACCCTTTTGGTCTAAAGTGTTGATATAAGTTGAGTAGATCAAATCATTTGGTGCATCACCGTTTTAGATAGGTTCTGCTTTTGTCATATCCTTCTCCCTTTTCACCCGCCCCGCCCCTCCCCCCCGTCCCGCCAATTATTAACAATGGTAGATAAAGACCTCAAAGGTGCATCAAAGGGAGCTAGCCTTTATCTAAAGATTCTTTCCTCAATTTTGCCAAGCCCACAGCAAGAGGGAAATCTCCATTGTGTTGCGTGGAAGAGAGAAGCTTAGCCTTCTTTCTAAGAGTGCAATCCACAGCGTCAACAATTACCATAAATCGGATGTGCCTAATC
This sequence comes from Torreya grandis, assembly GCA_037957365.1. Classification (NCBI taxonomy): domain Eukaryota; kingdom Viridiplantae; phylum Streptophyta; class Pinopsida; order Cupressales; family Taxaceae; genus Torreya; species Torreya grandis. Next base: position 813,218 of record JARHVA010000087.1, on the reverse strand, counting down.
CATCATATCTTAGAGTTGCTTTAGGCTCATAATGTATAAGGCTAGTCCATACTTCGTCGTGGAGTTGCTTCAAGTTCACCAGAGTATAAGACTAGTCCATACTTTGTCTTGTAATTGCTTTAGGTTCACAATGTATATGACTAGTTAATACTTCATATACACTTGCTTCATGTGTTAGGAAGGCATCCCATATTATCTATATTTGAACTTATGCCTCTACTATAGAATACACAAATCTCTATCAAAGAGTCTACTCAAATATACCAAATGAGTGTGTATTAAGTATTAAACAATTTACAAGGGCATGGAGAGAAAAAAGCCATGTCTAACTACTATTTTTTTGGGGGGGATGGGGGGAGCGGGAAAGGGGGTTGTTCCAACTTTAATATTCTCAATTTCAAAATTATATTATTCAAATTTTAATTTTTTTTGTTTTTTTAAATTAAAAAATATATTATTAAACATTATCAAAGCTAAATTAAAATATTTTATTTATCTTCACAAAATAATTACACTCAAGAATAGGATTATAATTACAAAGTTAAGAACAAACTTACATACTTTACATAAGGGTCCAAGTAGATGGATCTTTCCGAAGGTACCTTGGGAACCAAAAATAATAATCATCATCATCATCTAACACATTCACTATATAATAATATTAGGTACAATTCTATAAATGTTAGAAGACAAAATCCGAAGCTTAAATGAAAACAATGAAAGACCTTTTTTTTTTTTTTTTTTAAATCTAAAACTCAATAGTCAAACAAGTAAACACATTTCTATTTTTATTAAGTCATCTTATTTATGATATTTAAAATTATTTCATCTCTTCATTATCCAAGTGAAGAATTTATTTATGTTATTTAAAAATAGAACTTGTATATTTTTAAATGCATAACACGAAGGACATTTTGCATTCCATGGAACTGTTGTTTTTTACATTGTTCACATCAATTTAAAACTAGATGAATAAAGTGGCCATCAAATTCAATCATCTTAGTGAGCTTATTACTCATTGAAACAACACACAATATATAATGACCAAGCTAACTCTAATTCATTCATCATCAAAATAACTAGGTCTACATTAACAATAAGAAAATGTATAGAGCATCTTCAACTCCATGCATTTGCTTTTAGAATGGATCGAGTTTTTGTTTTGCACATTGAATTTATTATTGCACTCGGATCAACATGGCAATATGGAAACATTAATTTTATCGATTATTTTTAAAGAAAAGAAGCCTTAAAAAAATGAAACTAGAAGGCCAGTAAATCTCCTTCAAATGTTAATATAATGATCATTAATCACATGATAAACAAATGTTCATGAATTTCATTGTACAGATTAGGAAATATATCAATTTTAGAATCTTAAGTACCACATTAATGTTTTAAATAATTACATGACAACCCAATGTTCATGTATTTTGTTATATGGATTAAAGATTGTAATTTTATAAACCTAGATACTATGTTAATGTTTTAAGTAAATGTCAAGACCACATTTTATGTTGAAAGCCTTGTCTGATACGGCTTGGTATTTATGTCTTTTGCTTATTTGATTGATGAAAGCTTATTTTAATAAACAAAAATGTTTTTATTAATATATTTTGAATATGTTTAGTTACTATGTTTTCTAATTTTAACTAATATTTATATCTAAAAGAAATTATTTAATAAATTATAATCTCGTTCCATATTTCATTTTTCAAATAAATTTAATTTTTTTTATTTTAAGTTTGTAGAAAGAATGGGTGCACAAAGATGAGAAGAATAAGAACGCAGACCATCGAGAATGAGAAATTGTGCTAATAATGCTTAATTTAAAACAATCATTGTTAAGTATACAAGTACCATATAATTATGGTAATTAACAAATAATAAATGCCTTATGGGACAGTTTTTAGTTAACTATAACACACTTCGTATGAAGCACCTCTCAAAGTGCACCATTCAAATATGAATATTTTTTTTAATTTTCTCATCTTCTATAAGCTTAGCTCCATTGGTATGCAAGATTTAAGAATTATTATATAATGTCTAAAATTCACTAGATGATTTTGAAAAGTTTAAAAAATACTAAAGATGCTAATTGAACATAGATGTCTCATACCATTTAATTTTAATTGTGCATAAATACAATTTAAGCTCCAATACTTTTAAACTTAAGGGTGCAACTACAAAAAATAACTGGAATAAGAGGTGCAACAACAAGAAAACCGTCATAGGACACTAAGAAAAATATTTATCAAAAAGGCCACTTGGTGAAGTTTTGCAATTCAAGGTAAAGTTGGTTATTTTTGAACTTGATGATGGTGGTCTGAATTAAATTCAAAAAGTAAATTTCCATAAGGTAGAATATAATGACCTTGTTCTAATTTAGCATCCATTGCCATATAATGACCTTGTTCTAATTTAGCATCCATTGCCCCATGCTTATCAATCCTTCATACTGATTCATGTGGTATGGTCATTGTTAATGGTTATAATACCCATAACAACTTAAACCAACTTAGAATCCTTAAACCTAGTTTTTCTCAAAATCATGCATTTATGTCAAAGTTGTGAGCCCTAGCTTCTAAAAACCATAAGGGTGAAATAACCAACTAATAAAATCCCAAAGGACAATGTTTCTACTAAGGGTGACAATGCATTTCTGGACTGCTTCAAGAAGAGTCACATAGGTAAGCCATCTCAAAAATAGAAGAAACCACAACTACCATACAAATTTAAGAATAAGAAGACGATATTGGTCACGTTGGTCTATTTGTTTATAAATCTATTAAGAATGAATAGGTGTTTAATTCAAGTCACATGCATCATGTATCATAATGCAAACAATTTTCTCTCTTGAAACCAAACATGATGTGGATAAAATTCTTGTGTCAGAGAATACCATTCGACAATGAAGAACTTTTTAAAATGTCAGTGTTTAAGATGGTTTTTGCAGAAAGTCATTGGACCAATGTAATTTCTATTTCTGAAATAACTAAACAAAACAAGAAGGCTGAGTTTCATCTTGATAAGTGTGATTAGATATTTGACTGAAAAACTTTAGAATTGTGACTATAGGTTCTTGACAGAGGATTGTATTACTTTTCTAGATATGGCAGCTTGTTGCTCACATTAATGATCATAACATATTATAACATAAGACTTAGATGTTTGAATAACAAAAGTTTGAATTTGACAGTAAAGAAAAATATGGTTAAGGTTTTCCATGTAGTCCATCATAGAATGGCATGCATGAAGATTCAGTACAAGGAAACAAGGAAACATATACACGTCTGATACAGCGAAAGCAGGGCAGGCTCTCTATTCCATTCTCTTGGTCCAAAATGATTAGACAGGTCTAATCGTAACTCCTTTTTTACAAAATGCAAGTCTTTATTTTCAGGGCACAAGGAGAACTTGGATTTATTGTTTGAAATATTAGGACCAACAGTGTTATTATTGTAAAGAATTTAAGGCTCTTCTTTGGAACCAAAGTGGTCATAGTGTTGAGATTCTTGAGAACATATGATGAGGGTGAATATTGCCAATGATAGGATGAATGATTTTTCTAAATCTCGTGATTTTAAAATACAATTGAATGTTTCCTCATCTGCCATGGTCACCTTTAGCATTGTAACTCAAGTTAACTCCAATCATGCATTATTAGTTGAAGGAAGGAAGAGTTTAGTCTCAACTTGCTCTTAATCTAACAAACAATATTTCTCAATTTAGCTATATTCTGTTCGAAGGATATTTTTTCTTGACAAGACTTTAAGAAAGAAACGACTCTAGATCCTCAAGAAGGCTTTGTATTAAGGTTCTAGATTGTTGTAATGTCTATTAAGTGGGACATTAAACATAATATCACACATCCAAAGGAAGGAGGAAATCATTGTTCTTCAATATTTTGCGGTAATTAACATGGTAGTATACTTCACTGGATCAGAAACAGAAATATCCAGAATTGATGTACTTTTCAAACTGGGACGTCCACTGAAATGTAAAGACCATATTGGGAAAGACACACAAGAATGCTTAGCTGTCATAGGATTTCTGCCTGACAGGCTAGGTTGGCCATCAAATTTCATCCCTGCCTGGAACACATCCTTCCATATATATGACCTCCACGCTCAGAAGAAGAAATGGTTGAGGATTACAACCACAAGGATGCAAAACTTGTTATGGCACTGGGTCATGCCCCTGCTGGTCTTCGAAGGATGCAGGAAATCTGAATTTGACACAGGTTTAGTCCTGGCTCATTTATGAACCCTGTTGATAATGCCTAGCTGCTTTAGTTTTTGTTTTCAAGCATGTTTAGATGGTTGTGCACTGTGTGAAGTCTGTTGATAAGGCGTAGATTCCTGTGGTATGTTCTCATAGCATAAGACATTTTTAATAATTTTTTCCCATAAAATTTGTCAAAGGGCTTAAAAATCTAATGGAAGTATGGTTATTTAATTTTATTTCTGAGGACATATCTCTGCGATTTTGCCTGTTTACAGGTGGGGGACCCAATGACAACCCCATTGATGCAGTAAAAAAACGTGGACTTGTACATCCAGTAAACTGGATCATAAAAACATAACAACACAGGCTATCCAATATAAGTCAAGAATTTTTATAAAGATGTGGTCAGAAATAGATAACTAAATATTTTGTTTGGCAAACTTTCTCAAAAGAAACATTCGGGTAAGGACGCACTCTTTAAAATAGCATCATGGATAACTTGAACCATACTGATTCAGGAAACATTATCATTATAAGAAATAGGGGCAAACTACCAAAACATGGTCATTTTCAGATATCCAATTTTTTCATGGTAGTGATTCTTTGTCCATTAATCACAACTTTTTCCAACCAGCTATTAGTGGCAACAAGTTGAGATAATTGCTATGTAACACTGAAAAAAACAAATTATTTTAGATACAGTGGCAAGAGTGCTAATATCCATTTTAAACACTGTCAACATTTTTGCAGCTAACTTGAAAAAAAGATTACATTCCTCTAAAAAACCATTTTGAAACGGGGCTTAACTGTAACAGACCCATTAGAAAGACACAATGTAAGTATTGAAAACAAGGTGCTACCTGAACAAACCTGCATTATATAAAATACTATCAAGGTCTGTCATCTTAGCATTATACATATCTTCAGCATCATGTATGGTCAGCACCGAGCTATCTGTGTTCATGGTAATGTGGCCATATATGTAGTAATCCAAAGTTGGGACAAGATTCCATGAATGCAACGACTCCTTACCAGAATAAATTATGAAGCCAAAGCTGTTTAATCTTCAACGCAAACTCATGTTTCGTATGATATCTAGGCAAAAATAAATACCATCTTAGGTTAATCTTGCAGTACATGTATGAAGTACATAGGTGTACCCCCGGTGTCATGTGGTTGTCTTTACTCCGGCATTTGCCTCTTCTGTGGCATAATCTTTGATAAGTAAAAGCTCCCCTAAGAATTTTTGAGGTAGCTGCTCTAGATTTCTTCCTTCTTGCCACACTTGGCCCACTAGAATATTTGGTCCAACAGAGCGTATGTAAACTACAAGTTCATCATTAAAAGGCCATAGGTGCTTGACTGCATAACAAGGCAAACACACAGCATGCTGTTAATAAAAAAAAATGACTGTGATATTTATATATAAGAGCACATTAAGCTGTTAATCAAAAAAAAATCAATATGATATATATATATATGAATGCCAGCACATTAAAAATAACACTGATGCCATGTGAGTTGTTTTGCTTTGGCAAAAGCACTCGGTAAGCAATGTTGCTTCTACAATTAGCACCCCAATAACTAAATATAATCGTAAAAATTATAGATTCAAATTATTTAACGAATCAAAAAACAAGATTTTCAGGCTGCTTAATTAGTAAAATGCAATTAAAAGTTGGAAAGTAACAAAGAAACAACACAGTGCAGATGGACCATCTAATTAATATGTTGGACAAACTAAATTTGGAGGAACAAATCAAGCTCCTAAGTCATCATACATAAATTGATTAAACATAACAGATATACAAAAACAAAATCACAAGATTATATTGAGGATGTGTATAGTGGGTAAAAGTTACAACTGCCACATATACCCACGTCTCCTTATTTTGGGATCCCTTGTATATACATTGGGTGTGAGAGACCAGTACAATACTAGTTGCAGTGCCTTCCTCGTGCACTCAACATTTCTATGTCATGTTTATGTTTTCATTATTTTACAAATCATAAAAACTATGCCTGTTATCAAAGAAAGAATAAACACCACCAAGCCCTATGAAGGAGTAAAGAAAAATAAAAGAAAGGTCCTTTTAAGGGCCACAATGCATTGAGCCAAGCCATTACTGGGTAACATTTCCCACATTTGAGACCGCCCCATGCACCAGACTATGCATAGACTATGGGGCACACACACCCTACCCCTCAAAGTTTGAACCTATGCCTCCCCCACACAAGCACAATAGCTTCGCCATCCAGTCCACTTTGGCGTCAATGGAGATCCAAGACACAGAAGTTCAACATATAAGGGCCAGCGAATAAACAGAAGGTGTTGGCATCTAGACAACAATAACTTTGCATAAAGCAACATACAAAAGGATAAGTTCTATTTTTTATTATGAAGTATACAATTCACTTTATATTGACAAATCAAATTTGTAAAAGGAACATCAACTTTGTCTTGATCATCTTTCTCATTCTTCTCTCCAACCATATCTTCTCTCTCTCTAATATTTTGTGAGACTTCATCCTTTAAGTCGTCTTTTCACTGGAGCTAAAAGATAATGCAATGATTAGCTCCCCCTATATTCGTACTTCTTATGAGCTTAGTGATACCTCTTGTGCATGAAATGCAGTTTGCACAAGCATAGGTCTCTCCTCCTTTTTCCATACTTTTGAAGTTTCTTCTTTTTGTATACACATGGCTTCCACTTTCTTATTCTGCCTAGGAAGATTTATAAAACCACTTCTACAAAAGCGTGTTGTATGTCCATAGTTGTTGCACTTATAGCATATGACATTGTAATCTACTAAAGGAGCAAATGAATTATAGTTCCTATTAGAGAACCCATAAGGACTTCTATTCTTGTTCCAACCAAAATGTCTTGCACGAGTCCTACAATCCATTGCTTTATGACCAAAGTGATTACACGAAAAGCAATACCCAAAGAAAGAGTTTAAAAACCTGATCATGTGTGTTTGCCATGGAGGAAAGGACTTTTTGAATTTGTCCTTGTTATCTTTTGGAGGAGTGCTTGTTTTCTGTGGGACTTGATTCTCTTTCTTCTTGCTGATAGAACTTTTGAGAACGTCTGCATAGCTTTTTGTCTTTTCCTCATTTGCCTTCTTTGGTGGCTCTTTGTGATCTTCTTTGTTGGCCATCTGATTTTCTTGTATCCAAGACCAGTCTTTATAAATGGTGACCTTTGCCCATTTATGATATCATCTAAGATCTCGGAACTCTTCTCAAATTTGAGGCTTATGTTCAACTTTGTGGCCGTTATCTCTAGTTCCTTCCTCAAGGAAACAATTTTGGACTCTAGCCTCTCACAATTTTCTTCCTTTTTGTTTAATTGGATTCTTGCCTCCTATTCAATTCTTTTTGCTTCAGATTCACAGTCCTCTTGAAGCTGTAATTTTTGTTTCAAGTTCTTAAGTTTCTTGATTTCACTTAAGGCACAAATGAGTTCTTCCAAATCTACTTCTCCATCTATTTCGGCATTCTCTTCCCCTTCTGACTCCTTTTCTTCTTTTTCTTTGTCTTCACTTTCCAAAATATCATCTTTTGTTTCTATTGCCATGAATAAGATCTCTTTTCTATCATTAGCGGAGAAACTCTCTTCGGATGAACTACTTTCCTCTTTGGAATAGAGGTTTTTCTTGTGCTTGTAAAAGCTCTTATTTTTCTTAGGTTTGTCTTGTTTGTGGCCTTTCTTTATATTATGCTCTTCTTCCTCATCACTATTTTCATTTTCTGCATATGGGCATTTAGCCGCAATTAAAACATTTAAAAAGTAACTTACCTTTGTACTTGTTGGATCTTTTCTTCAACTTCCTCACAAAATGAGCTTCTTCTTCATCTAGTTCATTATTGGTACTATCGCTTGGCTCGGGCTCTTTATTCTTCATTTTCTTTGAGGCTTTGAAGTTTGCCTCTCATTTAGATGATTTCTCCTTTTCGGTCCTCATTTCATATGTTGTGAGGATCCCATGCAATTCATCCATAGATAGTTTATCCAAGTCCTTCATTTCCTCAATAGCCGAAACTTTTGCACCAAATTTTAAGGGAAGTGACCTTAGCAATTTTTGCATGATCATTGGCTCTTCAACTTTTTCACTGAATCCTTTGATGGTATTTACAATTTCATCCACACAAAGCAGATAGGCTGCAATGTTTTCTTTGTCCTTCACTTTCAAACTTTCAAATTGTATTCTATGTGTTTGAAGCTTAGCTTTCTTTACCTTGTTGTCTCCATAGATGTTTTTTAGTTTATCCCAAATCTCTTTTGCCGATTCACAATTCATTACTTTGACAAACTCCAATTTTGATAGACTACACAAAATTGCATTCATAGCTTTTGCATTACTTTCCCTCGCTTTCTTTCCCGTTGGATCTGTGGGTGGAGATGATGGAGCTACATATCCGCTCACAACTAATTGCCAATTATTAAAGATAAAAGCCATTAGGTAAATGTGCATCCTTATGCTCCAGAAGGCATAGTTCGTTCCATTGAACAATGGAGCCCTATTTGAGGATAATCCTTCTTGACAGGCCATGTGTGCTCTTGAGATCAACCTTCTAGCAATTAGACTATACTTGAAGGAACCATACCAATTGTTGAGCACACGCTTATACTAAGAGGGAGGGTGAATCTCTATAAAGTAATCTTTTACTTTTTAAGATTGATAATCAAAATAATATCAATCACACAACACCAACAATTAAGAACACAAGATTTACATGGAAACCCTTTCGGGAGAAAACCATGAAAAAAAGGACTGCTTGGATCTACTGTCCAAATCCAACCACAAATAAAATTCTACTTACAAACTTTGTAGGCACCAACCTACTGGAGACACAAATTCTCACTATTGAGCACCAACTTAACAAGAGACACCAATCTCTTCTTTCTGAGGCACCAACCTCTACTGAAACAATCTTCCACCTCACTATTGTTGCTTCATCAACGAATGATGGCAAATTCAATATCCTCTTCTTCTCCACAAAAATCTACTTATGCTTGAATGATAGAAGAAATTAATTTCATAAATTTCTCAACCTTCTATCCGCTTTATATAGCCTTCAAAGGCTCTTCACAAAGGAGGTGTCCCATCCAAGAAACACCTATTCACCAAAAGATGTGTCCGTTGACATTTCCATTGACTTTTCCGTTGACAATTCCGTTGGCATCAATTACAATTCCTTTGACATTTTCGATGGCAATTCCGTTGACATCAATTACAATTCTTTTGACATCAATGACAATATTCCAACACTACACCTACAAGAGTGAAAGGATATCCTGTAGTGGACTTTGGTCCATCTTTGTCACCACCGAATCTGCATAACCTTGATTTGTAAATTTGTTGTTCCATAGCAAATGCCAACATCTGAAGTGCCTCTCAAATATCTAAATATCCACTTCGCCATAGACCAATGCTCCTTTCTAAGATTCGCCATGAACCAGCTCACAACTCCCACTGCTTAAGAAATATCTAGCCCAGTGTTAACCATGGCAAACATGAGGCTTCCTACTACTAATGAATAAGGTACATGAGACACGTTGTCTTCTCCTCTTCGATTCTAGGACACTGCTTGGAAGACAACTTGAAGTGTGAAGGAAGTGGGGTACTAGCTAGTTTTGCATTCTGCATATTGAATCGCTACAAAATCTTTTCTATGTATGTCTTCTGAAACAACCATATCTTCCTTCCTTTTCTGTCTCTATGTATCTTCATCCCTAGAATTTGGTTTGTTGATCATAAATCCTTCATTTCAAAAGCCCTAGACAACTGAGCCTTTAAATCATTAATTTTCTTCATGTTGGGGCCTTCAACCAACATATCATCAACATATAACAAGATAATGAAGCTTCCATCATCAAACCTATTAAAGTATGCACAATGATCAGTTTCACTTTGCTAAAACCTTGGCTCTTCATGAAGGTATCAATTTTTTTGTACCACATCCTCGGCCCCTGTTTTAAACCATACAACGATTTCTTTAGTCTGTAAACCAAATGCTCTTTGCCTCTTTATTCATAGCCCTCAGGGTGATCCATATAAATCTCTCATTCGAGATCACCACGCAGGGACATTGTTTTTACATGACGTTGCTCAAACTCTAAAACCTGTGGAGCTACAAGTGCAAGTAAAACTCTAACAATGGTTAACTTCACAACTAGAGAGAAGATTTCATTTAAGTCTACACCAAGCGAGCTTTATACCGCTCCAAGAACTCATTATTGTTCTTCAATTTGTGCACTCATTTGTTTCCAACGACCTTTCTTCCAGGTGGGAGATCCACAAGCTCCCATGTTTCATTCTTATGAAGAGCTTTCATTTCCTCTTCCATGTCTTTCCTCCATTTGTTTGTATTTTCAGATTCTCTATCTTCCTAAAATGAACTAGGTTCACCAACATCAGTAACTAATGCATAAGCTGAATTACAACTAGAAGAGTATCTTTCTGGGGATCTGGTCACTCTAGAGGATCTCCACACAAAGTGGGATGTGTCACCATGTGGCTCATCTAGTTGTACATCCTCATCATATACCAGATCTTGATTGTTATCTTGTTGATTTTCATGGACAGGTGGCCGATTTTCATCTTCTTTATTGACTACCTCAACAAGTACAATCTCAACTGTACCTTCTTCCTTTGCATGAATTTTTCTTTGAACATAACATCTCAGCTAACAATTAAATTGTGGTTAGTAGGATCCCATAATCTATACCCCTTTATTGTATCTCCATAACCGAAAAAAATACATTTTTTTTACTTTAAGTCAAGCTTGGACCTCTTTTCTTTAGGCACAAGGGCAAATGCTTCACAACCAAATATACGTAAATCAGAATAATCAACTGGCGTACCATGCCAAACCTCCTATGAAGTCATTCCATCCCACACAGTTGTAGGAAACCTGTTAATAAGATACACAATTGTATTAACAGCTTCTGCCCAAAATCCATTATCCAGCGTGGTTGCACTAAGCATGCTTCTTGCACGTTCCATGATTGCGTGATTCATCCGCTCTGCTACACTATTCTGATGTGGAGTATATGGAACAGTCTTTTGATGCTTAATCCTTTCATGCATGCAAAAGTTATCAAACTCCTTGGAACAATAATCTCCTTCATTATCTGATTTGAGACATACAATAGATTTGCCCAAACTTTTCTCTACCCATGCCTTAAATTTTTTAAACTTTTCAAAAGCTTCTGATTTCTTTTTTTTTAAATACACCCACACTCTTCTAGAATAATCATCTATAAAGGTTATAAAATATTTTATACCATTTATAAATTGTGTAGGAACAAGGCCAAATATATCAAAGTGAATAATTTGCAAGAAATCAGAATTTTTACCAACACTAGCAGTAAACCAAACTCTCTTTTGTTTGCCAAAGTACAATGCTCACAAAATTCTAAATTACAAGACTTAATCACATGAAGCATACCTCGGTCATGCAAAATCTGCAAACCTTTTTCACTCATGTGTCCAAGGCATTGATGTCATAGCATAAATGCATCCTGAGCATTTTCTGATGTTACTGTTGCTACTTGTTTTGTCACTGAATCTCCACACAAATGATATAAAGATCCATAAGATTCTCCTTTTGCTATCACTAGGGCTCCTTTTGTAATTATGCAATGACCTTTATCAAAGGTAACAAGAATACCCCAACTCATCCACCATCTTGATAGAGCTCTGAGTTTTCTTCAAAATCAGGGACATGCCTCACATCTTTCAAAATCTTTTTTCTGCCATCATCCAACTTGATCAAAATATCTCCTCTTCCCTCAATCTCTAAAGGATGATCATCACCAAAGTAGACAAAACCTTCACTATAGGGCTGATATTTGGCAAACCAATCCCTATGTGGTGATGTGAAAATATGCCCCTGAGTCCAACACCTAGGCATTAGAAAGTGATATATTGTTACTAAGGCAAAACACCTCATGTGATAGTGTCTCCTCTTAATCTGTTGTGCTAGCTTCAATTGAAGGTGGATTCGGATTCCCATCCTTCTTTTCCTTCTTTAATTGCCAGCAATCCTTCTTTAAATGGCCTAGCTTTCCACAATGATAGCATTTCACTTTCAACTTGCATCCTTTTGACTTTGATCTCAACAGTGATCTACCTTGTTTGCTCGTCTCACTGGATCGACCTCTCACAGCTAAAGCTTCATTGCTAGAAGATGGTACCACAGAATATTTTTCTCCTCATCTCCTCTCCAAGCAACACTGCTACCACATCATCAAATTTTAAAATTCCAGATGATGGAATTGTTGATGGTCATCACCAAATGATCCCAAGTACTAAGGAGGGAACAAAGGTGATTGCTTTGTCCTCATCCTCCATCTTCACACTAATAGAGATCAACTTATTAATCAATGTATTAAACTCATTCACGTGCTCTGCAACAAACGAATTCTACAACACTGCTACCACATCATCAAATTTCAAAATTTCAGATGATGAATTGTTGATGGTCATCACCAAATGATCCCAAGTATTGAGGGAACATAGTAAGGTGATTGCTTTGTCCTCATCCTCCATCTGCACACTAATAGAGATCAACTTACTAATCAATGTATTAAACTCATTCAAGTGCTCTGCAACAAATGAATTTTCCTTCATCCTCAAGTTGTAAAGTTGTTTCTTCAAGGATACTTTGTTTGTTGTTGATTTTGTTTGATAAAGCTTGTTAAGCTTCTCCCATAGTTCTTTTGCAATCTTCTCCTCAGCAAGATTGAAAAGAACAAAATCTACAAGACAAAGATGGATTGTAGAAGCCGTCTTCCTATCCATCTTGTTCCAATCCTCATCTATCATGTTGTTGGATTTGTTTGTAAAATCTTGCAAGGCTAGAGCTAGGTCATTCTGAACCAAGTGATCCTCTACCTTCATCTTCCATAGGGAGAAATTCCTACCATCAAACTTCTTTATTTCAAACTTGGTCACCCCTATCATTGTTGTAGCTTCCACTTGCACAAGACTCCCTAACTCAACAAAAAACCTTCAACAAAAGAGTTTTTCAAAGAGCCTAACTCTGATACTAGATGTTAGGAAAAAACACAAAATGTGTGCAAAAAATCAAATTTCAGAATTAACAAGCAACAATACAATAAACAAGAGATCACCACAACATAAGATATACATTGAAAACTTTGCAATGTGCAAGAAAAAACCACAGGGCAATGGCAGCTTGGATCTTCTATTAACTTCAGCAAAACTCCTATTACAAAGCTTCCTTCCTCAATATCTTGGCCTTCTCACTCCTAGCTTACATACAAAGCTTATGCTTATACTTTAAGCATACAAATACAAAAGACTGAATCCTTATTTATAGAATTACATAGGAGTAAGGGAGAAGAGAAAAACGAGAGAGAGAGAGAGAGACCAAAAATCGCTCCACACTTGGAGAGGGACATAAAGCTATGAATAGTTAAACACTATTGATGAATAGTAATGAATAGTGAAAGTTGTCTTTCACATGTTCCAAAAGGTAATCGATGACCTTTTGGCAAAGATCTCCATATGACAAATTTCTCTGCCTCCCACAAAAGACAAAATCTCGTCAATCAACCTTTTGACAAAACTCACCTACCATGTGCTTGCAAGTCAAAAGTAGAATCACCTTTTAGCTTACCTCCATGTGCATTCACAAAATGAGCCCCACATTCAAATCACCTTTATGTGACTTCAATCTATCTATCTCCATCAACTTTTCTCCATGTGCATCCAAGGATGAAATGTGCCCCATTCCACCTATGCACATAAATAGTGAAATATGCCACATCACATGTGACATGGATATTGGCTTCATATCCTGACAAGTGTCCTTTTGCTCACCAGCAAAGGAGTCTCTTGCTTGCCTTGCCTTTTGAACCTAATGAGGAAGTTGACAAGAGGGAGGTGCAATTGGTGGAGGATGTGCCTCAACAATAGGAGCATCTAGATCCTCATGATCATTGTCAAAAGAAGAAGCCGACTCAAAAATGGAAGAAGTAGAAGGGGAAGATGTCAAATTGGGAGGTCTTTCATCAAACTTGAAACTCCAGCTGATGAGTAATCTGTGTGAATCAGGATGAAGTAATATGTAACCTTAGATATCTTCTAGATAGCCAAAATGAATGCAAGGCTTGCTTTGTGGTTCCATAGCCTTGTGTTTATCCTTAGGAATGTGAATATCTTTTGTAGCACTAAAGTCTTCAAATATGGAATTTCCCACCACTATCTATCCGCAAGCATTTGAACTTCCCAAATTGTTTTTCTACCAAGGCTTTACAGACAGGAAAAGTATTAAAACCTTCACCTTTGTGCTTCAAGAAGTAGACGTATGTCTGAAATAATCAGCACTGAAAGTAAGAAAGAAAAGGGCCTTGTCAAAAAACAATGAAGGAAATGGACCAGAAATGTCACTATGAACATGTTGAAGAACTTCAATATCTCTCCATGATTGACCTTTCACATAACTGTCATTTGGATGCTTACCAAAAATGCATCCTTGACAGACCCCATCTGAAAAGGAGATAGTTGGAAGGCTTGTGGCCATACTTTGCTAAGTAAGTTGTTGGAGGTAGCAACAATTTAAATGGCCAAACAACTCATGCCATAACTTACTTAGGTCATCAATGTGGGTAAGTAAAACATTGGAAGGAAAATAATATCCAAATTGTGAAAAAAGTGTACAAGTGTGCACTGTGATCTTTCTTTCCAACTACAGACCTGTGATGGATCATCAAATTCCCATATCATCACTGAATCAGGAGTGAACTCAACAATTTTCCCAGTGCTTGTATGAGTAATCTAATAAAATAAGAGAAGATTAGTTGAAAGTGAAGAAACACAGAAGACATTATTGAATGTGCCATCATGCATATCAACTGAACTTAGCCCCTTAATTGTCAGATTGTCAATGAAGAAGAATCACCCATAAAGATCTGTTGAGAACTACATGGATCAAGTGAAGCAAACATGTCTTCTAATTTAGCCATATGATGGGAAGCTCTAGAATCAAGAATCCATTCAGGTACCTATGAGGATGAAGTAGTAACAGTGGCAGAAAAAGTCTTGGCTTTGCCCTTTCTTGTAATAACAGAAGAATATGGAGAAGGTACATTGATTTTATGCATCTTCATTACTCCACTTAATATTGCCAACTTTTTGAAGCAACAGGTCTCAAGATGTCCATATTTCCACAAAAAGTACATTTGTTAGGATCCCTTTTCACTTTGGAATCATGTTTGGGCATGGGATTGGGAAAGTGGGAATTATTATTTAAGTGTACTCTGGAGCTTTTAGTCACCTGTTTTGGTGATGCATTAGAAATTTTTGGATGATTTGCCACAAGAGCATGAAACTTTTGACCTTTTCGAGGGGAGAGTACCCATTTGCATGAATTTGTCTTGCTCCAGAGTGAGTCTCAGCAAACTCATCAAAAGACGGTATTTTCAAAGTAGCTCCTAATGCATCTTTAGTTGAATGGAAAGGAGATACAAAGAAATATGATTCACCCAATTTAGGAAAAAAAGTCCTTAGATCAATTGTTCATCATCCTTTTCAATATTACAATCTTTCAATTGTAGTCGTGGATATTTTAGCTTTGAAATAAAAATCTTGAATACTATCAAAATCATTTGGATTGATAATTATGAGTTCAATATCCAATTGATGTCTTCTGATTGAATCAGTGTGACCAAAGAGCAACTAAATTCAATTTGATTTTGTCCCATGCTTCTTTAGATGTTGACAATTCATCAAGATAAAAAATTGATCGGGAGATACAGAAAGTGAAATCAACCCAAAGGCTTCACCATACCGATTATGACATTTACATTTTTCAACTACTTGTGTGAGCTCAAGTTTTGTACCAATAGTGACTCTATATAAACCTTTGCTCCTTAAGAGAATAGTCATCTTTGTTTGCCATTAAAAGTAGTTATGTGGAGTTAGGATAGGTGGTTGTTCACCCATAGTACTCAAACAAGTTGATAAAACCACAATTTCAGAGATGAGTGTAGAAATAAATGACAACCACAAGGGTGCCTAGTGTTGCATACAATAAAAGAAGGAACAAAATGGCCTCATAGACATGACCAACTGGAGTGGCAAACGTGGAGGAGGGGCAACTGGTTGGTGTGGCAATGTCGTGATATTTTGGGGCGATCGGGAGGCTTTAATGGCGGGCAGTTGGGGCACAAAGAGGGTTGCCAATTTGCAGAAGGCTGGCCTCGCAAAGGCAGCTTGGTACAAAGGTTCGGCCCTATACATGGCCCCCCAAAAAAAAATTTGAATTTTTAAAGCATTGCCTAAAAACCCAAACAAAACTGAAAAATAGTTTCTAAAATTATTTTTTGGAAATTTTAGAGTGTGAAGACTAAAAACAAATCCACAAAGGGGTACGAAGAGACTAGAGGGGTGATTGAATCATTGTTTTATCCTCTCCTTGACAGTTGGATCTCAGCAATGAACGGAGTATGCAAAACTTTGATACTCTAATACCGTAAAGGATCAAGCAATATGTGGGTAAAACCTCAAAACCTCACAGAAATGCTATAACCAAGATCCATGTGTGCATAAAAAACTCTCTGCGCGAGAAAATTAAGCTGAAGTATATTAATTGCAGGCAAAAATGCAACCAAGAGAGTAACAAAATCAGAATTCCTACTCAATATCAAAAACCCTAGTGTCCTCCTCTACATACATTCCTCCATTTCTACATGTCAAGGTGAGTGACGGAGCCATCCTAGTTATAGAAAATGGATGCCTTTCTAAGTTGCATGTGATGGGCCAACTTACATCATCTTGGCCAAGTGACATCTTATTAATATCCTGGGTAATTTTTCTAATTTCATTATTTCCTACGTATTTTTCTATCTTAGGAAAACAATAATAACCTAAGTAAACTTAATATAAGGTGTATAACTAATAACGCCAATAGTGGAAACATTAGATTTGTGTATGACACTCACAAGGCAAGAGCATAAGCACAAGAAGATTTGGAGAAGTATCAAAGCGATATGGGTTCAAGACATTGGAAGCCTTCATATTCAGCCATGGAAGACGATAGAGGAAGAGAATTATATTGGAAGAGGGAATGACTTGAATTGAGCAAAGCAACTCTCCAGTATAGGAATCCCAATCTAGATTGTTTCAAGCACAAGCTAATTTTATGAGTTTCATGCAAAATTAGGCTACCTTTATGGGAGGATCTCCTAACAATAATGCAGGGAAAGCCATCTTTGCCATTGTGGGATGGAGAAGGGGAAAAGAGCAGAAGAAGTAACAAAGAGATGGATAAAAGCATGGAAAAAAGGAAAGCTACTATGGCAACACCGTTCAAGCTTGAGGCTAAGGTAGACATTGAATCATATAAAGGTGATATTGATGCCAAGCATTTGAATAATTGATTTGAGTCTTTGGATGTGTACATTGGCATACATAAGTTTAATGATGAGCAAAGAACTACTTATGCAAGAATTAAGAGTCATGCACTTGTTTGGTGGGATAACTATGTGAAATCTTTTATGTCTAGTGGACAGCCTCCAGTCACCAAGCGGAGTGAGTCCAAAGCCTTGCTAAAAACACAATTATAGCCATTGAATTATGAAATAGACATAAGGCTTAAGTGGAACTTCTTGTGGCAACAGAAATGTAGATGCGTACTAAAGTACACAGCTGAGTCTCACAAGATGGCTACTACTATGGGCATGTGACAACATGTAACTGTGGCATACTTTAGTTTGTGCATGTAAAAATGGCGCCTAACATATTTAAGCAAAGATCTATGAAAATAAAATAAAAATTTGCCTTTTAGACTCAAAAATAGAATGCCACAGCTCGTGTATATTTTTAATATTGTTTGATGTTTTATATCTATTTTTTATATTGGGTGCCATTTTTACCTGTCAGCCTAAAGTCTGCCACAGTTTCATGGTCACATTAACACAATGGATAAAGAGGTGATGGAGAAATACACGAGGTTTTCATAGTCATATCTACAAGCATGTATACTAGTTAAAGCCAAATATTTTTGAAGATGCAACACTGAAGGCCACAATTCTAGAAACAGGTAAGAAAGAAACTTTCCTAATATACAAGCCCAAGCAAGAACAAGCCTGTACTTCCAAGTAAGGTAAGGAGCTTTATAAATTCAAGAATAAAAAGCAAGCTGAAGCTGCACATTTCTATAGGGCCCTAAAAGCCACTGTGACAATGTGTAATTGATGGGCACACTAAGGAAAACCATTGGAAATTGCATCCACACTTGCATCCTAGGAATAAGACTAAAAATGAGCAAACCAAGAAAATTATGGTTATCATAGTACATGAGCAGGTGGAAGAAGTTGTCCAGCAGGAAAAAAATAACTGTAAGGCAGTTTGCACTGCACAGGGGAAAGGAAAAGCTCTGCAGCAAGTTCACCTATCAAAGCAGGAGGCGAACTAGCCCACAAAATTTCTGCCACTGGAACAAAGAAGAATGAGGCTAGGTGATGGTAGTTATTCTTGGTGAAGATGAAAAGCAACCAAACTCACGTAAACACCATCTTTGATACTGATTCTCAACAAAATTTGATCTACGAATCAATTGTTAATGCACTTGGGGTTAAAAATTATGTCACATCTGAATCCATGCCCAATAGGATGGATTAAAAAGGGCACCACACTGAGGGTAGAGAAAAAATGCATTATCAAAATTTTCTATTGGGAAACAGTTTCATGATTAAGTTGAATGTGATGCAATTCCCTTTGACACGTATAAGAGTTGCTAGGCAGCCCCTACCTATCGGATAGGAGGGTAAATTATACAAGGAGGGAGAGTCAATGATGATTGGCAAAAGATGGTAAGCTATATATCATTCCTTCTTACAATATAAAGCAAAATATTTCTCGTTTCAGTTAGCCAAGCAAAGAGACTAATACAAGATAATAAGAAGTTTGTGCTTCTTTCACTCAAGAGGAGCATGTCCACTTGAGGTGGAAACTTCCAGAGTATGCTGCTCCAAGATGCAAGAGGGGCAAATTGCAGCCCTAGTCAGCAAATTCAAAGAGGTATTCAAGAGCCTAAATTTATGCCTCCAAAAAGAGATGTTGAGCATGGGATCCAACTACTTCAGGATTGTACTTTGCCAACATTGGTTTGTATGGATAATCAGTTTTACAAAGTGATTAAGTGAATAGGCAACTCCAAGAGCTCATTGAGCAAGTAGTAGTAAGACCTACTAATAGTAAGCCCTGGTTCATCCCATTTTGGTTCATTGTTGATTTGGTTCCAATGAAGGATGGGACATAGAGAATGTGTGTGGAGTATAGAGCCCTTAGTAAAATATCTATCAAAATAGATATCATCTGCCAAGAATTGATGGTCTTCTTGACCAATTGCAGCATGCCAAGCACTTTGCAAAGTTGGATTTGAATTGGGCTATCATCAAAGTCAAGTGAAGGAAGAAGACACATGGAAGACAGCCTTAAAAACAAAGTAGTGGCGATATGAGTGGCTGGTAAGTCCTTCCGCTTGTGCAATGCACTAGCAACATTCATGACAGTAATGACGGGCATTCTTCACTCCTACCTCAATTCTTTTGTGATTGTGTCTTGATGATATCTTGGTATTTAGTGATACATGGGAGGACAATGTGTAACATGTAAGGCAAGTCCTCAAAACCGTTCAAAGATAACCAGTCGAGATTGAATTTAAAGAAACACAAATTTGGCAATGAGTCTCTGGTATATTTGGGGTATGTTGTAGGAGGTGGTGAATTGAAAGTAGATTCATGCAAGACTTAGACTAATCCTACTAATGCACATGAACTGAGAAGTTTTGTGGGTGCAGTACAACAAATGACGAAATTCATTGCTTCCTTCTCAACAATAGCTGCTCATTTGCATTCCCTGACTTCAACTAGCAAGGACTTTGTATGGGGAAAGGAACAACATAAGGCACTTGACACACTCAAGGAAAAGATCAGCTGTGCAACTATAGTACCCTTTCCAAACTTGAGGAAACCATTTGTGATAGAAACAGACGCTTCGGGATATGCCATGGTAGCCGTCTTGATGCAAGAGGGAAGGCTGGTGTGTTATCATTTTGAATTATTTTCTAAAACTATTTCAGATTACCTCACATATAATAGAGAATTGTATTTACTAGTGCAAGAAGTTAAGAAATGGTAACACTATTCGTTGGGAAAAGAAACGATTGTATGAAGTATCCCTTTCTAGATTGGACAAAAATTTTGCAATTGTTTGGTTGGATAGACGTCCCGTTTCATCAAACAGTAATGATGGGTGTGCATGCAAATAATAAGGCTATGAGCAAATAGGCTTGAACAGCAACTGGGCACTTCTCAGACTTAGCATTTCAAAGGACAGCAGTATAATTAAACATTGCGGCCATTATTAAATTGACTAACACAGCAGTATAATCTTACATCATTCGTTCTAGATTCATTATGCTAATGCTAGCAATGAATAATAAGACTCAGCATCAACAGAAATGTTATGAAAGCAAATTGAAGGAAATTTCTGAGTTTAATAAAGTCTGTAATGCTGGAAGAGCAAACCCAGATTTGCATACAGCAGGTCATATACTCAATTTACTAACAAATATGAAGACTCAGACTAAGATAATCACAAGATACAAGTAAAGATTGTGCCCAGACCTGGAGAATATGCTGACTGAGACCAAAAAGTGATTCTAATTACATGTGGAAAGACTCAGAGTCGATACAAACTCCAGGGAAACGCCTCCAGTATGCTAAACCAGTCCAAACGACCCCAACGTGGTGGACATGTTGTCTAGGCCCACCAGTTTCTTCAGCTCTTTGTACTATCATGCAATTGGAGCCATTTGCTCATGAATTGTACAAAGAATAGACGATGAAGACTTTGGTGAGAAGTAAAAGCCATGTAAAAGTGATCAAGCCATGGCACAAGATGGGGCTGACTGCTTCATCAAGGATAGCCTACCATATAAAATGGGTAAGCTTTGTATTCCTAAAGGGGCGAGTAGATTGACTTTGATTAGAGAAGCACATGCTTCTGAGATATTCGGTCATTTTGGATCAGGGAAAAGAGTTTGCTAATTTGCAAAGTTATTTAATGGCTTATTATGTAAAATGATGTGGCACGATTCATCAAAGGGTGTACATTGTGTAGCACAAGAAAATCAGGGAGTTGCACACTGGGGCTGTACCTTCCGCTGTCAGTGCCTTCAGAATCATGGCAATGCATCTCCATAGACTTTGTGGGGGTCTTCCCAAGAATAGAAGAGGTAATGCATACCTTTTTGTCGTTTATCCGTTTAGTAAGACATTCATTCTCATTTCTTGTAAACAACACATATATGGTAAAGATGCTGCTAATCTATCACTCAATAATGTATGGGTTTACTTTAGCATGCTGAAAGACATTGTTAGTGAAAGGGAAACAAGCTTTCTAAGCAAATTTTGGGTGATCTTCTGGGGAAAGATGGACACAACTTTCCAAGTACTCACCACTTTCCATCCCCAAACGGATGGGCAAACTAAGGTGGTAAACCACACATTGGTTCAAATACTGAGAGGCTACAATAGAAGTAATCCGAAATCATGAGATGAAAGCTTAGTTTACATGCAACAGGCATTCAAAAGGGCAGTCCATTCAACATTTTGGTTATATAGCGTTCAGTCGAGATTTCAAGAGAACATGATAGGAGTTTTCAATCCATGGACTGAATCCATTTTGGCAAGTTTGTTAAACTCAAATATTTTCTGGTCGAGATAGGAGCTACTCAGCCATATATATAGATAGGGGTGCTTTGATTCAGGGAGAGGAGCTACTCGCCATATAGATAGATAGGGGTGCTTCTCGTATAGGTGCTAGACAGATATATAGGCGGAGTGGAGTTACTATTCTATTCTATTCTAAGGCAAGGTTGGGTTGGAAGAGGCCTATATATCTATCTTTGGGTTCAGATAGGGTAGGTTCGTCTTAAGCTCTTTGACTTTCGTATGAAGGAAACAAAACGAAAAACCTTCCTTTCACTTTTTCTTTTGTACTAACCTTCTTTTCCTTTCGCTTTTTCTTTTGTACTATTCTACACAGATCTTAGATAAGTAAGTTTGAATAGCACTTGTCCCATGGGGCATGAATGTAGGGTCATGACCTGGTGTAAAAACGATGCTAATCATAATCATTTTGTCACATGATCAATTTTATATGTATAATTTAAGCTTGCTATGATTACTTGCTACAAACTCCTTTTGATCTTGTCAAGGAAGCAGCAAATGAAGAATATTGAGACCAAGAAGAGGTCAAAGCCATGAAGTTCATCAAGAAGGTGAAACAATTACACCAAAGAGACCAAGAGCAGCTAGAAAAGACTTAAAGCAAAGTACAAAGCAAGGCATGGCCATCATAGGGTCAAGCAACATTTCAAGATCGGCAATATGGTATGGCTGGATTTGTCCAAGAAAAGGTTGAAAGCCTAAAGATGTAGGTAAGAAGCTCAAACCTCTACCTATGGTCCATTCAATTCTTGAAAGAATGGTAACAATGTTTTTGTAATTGATTTTCCCCCATACATGAAAATCCATTCAGATGTAAATGCAGAGAATTTGTAATTATTTGAGCCCTCTTTACTTGATGAGAATGATTTGCCTAGCATCATATTTGGCACCCAAGAACATCGGCTCCATTCTTCACTCCCCTAAAGATGGATCCAGTAGTAGGATCTGAAACTGAAATGTCAGGCAAAAACAATTTGATGCAGATGAATCCAACAGAATATCATACAGTCTCAAACCTATTGAGCAGAAAAAAAATCTCCATGTCTCATAAAATAACTAAGCTTTTGTAGGACCAAAACCCTCCTAACAAGGGGAGGTATGATCCATATGGATCAACAATCTGTCTTCTTCGTCATCCAAACAAGAACTCAATCAGAATCAAACAAGGCATAGTCACTCCCCAAGATGACCTCTCTCCAACATGATCACCCCAAAGGTGAACATAGGAAAAGAAGAGCAACGGCAGAAAACAATGTCTTCCAATTTTGTGACATTTGGGATTAGGCAAAAGCCCAATTGTAGATATATGAGTGTGAGAGCGAAGGGTTAGGAGTTGTTTGTCACAGTAAGATTTGTGTAACAGTGAGTAGTCAGTTGTTCACAGCTGATGACTACTCTATGCTCCTTGTACGCAACATTAAGAAGATAGGAGACACCAAAGAGTTGAAAGATTAATGCTCTTTAGAGCTTTTGTAAATGCCTCATTTCAAAGGAAGGAGAGGCAGCTAAGCTATTGCCACTTCCAAATGGATTTCCCCACATTGACACTCCCATATTTAAATCCTTGTGTCAAATTATTTGTGGTTAATGTTTCTTGAACTGTTTCATACAATTGAAACAATGTTTAATTTCCATCAAATAAAGAACACTAATTCTAGTACTTTACACATTCTATATCTATCAATTCGAATTTAATCCATGAAGGACAGCATTTCTAGTTCTGTAATTTCCAGCAAAGAAAATAACTTCAAAGATTACAGATCATCTAGAGCTACTTGACCATCCAATCTAGTATACTCATGTTGGAATCACTGTCACTTTGGTTGCTGTTCGAGATACTATAGGAATTGAATTGATTCAAAGTTCTAATAGCAATACATGTATGCATCAAAAAAATCTGAGTTCATCGGGAATATGTAAAAAGGAGCTTTTAGGTATTTGTCCGAAAGAAGAGGTGTGCACGATAGATAACCAATTGACCTTTGTATATATATAAATAAATATTTTATAACTTTTCAATCGTATAGTTAAATTTTTAAACATCATTTAACATTTTAACGATGTATGCATATGTATATGTATAAGAAAATTATATAAGAGATCGAGGTCTCCACACACACACACACACACACACACACATAATGATATACGTATATGTGTTCATCAAGGGGAATATGTAAAGAGGGGCTTTTAGGCATTTGTCTGAAAGAAGAGGTGTGAGTGATAGTGAACCAATTGCCCTTTATATATATATATATATATAGCTTTTCGATCATATAATTAAATTGTTAAACATCATTAAACATTCTTATGATATATGCATATGTATATGTATAAGAAAATTATATAACAGATCAAGATCTCCACATATATGTGTGTGTGTGAGAGAAAATATATGAAAATTATATAGATATATATTTATATATATAGAAGTAACTAAACCCTATCTATATATAGCTAGATCTATATAGATAGGGTCTCATGCCTCTCCCTATCTATTTATATACGATACACGATATATGGGACACTAAAGTTGACTGAAGTTCACAAAAGTGCCGATAAGTGCCCTGAAGTGGCTATGGGCACTCAAACAAGAGTAGCCTATGGCTATTGGCACCGTTCTGTAACTGTAAAGTGGCTGTCGGCACTTAAACTACCTTCATGGAGGAAGTGGATTTGTGGATAAAGAAACTTGGGCTTAAGTACCTATCGTTGAAGTGAACTGGGCACAACAAAACAAAATACTAAATATCGGCACTTCCACTTGCACTAAAGTGTGCCCATTGGCACTCTTTAGTCTGTAGCCTTTCAATTGTATGATTAAATTGTTGGACATCATTAAACATTCTAAAGAGCTGAAATTCAAATCACATTAACATCTATGACATTGAACATTGAACAATAAACAGTCAACATTAACCATTGAAAATTGCAATCAAAATTTGAGGGAAACAAAGAAATATGAAAATGAAATTGTAAATATGAATATCTGATAGTTATATTATCAATGATCATGAAAATAGTTGTTTGAAAATGTCCCCTGTTTGGTTTTTTAGTTTTAAGAGTATCTTCTTTGTTAAACAACTAATCACATGGGGGGCATCCCCAATACATTGGGGATGTCCCTCGATATCCTGGGGACGTCAGGACCACCTCACATACTCCCCAAAATAGAAAACATCCCCATGCTGCCATCAAAAATTGAAGCATCTCAGGGACGTGAGAAAAAAATGCGAAAAAGAGGGGACACGTGGGGAATGTCCCCTCTATGTCCCCAAAACATTTGGGACGGCTCCAGACACCAAGGAGATGCATCCCATGGAAGAAAGTAAAATTTTGAAGAAATACAATTAAATTCCTGCCATTCAAATTTAAGTGGTAAAGAGCATTTTTTTTCCTAATGACATATTACATGAAGAAAGCAAGTAGCAAAAATTAAACGTCATGCGCCACATGATGTGCTCTTGTCTCAAAGCTCAAGTGAAATAACCCACCTTCTTTTCTGTAACAAACATCCCTAAAGAGCTACACATGAGAACAATTATCAATGATTGTGAATATTTTTGTGGATATGAAGGCATAGTGGACTTGAAACATTTGGATCTAAAAACTCATTTCAAGTCCACTATGCAGTCACATCCAGTAAAATATTCACAATGATACCTCACTGCATTAAGAAACTCAAATCTTTAATTAAAAATGATGTCTTCCACTACATCAAATTTATTCAGTTGAGGAAACCTAACTCTGAATGCCTCAAACTCTGCTATCTTCTTGGAATGTAAGACACAGAATCAAAATGATGTTTTGTTCTCATCTAGTGCAACTAATTATAATTGTTATTATGGAGATAAACATTCAATATGACAGCTGCAAAGAATTAAAAGAAAATGTTGGAAAAGAATTCAACCAATTAATATAAAGGTGAATTTCTGAAACATTTTGTACCTGGATTTGGAAAGTTTGCAGGGAGATCGAGAAGCTGTAGTTGCCCATCACCAAACTCAAAGGCCAAATCACAACGCTCTTCAGTGGCCATGACTTCATAGACATTCCTTACACGGAAGTACAATGGGCTGAAGTAGTTCGCAATCCTTTGCATAAGAGATCCACCTGTAAATGTACATATTAAAAAGGTTAAAGTTGCACAGTACAAAGAAGCTAACAAAAATTTAGGTAAATAAGAAACTTAAAATCATCCTTCCCCAAAGAGACCATACAACAAAAAACCGAGTCAAAACTATCAATTGTCCCGGCCCAACCAAAACCTCCATTGTTGCAAATATCAAAAAAAATAGAGTTGATTCCTATAGCAAGGTATTTTATCTTCTACCTTCCATATTCAATTTTTATATAGGGCACTCCTATCAGGACCATGCTACTCTAATTAAAATTAGAGTAACAAAAGGAGTGTGATCCCTACCATTCTTACAAGTGAGCTTTATCACTACAATCTTAAGAGAAGGAAAAAAAAATTGAATCGCTCATCTAATGTAGTATAATGAAAAAAAGGGAAGCATAAGCAATATGTCCCTAATCATTGTGGTCCACATTGATGATTACAATAGTCAAGGAACACAAGAAATTTACAGCAGGTATGGACGATGGCATTTATAGGCTCTACATTCCAAAGTTGATTTATCATGACTGCGTTTATGCATACAAAAACCATTTTTTACATACTCATGTAACATTAAAAAAGAAGGGCGAGCAAGGAACAAGATATTATAGAACGAATACATGGAATAATACTTGAAGCTGAAGGGAAATTTATGCATCCAATGCACATTTTTTATACACAAAATACAGTTACTAACAAGAAAATAGACTCGTGTAACATTTTAAAAGAATCGTGGAAGGAGAACAAGAAAAAAAATTCTGAAGGAGTAGATCAACTATAAAAAAGCTATAATGTTTCATACGTGCTTTTTAACCATGTTATGGGGAAAAAATGGTGTTCTAAAAATAAAGCCATACCCATAATTGAGAATAATGTGTATGCACCGGATTTACAAATAGGCATGGAACGGGGAGTCTACCTCCTTTCTGACAGATGAAAGCTGCAAAAACTTTATGCTGATGGGAAGAATGATGTCATCCAACATTGCAAACCTTGTGAAACTATCTAGACGATGAATGGCTGGTTGGATGGAGATTGTTGGCTTCGTGTGTTTCCAGCGAGAAGGATAACCATTAACTGGTATAGGAAGCACCCCAAGATCCATTTTGGCTCATGGGGTGAGTAGAAGAGGAAATTCCAAGAGAAGTTCAAGTTGCTGCATGATGATAATGAAATAATCACAAATATTTACAATACCAAGCCCAAGATGGCTAGTCAGTTCACTCTTATAACAGACATTTAAAAAAGTTACTTGAAAATTTGGATGTCCCAATGGATGTGTTGAAGAATGATGGTTTGTTTAAGGATTTCTTCCAAAGTCGAGGAAGAAGATGAAAGAAGTACCACTCATGACGCCATGAAGCTTAAGATCAGGCAATGGAAAATTGAAAATGAAAATAAGACCAGTGCCCAAGTCAAAGCATTGAGTGACTCGGTTGATGGTGATGACAAGGACAAGTAGGCCTCTATGGAAGTACTCCACAAGGATATGATGTGAATGTTCAAAGAATTCAAGCAAGAATCAAATGGCATCAAAGAGATTTGGAGTACAACCCATGAGATAAAAAAGCACAGCAGTGCCAATAGCACCCAAAATGTCTTATGTGATATTTGTCAAGTTACAGGGCTTCCAACAATAGACACGGTCAGAAGACCTCAAAAGCAAACATATTATAATCAGCTCAAAAATAACATTGCACAATTGCCAAAAACATTAAGAACCTCAATGAAGCTATACACCTCATCTCTCAATCGCATAAAACCAAGAAGAAACATTTACTTTTTATTAAAAAAAGCACAAGGAGGTTAAGTAGGAGAGGTAGCCAAGAATAAAAGATTCTTCAAGTTAAGCTTACACACAACTTTTAACCAAGGCCAATCCAATGCTTATCTTGATATTTAAAATGAAGATGAAGATGAGTCAACTTAAGTCAAGTGGAATCCTCTAAATAATCAAAATTGATTTAAAATTACTAAAGTGCAAAACTTATTAAACACTAGAGAGTGAATAATTAATATACACTAACATCCCTTCTAAGATAATATGGGAGAAGAGGGGAAAAAGGAATTACATGTTCACTCCCCCTAATGGAAATTTTCTTCACTTCTAGCAAAGAGCAAAGATGATGAAACTTGGCCTCCATCAAGGACTTGGTGAAAATGTTTGTAACATGGCCCTTAGTGCAATGAAATTACAAGTTAATGACCTAATCTTGAATGAGTTTTTGTATACATGTGGATCTCAATGTGTATGGTGCACTAGTGCTCAACTAGGTTACAAGCAATGTTAATGGCACTTTGGTTATCGCACCATAATGTAGTAGGTTGATCTTGTAGAAAACCGAATTTTGTAAGTAGCATCTAACAAATGCAAAGTGATTCTCGGCCTACATGAATTGCTCCTCTATACTTTGCCTCTGTACAAGAAAGATCAATGGCAATTTTCTTTTTGCTAGATCACGTGATAAGACCCAAGACAAGATGGTATATGTATCCAATGGTAGACTTCAGTTTATCAACATCACTTTCCTAATTGAAGTCTATCTAACAAAGCATCCTCTTGCTTTCCAACTGCTCTTGTGAGTATCCTACATGAAGCAAGAGACTAAACCAACAAAATAAGTATATAGCTAGCTATAAGTCAAGTACAAAAGACTAACAACCAACTATTGGTATATATAACACCTTTACTTCGGTTAACTTAGGATAGAGTCTTAGTCTAAGTTAGCTTGTAGGTCTGTTTAACTCCTAGTTGATACGAGACACATCCCCCACCACTTGAGACGCTTCTCGAGTACGGGTACACATCTCCGATATGGGAGACGGGTACAGAAACGTCCCCTTTGCCCGAAGACTGTCCACGTCTCTTGACCCGTCTCTTAGCCCGTCTCCCGAAAAATGATTATTTTAAAAAAAAAACCTAAAATGCGATTTTTTATGTTCGTTGTTCCTCCCTTTTTCTATGTTTGATTCTCTGCATGCTTCGTTTGCGATTGGACTAAAGCCTTCAACTGACAACTCAGACTTCAACTGGGCACTAACCTTCAGGGGATAAGTTAATCGTGGCAATACATATCCGTTTCAATCGTCGGAGGCCCAGAGTTCGATATGCCTACTTTTTGCCATTACTCAAGCTTAAAACCGAAAAGAAAAGGACCATTGTACAAGCAATTTCATTTGGTTTCAAACATTAAACCTACTTGATTTCCCCATTCTTTATTTTGGCCCCTTTGTTAGGCAAAGCGAAATCCCGTGGATAATGCGAGCAATACCAAAGCAATAAAATTGTGTGCAAACAACAAATATTATTTTGAGTCATGCAATCCCTGTTGGACATACAAGGGGTTTAACTCGCACATTTTACTTTCCAACTTTCCATTCACTATTAGAATTTCCTATTTTTTATTTTTGAGTTTGATTTGTTTTAGCTTTGAGGTTAAGAAAGTTTAAAATATAATATTATATTAAATTTAATATTATTTAAATAATTTGATTAATTGTATTATTATTTGGTTATATTATTTAAATACTATGTTAATTATAGTGTATATAAAATTTAATTTAAATAGTATTATAATTTATAGCGTATTGGATTTTTTTATAATATAAATGTTTAAAATTTAAATTAAATTGTATGTGTTTGATATTTTTTATTTTCTTCAAAATTATTAATTAATTAAACATATATATTATTGTTATATAATATTTTTTTCCGTCTCCCCGTACCCATCTATTTTTCAAAAAAATCATGTACTGGTACCCATACCTATCTCCTCATACCCATACCCATCACCTGGCAACTATGGTTTAACTATTTTTGATAATTAAGTAATTAGAAAAAGGCTTGCCACCCATACAATCCAATGGTATTTTAGAATATAAAGGTCAATCAGATTCGCCTATCCCTTGGCCAATCAGAAAAATTCTATAAGACCCTTAGGATTTCTATAAATACAGTCTTCTACCTCACCTGTAGCCATAGTTACCAAATTCGGCCGCACCTAGCCAAATCCGAAAATATCCGAATTTTTTTCAGCTTCCGGATTTATTCGATCCGGTTCAGTCAATTTATCATATTAAAAAAATTTAAAAAAAAAAACTAAAAAAAACGTTAATGTCAACAAATCTATAAGAAGAGCTGAAACCCTAAAACACGTCAGCGAATCAGTAAAAAGAGCTGAAAACCCTAAAATGCAACGACAGAAGAGATAGCAGCCATAAACTAACACAATAATACCAACAGCAACCACAGAGGAAAACGCCCTGTGGAAGAGATAGCAGTGACGACAGTGGCAAACAGCGACAACAATCTTCCAAATGACAACAGCAGGGAAAAGTGACGAAGGCAGTCTTGCAAATGGCGACGGCAAGCGCAGAGTTACAGGCTGAAAAAACAACAAAACTAGTCGCCATCCCGAGCTCGGCCCACGCAAGCAACGGTGATGGCATACAACACGCACAAGCAGAGGTAAGTTAATTTGTTCTTTTCATTTTTTATTATTCGAAATTATGTTTAGGTATATATTAATTAAATATAGGTTTAGGTATTTTTATTCGAAATTATGTTTAGGCCTTAGGTTTGATTTTAGGTTTAATTTACATTTATATTATAATTTATTACATTTATTCATAATATTTTTTGTTTTAATATTTTTTTAAAAAAATTATTTTATTTTATATTACAAATATAAATATAATTGCATTTGTATTTATATTATAATTTATAATATTTTTTGTTTTAATTTTTTTTTTTTAATTTAAATTTTATTTTATATTACAAATAAATTAATTATGTAATATGTGATAATATCAAAATTAGTAATATCATGATATATTTTTATTATTTTGTATAGTTTTATAATTCTATTTTATATAGGTCATTGAATATTAATATTAATAAATTAATAATATTAAGATATATTTTTATTATTTTTTAAAGTTTTATAATAAAAAATTATAAGTCATTTAAAATTAAAATTAATAATATTGATATGTTTTTATTATTTTTTATAGTTTTATATCAATTTTAACTATGGATAATTTGTTATCTTTTAATGTAATTCAAGTTTGAAACTCTTAATGCATTTCTCAATTTTGCAAGTGTTCAATTCATATCCATTCTTTAGTAGATTGAAATATTTTGCATATATATATTATTTCTTTTTTTTTCCGAACTTTTTCAAGAATTCCGCATTCTGCATTTATTTGGCCACCCGAATGCATTCGGATTTCCGAACTTTGTAACTATGTCTATAGCTCATTCTCATTCCATTCAAGGATTATGAGAAGCATGGGAGGCAATTCTGAAAGTCATGTGCGTGCTTGATAACACCCAACTAATTTGGATTCCTCTTTAAGAAGCTTGTGAGAGTTTATCATATAGTTACGGGTGTTTTTATTGTTTTTCTCCTTTATTTTGTTGATTTTCATTCACAAATTGGTTCATGTTTGAAATGTTTATGCTTGAAGACACTTGGGTTGTTTCTGAACAGATGACAAATTTTGTAATTTTCCCTTTGTCCCAAAAGGGTTCATAACTCTTTCATGGTACCAGAGCTTACTTCTTGCATCCTCCAGCTTGCTTTCAGGCAAAAAATATATTTCTACAAAAAACTTGGTTTTCAGACAAAGAAGAGAAGTTTTGATGTCTTTTTAAGGGTCCCCGGGGTCATTCTATTAGTAACTATGTGACATTTTCAGTTGTTTTCTAAAAAATTCATGTGGGTATTCTGAAAAAATTGTGGGTTTTAGGTTCTTTTCAAAGGTTTTGTGAGCTTTTTAAAGCTTTTTGCCCTTAATTTTTGGGGGAGGGTTAGCGGAGGGTGATTGCAACAGTTTTTTAGGGAGTGCAGATATTTTTAGGGTGTACTCTGTAATTTTTGAAAATTTTCCAAAAATATTTGGAGATTTTAGGAGTTTCCAATGACTTTTAAAAATTACTATAAAATTTGATATTCATGAGGGGTCCACAACAATTTCATAGGGTTGTCTGGCTTTTTCAAGCCTTTCTAGAGCAATTTTTTTCATTTTGAGATTTTTCTTTGCTTCAAATTTTTTCTAAAAAAAGTTACCCAATTTCATCTGTTACAGGGACTTTTTTTTAATTTAAAAAATTTGGGGCTTGAGGGGCCCATGAAGGGCTCCTTCCCTGCCCTACTACTACTCCAACTCTGCCTAGCCAAGGCCCCTTGCTTTTTTTCTGCCTCGCCTTCTCTACGAAGTCCTCAGGGCCATTTTTTCACTGCAAGTATTAGGGATCCCGTGAAATTTTTTGTAAGGCATTGTATGGCCTATTGATAAGTTGGAGAGTGGGTCTGATCAGACGAGGTAAATCCCCCCACATAAACACTCACTTTATGGACGGACCCCTTGGCACCTTGTAGGCCTAGATTCTTCTGGTGGTCATAACTTTTGATCGGTGGATCGGATTTTGGTGGCATTTTTTAACCCTAAATTTTTTTTCGCAGAGAATCCAAATTTTTCATCAAAAGTACCCTATATTGTACAAATTCATCATTTTCAGCTATCCGCCCTTCCTGACCCCTTTAGACATTCAACTTCAATGAACCATAATGTTTTATCAGTGGCTCAGATTTTAGTGCTATTTTTTTACCCAAACTATTTTTTCGCAAATTTTCCACATAACGTTTTATCAGTGGCTCAGATTTTAGTGCTATTTTTTTACCCAAACTATTTTTTCGCAAATTTTCCAAATTTGTAGTCAAAATTGGTTCATATTGTACAAAAACGTACTTTTTTCATATTTCCCATTTTCAAGCATATTCGTAACAAGGACAAAATTGTTGTAAACTGCAAACTTAAAAGTAGTTGGGGCGCCTTTTCTGATTTCTTGGAGTGGTTTTTTCTTTGTTAAGATCTTATCAATGCATTGTGTTGTCATGTTCTTTTGTAATGGCTTCACGCCTAGACATCCAATCACTCGCATAGGCCAATAATAAGTTGCAATCCGAAAATTATGTGTGTTTCTCTTGACTTCCCACACTTCAAGATGACATTATCCTCAGACAACAAAATTCCCTACTTTTCTCACTACTTGCAAAAAAAATATTCTCTCATACAAACCTTGTAGGACATTGTTTCCATGTTGAAGAAATAGATAGATTACATATACTCCATCCCTATTGCACCAAGTCCACCTCCACTGCTTTTTTGAGACTCTTGCACGCATCCTTTAGATGCGCTTTTAGATTGTGAGGTACCCACAGACCATGAGTCTCATTCAAATATTGATGTACATGTGATTGCCAATATTGTGGCACACGCCTCTGATCATAATGTTGATGTGCTTGCATCTTTCGACAAGCACACTGTCAGCAATGCTTCCTAGCTACTCCACACCATGGAATATTCAAGCGAAGGAATTGGAAAGCAAGCTCAAAGCATTGTTACACCCATCCAACCTACTTGTTGGACTTCTCGTCACAGCAATGGCTACCGAACATGCACTTCATCCTCTTTCCAAGAACCACATCATGATAGCTTTGCACTAGTTTTTGTTAGCTCCACTCTTTCAAAGGACATCAAGCGCATTTTCTCTCCTACACCCAAACACACAAGCTCTTGCTCTAATTTTCATTTAGACTCAGTCAGGAATGAATGCCCTGACACTTCTTGTGAGTTTCATTCAGACTACTTAAATCGTGAGAGCTAGGCAAGAGAGTCCTATTAATTCTTCTAGACTCATTCAAATTCATTCGGGAATGAGAGTCATGATTCTTCATTTGCGGATTAATCTAAAACTTATTTGTCTGCACCATTTGTACACATGGCACCAAATCACATACATGTGACCACTTCTACCATTCGTGTTTATCTCGAACAGATTCTTACTCAGTTGTGTCGACATCATCAGTATTTATTGTGTGGATTTTATCAGTGTTCTTCCATTGTTTGGCCACATCATCTATGTAATGATCACATTACCTTCTAGTAGATCTCCTTTTCTTGGAGCAAATCTCATCACATTTTGATGGCTCTTTGATAGATTGACCATCTCCCTTTGAGTGTGAAGCAATTTTTGGTGGCCCCAACACCTATCAATGTTTATTTGGTGTCATGTCCCCTTTCAGTTGACATATCTCAGAGCTGATGATTAGCCTATTATGCGACCCTCGTACGCTGATAGGATGGATAGAGGGTCTTGATGGAGCTTGGCTTGGCTTCGACTATCAGAATTTTTCCAGTTAGCTTTCGTTCGAGCTCTTTCGGACACTGTTTACTTGAGTTGCTATTTTTTAGGAATATTTGGCACTCAGCGAAGCACCCCTGCTATGGTCTGGTCATGTGCGGAATCACTCACTTGTTTGCCAGCTTCAGACGGTTCGAGAATCGGATATGTTTTGAGGGAGATATTAATATTTAATTGATTTAATTAAATATTAATTATTTGGAGCTATATTATAAAGTTATAATATTTAATATTATAACTTAAGGATTGACTTAAGGGGGCGCTCATTATGAAGGGGGCCGTTTTTAATAATTAAAAATGTGATTTTTGAACTATGGAAAAATTAAAAGAAAATCCAAATTTTTAATTATGAAACCCTAATTAGGGAAATCGCACTTTTTGAGAGAATATAAAGGTTTCTCATTGGGAATCGTGCCATTCATGATTGAAGCCAATTTTTGCTAAGTATTTTCTTGGGAGACAGAGCCAAGGGTTCCAGTATTTAATTTGCATTGGAGAACGTGCAATTTTCAATGTGTGAAATTCAGAGGTTGTGAAATATCAGCTAATCTATTGCCAGGCAGAGAGATAATTTCATACAGAGATTATCACAGAGCTTCACAGAGGTTTATATCATTAGGGTTTTGTTCCGAAAATTATCCAAAAAGAGATCATCAATATTGGCGCTTATTTTATCAAGAAAAAATCAGGGCGTACAATATTTATTGCTGTTGTATGAAATCCGTACGGTTCTGTACCAGGGCGTACATCACCAACAGGGGCGTATTTTATTCTTTGGAGCAAATCGCTTTCCTTTTGATCAGTCTGCCATCATCAATTGGAGCGCCTCTACACCGAGCGTCATTCTGGATCTTCAGACAAAGGGAGAAAAGTGTATTAATTGCAGCCGTACCATTTAGGGCAGTTTCAGACTTGCAGCAAAATCAGGTTTTTGAAACAATATTCTATATTATTTTGTATGCATGCAAGAAACCCTCTATTGTAATCATCTGAAATGAATAATAAGATCATAAATTAGCCAGTTAAAAGACTATATCGCTCTGTATTTATTTATTTGAATTTATACGAATTTTTCTTGCAAAAAAGCATTCTTCTTTTATTCATGCAAAAACACAAAAAAAATCAAAAATACACAAAAACAGTCCAAAAACATACAGTTTCAGAATTCAGGGAAAACAAGGGTTTCTACAGTGGTATCAGAGCTAAATCCTGCCATCCTGAGGGTTTAGCAATCTTATGCAGCCACAAGAGTTAGGACCACACAGTGACTACACACGCAGGAGAGCCTTGCTTGAAGGCGACCAAGGTTTAGAACAGCAGCCGGTCATCATGAGTGATAGGCGTGAGGGTAGCCCACCCAAGGGCCACAGGGATAATGAGGATCATGACACCAGAGACTTCTTCCGTGCTATGGTTACAGGACAGCAGCAGATGGCGCAGGCATTACAAGCACTTACTACTATGGTAGAGAGGATGAACCCACCTGTTAGACAAAATAGGGAACAAGGAGATAACAGGAGTGCTACAGTGAATCAGAGACCACAGCTGACCCAGTCCAGAACAGCTGATAGGCCTACACATCCTACATTTGTTCAGGAGGAACCAGAAGAAGCTCCAGCAGAGGAGGCGGCAGGAGACCCCCTATTTGCAGATACGCTCATGGTTGCAAATGAGGAGTGGGAATTATTAGCTCCTCAGGTTCGAGAGAGGATGTCCTTTGATCGTTTTGTAAATCAGAGGAGAGAGCATTACAGATCACTTAGACAAGATAGGAGGCCTAGAGGTCAGCTAAGTGAGCTGAAGAAGGCTACAAGCAAGCTTTTTTTGACTACTTTTGACAGGAGTGGTAAGATGACAGCTCAAGCTTGGATTCATAAGCTTGACACATTTTTGGCATTAAGGCCAATGACTGAGATAGAAGCTATCAAATACGCCGCTTTGCACTTGGAGGGAGTAGCACATGATTGGTGGTACCATGGTATGGTAACACTTTAGCATAACCAGGGGACGGAGTACCAGGACTTCATGGATAGGTTGGTTGAGAGGTTTGACAAGAAAGATCCAAAGGTTTACTTTCGAGATTTGGCACAGTTGAAACAAACAGGTAACTTGGAGTCCTTCATTGGGGAGTTTCAGCGGTTGGCAGTCATGGTGCCAAACATTTCAGAGCGTAGATTGATAGTTCTTTTCATTGAGGGCCTATCCGAACCCTTGAGAGGTTGGATCAAAGCCTATGATCCCCCTTCGTTACAGGAAGCTATGAAGAAGGCGCATAGTATGGCGTTGGCAGCCCCATCCAATAAATTTAACTCCAGAGGTACTTCTTCATTCAGGGACAATAAAGGCTTCAACAAAAATAGAGAGAGATCAGATTTTAACAAAGACAAATCAGATTTTAGGAATGATTCAAAGGGCAAACCAGCAACACCACCTTTGGATCGAGAGGCTCTTAACGCTCTACGCAGGAAGAAGCTTTGCTTCTACTGCAAAGGTCCCTATGATGCCAATCACGATTGTCCTTTGAGACCTAAGGGCAAGGCAAATCGAGTGATGTGGGCTTATTATGAGGATTCGGAATCAGAAAATTCCAAACAGTAGGAGAGTTCTGAGGAGTCAGAGTCAGAGGCTTCAGAGCCTAAGGCAGAGGCAGAGTCAGAGCTTCAGATTCAGGAGGCACGCCTATCTAGCATTCAGCAGGAGGGTTCATTCAGACTCCGTGGAGTTTTGGCAGGACAGAGGGTCATAACCCTTCTTGACACAGGAGCCACACATAATTTTATCGATGCTAGATTTGTGGAGAAGCGTGGACTGATTACCGAGGAGTTTGACGGCATTAGAGTTAAGGTGGCCGACGGTTACACTCTTAGGTGTGAGCGGATGATTAGAGATCTCCCATGTGCTTGAACAACTATGAGTTCAAGGCTGATTATTACGTGGTGAACATGGGGGATATCGATTTGGTCTTGGACATGAAGTGCCTTCATTCCCTTGAGGAAGTCACTCTTCGTCTCAAGGACATGGAGATTCGTTTTGATGTTGATGGGAAGACACATATTTTGAAGGCAATACGGGACAGCAACATCAAAACTATTTCTTTTCATCGGATGGAGAGGCTCATGCGACACGACATGGTAGAGTGGGCTGCCGAGTGCACATTGGCACCAATACAGGAGGGACAGCAGAAGATTGAGTATCATCCTGACATTCAGAAGTTGAGAGTCAAGCATGATAAGGTATTCAGTGATATTCCACCAGGGAGACCTCCAGATAGGGGCATTGAGCACATTATTGAGCTTGAGGAGGGCGCTAAGCCCGTTATGATTATTCCTTATCGGCATCCTAAGCGGTTGAAAGATGAGATTGAGAAAACAATCAAGGAGTTACTTGCTATGGGTCACATTTGGCCTAGCAAATCACCATTCGCTTCTTCAGTTGTTCTGGTGAAGAAGGATGGCACCCTACGGATGTGCATAGACTATAGAGTCCTGAATAAGAGGACTATTAAAAACAGATATCCAATACCTCGTATTGATGAGCTTATTGATGAGCTCCATGGTGCATGCTACTTCACGAAGATAGACTTAAGGTCAGGATATCATCAAATCAAGGTTCGTGAGCAGGACATTGAGAAGACTACTTTCCGTTGTCATTGTGGACACTATGAGTTTGTGGTGATGCCATTCGGGCTCACCAATGCGCCAGCAACATTTCAGTCCACTATGAACAAAGTCTTCCATTCACTACTGAGGAGATTTGTACTTGTTTTCTTTGATGACATTCTTATATACAGCAGGACTTGGCAAGAGCATTTGACTCATCTGGAGACCGTGCTCAGTATTTTGGAGAGGGAGTCCTTGTACGCCAAGGAGTCCAAATGTGATTTGGGGATGACCGAATTGTTATACTTAAGGTCATATTATCAATGCAGAGGGAGTGCGGATGGATCCTGAGAAGATCCGCGCTATCATAGACTGGCCTATTCCGGCGAATCTTACACAGCTGCGGGAATTTCTAGGGTTGTGTGGATTTTATCGTAGATTCGTGAATGGTTATTCACGTCATGCAGCCCCTATGACTGATTTGTTGAGAAAAGGTGCATTTTGTTGGACTACTAAGGCACAGGAGTGTTTCGTGAGGTTTAAGGAGTTGATGACTACGTGCCCAGTGTTGGCACTACCAGATTTTTCGAAGCCTTTTGATCTTCAGTGCGATGCTTCAGGTGAGGGCATTGGAGCGGTGCTTATGCAGGACAAGCACCCTATAGTGTATGAGAGTCGTAAGCTCAGGGGGCCAGAGAGGCTCTACAGTATTTACGATAAGGAGATGCTCGCTATAATGCATGCCTTGGCAAAATTTAGGCAATATCTTGTTGGCAGCAAATTTTGCATCAAAACTGACCACAATAGCTTGAGGCATTTCTTGGCGCAGCGAGATCTCAATGATCGTCAGCAGAAGTGGGTGAGCAAATTACAAGCATATGACTTTGACATCTCTTTCATCAAGGGCACCCAAAATGTAGTGGCCGACGCTCTCTCACGCAGGCCTTATTTGAGGATTGGAGACATATGATTGTGGCAGAGTATGCCAAGGATTCATGGGCATCCAGCATTGTTGAGGAATCGACGATTGATACCAGATATACGCTTGTGAATGACTCGATCATTTACAAGAACAGGGTTTATTTGATTCTAGGATCAGTGGTGAAGAACATTATCATGCGAGCCTTTCATGATGTACCTACTGCAGGACATCCCGGGTATTTCAAGACCTATAGACAGATTCGGGATAAATTCACATGGAAAGGACTCAAGGCAGATGTTCTTCAGTATGTGCGTGAGTGCCCTATTTGTCAGCAGAACGAGCAGAAGAACACGTACCCGACAGGATTATTGCAGCCACTTCCGATTCCTGACAGGAAGTGGGAATGCTTGTCGATGGATTTCATTACGGGCTTGCCTAAAGCCCAAGGACGGGATTGCATATATGTAGTCGTGGATCGGTTAACGAAGTATGCCCACTTCTTTCCGATTACCACCACTTACACAGCTACACAGGTAGCAGAGGTCTTCTTCCGATAGGTATTCAGACTGCATGGGTTGCCTCGGAGCATAGTGAGCGACAGGGATAGTCGGTTCTTGAGTAACTTCTGGCAGGAGGTGTTCAGACTCTGTGGGACCGAGCTTACACCGAGCACCAGCTACCACCCGCAGACCGATGGACAGACAGAGATAGTGAATAAATGGGTGGAAGGTTACCTCAGGAACTACATTGCAGGGCAGCAAAAGGCATGGGTCAAGTGGATTCATTTGTGCGAGTATTGTTACAACACGACCTACCATATGACCATTCAAATGTCCCCTTTTATGGCGTTGTACGGGTATGAGGCGCCGAGTTTTCTGGATTTGCTACTGAGTGACAGTAGAGCGCCGAGTGCTGGAGACTTATTGCAGGAGAGTCAGGATACTATGAGGGCTCTCAAGGAGAATATGGCCAGGGCACAGAATCAGCAAAAGCAGTACGCAGATCAGAAGAGGACAGAGAGATCTTTTGATGTGGGTGACATGGTTTATCTTATGCTGCAGGCTTACCGTCAGTCTACTCTTAGGAAGAGTGGGGCTGAGAAACTTAAGCCACGTTATTACGGTCCTTTCAGGATCCTGAGGCGTGTTGGAGAGGTAGCTTATGAGCTAGAGCTTCCGGCAGAGAGTAGGGTACACAATGTTTTTCATGTATCACGCCTCAAGAAGGCGTTGGGACACCGTGTGGTACCTTCTACAGTTTTACCTCCCTTAGATGATGAGGGAAAGTTGATTTTAGTACCTGAGTCTATCCTGGAGTACAGAGAGAGACAGTTGCGTAGGAGGACTATCAGGGAATATTTGGTAAAATGGAGAGATTTGCCAGTGGAGGATGCTACATGGGAGAGCGAGGATATTTTGCAGCATCCGGAGTTGAGATTGCTTGAGGACAAGCAATTTCAGGAGGGGCACACTGTCATGTCCCCTTCCAGTTGACATATCTCAGAGCTGATGATTAGCCTATTATGCGACCCTCGTAGGCTGATAGGATGGATAGAGGGTCTTGATGGAACTTGGCTTGGCTTCGACTATCAGAATTTTTCCAGTTGGCTTTCGTTCGGGCTCTTTCGGACACTGTTTGCCTGAGTTGCTATTTTTTAGGGATATTTGGCACTCAGCGAAGCACCCCTGCTATGGTCTGGTCATGTGCGAAATCACTCCCTTGTTCGCCAGCTTCAGACGGTTCGAGAATCGGATATGTTTTGAGGGAGATATTAATATTTAATTGATTTAATTAAATATTAATTATTTGAAGCTATATTATAAAGTTATAATATTTAATATTATAACTTAAGGGTTGACTTAAGGGGGCGCTCATTATGAAGGGGGCCGTTTTTAATAATTAAAAATGTGATTTTTGAACTATGAAAAAATTAAAAGAAAATCTGAATTTTTAATTATGAAACCCTAATTAGGGAATCGCACTTTTTGAGAGGATATAAGGGTTTTTCATTGGGAATCGTGTCATTCATGATTGAAGCCAATTTTTGCTAAGTATTTTCTTGGGAGACAGAGCCAAGGGTTCCAATATTTAATTTGCATTAGAGAACGTGCAATATTCAGTGTGTGCAATTCAGAGGTTGTGAAATATCAGCTGATCTATTGCCAGGCAGAGAGATAATTTCATACAAAGGTTATCACAGAGGTTTATATCATCAGGGTTTTGTTCCAAAAATTATCCAAAAGGAGATCATCAATATTGGCGCTTATTTTATCAAGAAAAAATCAGGTCGTACAGTATTTATTGCTGTTGTACGGAATCCGTACGGTTCTGTCCCAGGCCGTACATCACCAGCAGGGGCGTATTTTTTTCTTTGGAGCAAATCGCTTTCCTTTTGATCAGTCTGCCATCATCAATTGGAGCGCCTATACACCTAGCGTCATTCTGGATCTTCAGACAGAGGAAGAAAGGTGTATTAATTGCAGGCGTACCATTCCAGGGCAGTTTCAGACTTGCAGCAAAATCAAGTTTTTGAAACAATATTCTATATTATTTTGTATGCATGCAAGAAACCCTCTATTGTAATCATCTGAAATGAATAATAAGATCATAAATTAGCCAGTTAAAAGACTATACCGCTCTGTATTTATTTATTTGAATTTATACGAATTTTTCTTGCAAAAACACATTCTTCTTTTATTCATGTAAAAACACAAAAAAAATCAAAAATACACAAAAACAGTCCAAAAACATACAGTTCCAGAATTCAGGGGAAACAGCGGTTTCTACATTTGGTGTTTTTTGAGATGCATTCAACGGCTCTCCCAACACCAACAATTGAGACCCTTGAGGCGCATCACCTGCTTTTATGCCATCTTAACAACTTTATGCATCGGTGTTCACGTTTTAGCCTTATTTCAAGAATAATGAGATGTTGTTCCATCACCATAGTTGTCCTAATATTTTCATCCACCTCACCCAACTCAGCATTAAGGGGGGTGTATGGGGTGTTTTGTATTGCTTTTTGGGTGAGATCCTTGAGGCGAATCTCGCTATTTTCAAGCAATTGTTCTATGGTGTTGTACTGCTTTTTGAGAGAGATCCTTGAGGCATATCTTGCTACTTCCAAACAATTTCTTGTATTCATTGTATACATGTCCCTAATCATGCCTTGTTGTTAGGACCCAGTTTTAATGTATCGTCCTCTTCTTTTTCTATGAACACCTCAAAAATTGCACTTCAAGGGGGTGTTGGTGATTATAACACCTTTACTTCATTTTACTTAGGATAGAATCTTAGACTAAATTTTTAGGTCTATTTACCTAGTTTTGATAATTGGGTAAACAGAAAAAGACTTTCCACCCATACAAGCCAATAGGATTTTAGAATACAAAGGCCAATCAAATTTTCCTATCTCTTGGCCAACCAGAAAATTCTATGGGAACCACATGTCCCTAATCATGCCTTGTTGTTAGGACCCAGTTTTAATGTATCGTCCTCTTCTTTTTCTATGAACACCTCAAAAATTGCACTTCAAGGGGGTGTTGGTGATTATAACACCTTTACTTCATTTTACTTAGGATAGAATCTTAGACTAAATTTTTAGGTCTATTTACCTAGTTTTGATAATTGGGTAAACAGAAAAAGACTTTCCACCCATACAAGCCAATAGGATTTTAGAATACAAAGGCCAATCAAATTTTCCTATCTCTTGGCCAACCAGAAAATTCTATGGGAACCTTATGATTTCTATAAATACATCCTTCTCCCTCACTTGTAGCTCATTCTCAATTCTATTTGGGTATACTGAGGAGCATGGGAGACATTTCTGAAAGCCCTGTGTGAGAGCATCCAGGCTGTTTGTATTCCTCTTTGAGGAGCTTGTGAAAGTTTCTAATATATTTAGTATTTCTTTTATTGTTTTTCTCCTTTATTTTTTTGTTTTTCATTCACATATTCGTTCATGTCTCGAGTGTTTATGCTTGAAGAGAACTTGGGTTGTTTTTAAACAGGGGGCAAGGATCTTGTGGTTTTCCTTTTGTCCCAACAGGTTTCATAAATCTTTCACTAACTACCTAGACAAAGTTGGATCAACCTTAGGCCTGTTACACTTGGAAAACATTTTGAATCCAAACTAAAATGGTGTCGGAGTTGTTTTACAATCTTCCATGTGAAATATTTTAAGAAGGTCTAGTGCATACCTTAGACTAAGAATCTTTAATCCTGCAATTGGTTTTGAACCTCTTCTTCTTCTTCATAGTTCCTACCCTTCTTCCTAGGCCTTTCTCGGACTATTTTTTCCATTCGTACTCGACTAGAGCTTCCCTGAACGCTACAACTTTATGTTTGTATCCTCTCCTAGGGCTTCCTCAAACAGTGGCTCTGATACCAATGTTAGCAAATATGAATGTTGAAAGAAAGAAGAGAAAACTGGAAGGCACACATTGATGTGTGTGTGCATCCTTCTTTTATTGAGTAAAAGGAAGTTACAACAGTTGGCTAGTTTATAACTAACTATTAGTTAATGTACTAACAACAAATTAATAATTTTAACAACGCAACCATATCAGAAATTTGGAAACCACCGAGGGTAACATTATGGAGAACCCTTAGAAAATCAGAGAGTATATGGTGAACTACTAGGAAAACATTCTTAAGCACAAGAACATCTTGACAATCAAGAAGACCAAGATGTCTTCTTCAATCACATCCTACATCTCGTCACTCGTTGTGACAATGAAAACCTCATGGTCGATATCTATCTGGCAGAAATCAAATAAGCTCTCTTTGGTATGGCTGGAGATCACTCACTGGGGCTGAACGACTTTCCTAGTCTTGTTTTCCAACATTTTTGGGACCTTCTTGAGGACGAGTTTAGGGAGGTAGTTCAAGAATCCAAAGATTCTCAAGGCATGCTCAAAGCTTGCAACACAACTTTCCTAGCACTCATCCCTAAGAAATCTAACTCTAGATCCCCAAAGTATTTGTGTCCCATCTCCATCTATAATACCAT
Organism: Torreya grandis; assembly: GCA_037957365.1. Lineage (NCBI taxonomy): Eukaryota > Viridiplantae > Streptophyta > Pinopsida > Cupressales > Taxaceae > Torreya > Torreya grandis. The sequence goes on along the minus strand of JARHVA010000087.1, from coordinate 769,353 downwards.
CTACAAAATCATTTCCAAAATTATTGCCAATAGGCTCCAGTTACTCCTTCCAAAATTTATTTGTGAGGAACAAAGGTGGCTTTGTTAGAGGAAGGGAAATCACAGATGGTATTGTCATTTGCTCTTGAAATCATCCACCCTCTAGACATCAACAAAATCGGAGGACTGATCATTAAAGCGTTGATGTGTGTGTGCATCCTTCTTTTATTGGCCTTGGGCATTTCTAAACATGTACCTACAAAGATTTGGATTTGGAAATGAATGGAGAAAGTGGATCCAAAGTTTATACTCTGATCAATGGCTCACCAGGAGGATTTGTTTTCCTTCTAAGAATCTTCGGTAAGGTAACCCTCTTTCAACATATCTCTTCATTGTCATGGTTGAAGCTTGGAAGACACATTAAGTCTCTCAAAATCATAAACAAAATCAAAGGTATTCAAGCCATGTCGAATGGAAGTACCCACACTCATTTGCAATTTGTGGATGACACCATGCTCTTTGCCTTGCCCACTCTCCTAGTAGAGAGAGAAATCAAAGATGTATTAGGCAGCTATGAAAGAGCCTCTGCACAGTCTATTAACAAAAGTAAATCTAAGGTTTTCTTCCTTAATGTTAGTCCTAAGCTCCAAAATTTCCTTTGCAGAATTTTGGGTATTGAAAAAGAGATTCTCCTAACCTCCTATCTAAGATCCCCCTTTCCATAAGAGAATGCGGAATATCATCACTAATAAAACACATCACAAGCTAAGCAGTTGGAAAAGTACGCTTTTATCCTCTAAAGTGGGTAAGTGTACCTTCATTAAAGTTGTTCTCCAAGGTACCCGCATATACTAGCTTTTCCCTCATGCCTACACCAACAAGTATTATGGCTGAAATTAATAAAATCCTGGGAAACTTTATGTGCCAAGGTACAAAAATGAACTTCAAATTCCCTGGAACTTTAAAATCCTCTCATACCCTGGGACACTATCTGTGGGCCTTATAACCATGGAGGAGCGGGCATAAGGAATATCAAAAAGTTTAACTTAGCATTGCCTCCAAATTGGTCTAGAGACTCAATATTAGCACTTTTGAACATTGGAGTAGCATACTAAAAGGCAAGTGTTTGGATAGCGAGAGCTCAAAAAGAATTTTTACTGCCAAAGACCTTCCCAAAGGCTCCAAAATATGGAAAAGCATCAAGGAAGCCAAGGAGCTCTTGTTGAAATGGCTCTTTTAAAAAGTTCAAAATGGCACTTGCACAGATTTTTGAGAGGACACGTCTCATTGAAAACCTTCCAAGAATGGACTCAAGTCTTAGCACAATCAATAGGGAAAGCAAAATCCAATGGTATCATTAAGTCAAAGACTATTGGATTGAAAGCACCAACTATGGTCACACTACAAGAAAGTGGAGAACATTTCAAAATCAGAATGGCTCGCAGAATGATGCCTATAAAAAACTTAATAACCTCTTAAAAGCTTCTGTATTCCTTGGAGCTCAAAAAATATTTCTTTAAGATGGAACCGAAAAGGCGCAAGATTAACTCAGTCAAAGATGGTTACAACTTACAACTTACTACCCCTCACCTCTCTTTCGAGGCTTATCCCTGGGAAAAACCCTGAAATTCAAAAGCTTGGCCGGAAACCCAAAGCCTTTTTGTGGCTTGCCACGCATGGAAAAATCCTAACTGGCAAACATCTTAAAAAAGCTTTCAGGGACTATCAAGATGCATCATGTGCTACAATGTACCAAAGATGGTGACCACCTCCTCCTCCATTCCAAGTATGCTTCAACACTTTGGAATAAGCTCCTTAATATCTACAACTTTAGTTGGGCTCTAAAGCACTTCTATTAATTACACCCATTTAACCTTGGAGGGCATTACAATTTACAACTTACGAGTTACGAATAATTATCACCAACATTGGGCAACTTTGAGAAGACACAGCAACCCAGAAAGCAATGGTAGCCCATGGGGAAAGCAATTAAGACAATGACCACATAGCCTCAAAAGGAACAAGAGGCCTATTAAGTGCAGACATGTTAAAGGAAGCGCCAACTATTAAGTCATTCAAGACCCTCAAAATTAAACAATTGTTAAAGAAAGTCCCATGTATGAGCAGTGGCGAATTAAATCGTGAATATTAACGATCTTTTTCGGTTGTTTTTTTGTTCAGCAAATTCCAGATGTTTTACATCAAAATCACCAAATGTAGTGACTTAGCTCTAAACCACTCTCTCTCTCTACACACATATTCAAGCTTGAAAGTATAGGGTACAAGGCTCCAAGCTTTATCACCTAGAAAATCTAGCTTGAAAGACATGCCAAAATGTTCAAAGATAATTGAATGCGCAAAAACCAAGATCAATTATGAAAGGAAATAAAAAGATGCATACTAAATGTGGTGTCAATTATGGAAAAGTTCAAAAACAAAGAAGCCAATCCTAATGAATTCAATATACTTCGCAATTGGCCCACTCTCAAGATGAACTTTGATAAAAAGGAGCCTATCAATAATAAAACTAAAATCGCAAAAAGACTTATTCTACATCCTTAACTTTTAAATCATTTTTCAATGATGTCTCCTCTTAGGATCCTTTTAGAAAGCCTCAACACAATACACTTTTGCATGGGTCGCTTATTTATACTTTTTATGACCATCATTGAAGGAAACTCTTCATGTTGCAATTATTCCACTCTGTTTCCCATGGCCAAAGATCTTCCCACTTATGACAATCTATGAGACCCATATTTTCAAATGGGTTCCTCCGGTTCAAGGACTACACAAAATGAACTTTGATGATGCATCAAAGCACAATCTTGGGGATTGAGGTGTTGAGGCTATCGTTAGGGATCACAAAGGAGTAGTGGTTTATAAATCCCTTTATATGAGAATTAACTCCAATAACATTGCAAAAGTTGAAGGTCTTATTCTGGGTCTCACTCTTGCCCTAGAAAATGGTGTCAACAATTTAATTATAGAAGGGGATTCACTTATTATAAATGTGATTGCTCGCAACAAGAATCAGAATTGGAGGATTCAAAGTCTAATTGAGGAAGGTTCGAAGCTCATCAAAAGTTTCAACAAAACTAGGATTACTCATGTCTACCAAGAAGTAAACAAAGCCGTGGATTGGGTTGCAAATTTTAGCCTAAGGTTATACACTTATTTCATTATGGGTAGCATGCATGACATCATACTAGGAGGTGCAAGAATTAAAAGATATCATTTAAAAGAATGTTTAAATTCCTAGCCTTCCTGCTATCCTTTTCTTGGCGCATGACCTCATGGTGTTCTCTCTTGCCTTGCTTTTCGACCCCTCTATTTTTTTGTTTTCCTCCTTTTTCCTTTTTACTTCTCCCTTCCTTTTATGTTTCACCCTTTCTTTTCTTGTGCTTCTCCTCATTGCCTCCCTATGAGGATGTTTCTATTTTTGTCTAGATCTTGGATTCTCCGTGCTTTTTCCTCAATGATATTCACTTCGCTTTTGCCTCAGCATGCCTTGTTTCCTTTTTCTCTTTCCTCTTTTGAACTACTATTGATCTCTTTTTACATGCAATTTGTGTCAACTCTCTTTCTAGTTCTTTCCATGTTTTGTGTTGTTTCCTCTTTGGCCATCTCTATCTCACCTCTGTGTCCTCTCTATTTATCTTGTTTCCTCCACTTCTTCCTTTGCACTTCTCCTATCTCTCCCAAGCATATAGCTTCTTGTCTTCTCTTGCTTTATTTTCTACGCAATTGTCCTTGCAGGCAGCGTTTCAAACTTCCAGCTATGGTTTTCACTCATTTGTTTCCTTATTTCTCTGTCTTTGTGGATTGGACAGGCTTCGTGTTGTTCCTTCTGATCTTGAGCCTATCCCTCCACGTTCCAAGTAACAAAGTAGCTTCCAAAGACATCGGGGAAGAACGGATATAAGCAGATCTCATATCAGGCATGCCCATGCAATTGCTTCCAACTCTCACACTCACTCCCATAGCAACCAAGTTAGCCTTCTGTAACATATTTCTGATCAGGCTTGGTAAATGAGACAACAAGCTGGGCTGGTTAGGAGCAATCAAGAGGGGCAGGCCAACGACAAAACTTAGATTAGTCAATGAATGCTCCTATGACTCAATGGAAGTAGAGGTCTCCAACAGTTACAACAATCACTCTCGTCATTTTGAAGATGAGTGAATTCAAAATGAAGGAGAAGGGCACTTTTATACAGCATTTCAGCAAGGGAGAAAAATCGCTAAACTTAGAGCTCAGCCCATGCATGCTGCTCCCAACTCCATGCATTGTCATGAATAAGGGCATTTTCCTAACATGGAAACTAACATGCATAGTAAGAGAAAAGCTAGTTCTTCGGGAGGAGGCCTGGCTAAAAAACCCAACATTATCAAGCTAGAGAAGCCATCCAATGGAGACCAAATGCAAAACCACTGGAAACATGGTGAAACCTTAACTCCTGCTGCAAATACACAGTCCACATATGGAAATAAGCTTCTCAATAGCTTGAAGCAAATGACAGAAGGCATTCAGCATAAAAATTGTCTTGGGCAAGCTCAACATGACCTCTTGGCAAGCATGACAAATCTTATGATCAACCAAAGTAGTGAAATTAGAGAAAATCACAAGGAAAAATATGGCATTATCACCAGAATGTGCGATGCTTTTATTGTGCATTACAATCTTTTGGAGGCTGCCAATGACAATCTCATCCACATTCAAACGCAACGTGAAAACAATGCAAAAGAAGCCAAGCTCTATATTCAAATGTTAATAGCTGTTCGTCTTAACACAAGTGAAATCGATATTATCAACAATACCATCATCACGATGGCTAAGGATTCAACTAACATCAAAGATCACATCCATTAATGACTTTGTATTCAGAATGGAATTCCAAATCTACCCAACTGCCCTGGCACGGTGTATGCAGAAAAAGAGAATCATTAGTCAACTCTAGGTCACATTTGTCTCATGTTGTGTATTCTCACCCAAATCACTGATAGTTTTGGGTTATTATAATCTAGTTATGAGCCTAAATCACTGATCAATTTGGGTCGATCTTGCCTTTTAATCCATATATTATTTTTTCAATAAATTTTTTAATTATCCAAATATATATGTGTGTGTGTGTGTGTGTGTGTGTGTGTGTTTATCAATTTAATAATAAAATTTATTAAATTGATAAATGGAATTAAATGGATAAATTTATATATATGGATTAAATGGAATTCCAAATCTACCCAACTGCCCTGGCACGGTGTATGAAGAAAAAGAGAATCGTTAGTCAACTCCAGGTCACATTTGTCTCATGTTGTGTATTCTCACCCAAATCACTGATAGTTTTGGGTTATTATAATCTAGTTATGAGCCTAAATCACTGATCAATTTGGGTCTATCTTGCCTTTTAATCCATATATTATTTTTTCAATAAATTTTTTAATTATCCAAATATATATGTGTGTGTGTGTGTGTGTGTGTGTGTGTGTGTGTGTGTTTATCAATTTAATAATAAAATTTATTAATTATGTGATATTTCTCTATTAGGTTATTAACATATTATTTTGTACATTGTTACTAATTTAAAATTTCCATAACAGGTGGCTAGTAATTCTTCAATAGAGGAGAATTGGAGTATGTATGCCTTAATCCACTCAGCTAAACGAAACAAGTTGGCATCCAAGAAGGCTGAGTATTTGGTATTTGTGCACTCCAATTTTCACCTCCTATCACACAAGACTGAGGACTATACTAGAGGGCCCGTCACCCAACAACCTTTGGGATATTCATCCAAAGATTACTGACTTGGATGCTTGTGCAGCTACTCTCACCCAATTTTCATTACTTGGTGTCGATGATGACAATCAAGGGAGTTCTATACAAGGGGTGGAGAGTGGAGCTAGTGAGATTGGCATTCATGATTTTGAGAAAAATCTAGATGATTTATTCTAGATTACAATCATTCACATTTACATTTTGTCTTTGAAGTTTGAACTTGGGATATAACACATGATATGTCACTTGATTCATGACCATGTAACATTTTAAGCATGTTGAATGTTTTGAACTTTCATGAATACTATAGTTTTTCACTGTTTATCTTTTATGGACTACAAATGAGTATTATGCATTTGTTTCTATATATATAATTATATTTACATTTTTTTATAATATTGTCTAGACATTTCTGTGACGTTTCCTACCAAAGGGTTTTTGAAAATCTGCATTTCCACATTTCAGAACTGTTTTTGTTTCAATATCCGTTTCCTGGAAATATAGTAAGAAAGTGATGGCAATTCAAAGATGACATACTTATACAACCTTGAAGAGTTGTCAACATTGTCAGATGCTCTCATTTGCTTAGGATCTTTAAGATCTCCATCATTATCAGGCAAAAACTTAAAAGTTTTTATCTTGTATTAGTGACTGATCTGAATGATCAAAGCAAGCTGGTAGAAAGTTCAAGAATGTAGAAGACGTTAGTAAATTTTCCATCTTTTGTTTTTATGGTCCCTAATCCTAAAACCTATGCTGCCAATACGGATATGGGTACGAGAATCAGATACAGGGATACGTGGAATTTTTTTGTGGGGGTTTGGATACGTTTGGATATGGCCGTACAAAAATATATATAAAAAATTAAAAATATAAAAAATATATATATAAGCAAAATTAACCACATAATATGCATAGAGGAAATATAATAAGTTAAATAACCACAAAACATACTAATAATTCAATGCCAAATATCATAATATTCAATTGTCAAACTTAGATTAGTCTTATTTATTATTACACGTACATAGTGCAAATGTTACAACTTACAACATATGGACAAAAATAAAGACAAAAGAAAATGCACTCTCTGCAGTTTGGTGAAGATTACAATGAGATGACCTGATGTTAAATCAACTTAAGACTATGCCCTGTTCTCTTCTTTGAGCTTATTCACGAGTTGAGCCTTTGTATTATACCTGTGCAAATGATCTTACCATATATACTGCACAGAAAGAGTCCTGGAGAACCATATTTTTGGGACATAAAGGATAAGCAAAAAAAGACATAAGAAATTACAACCTCTCCCTCTGTCTTGATCATGTTACAGACATTTATTTCCTTTATTTTGGCAAGGCTGAAACGCAATTCAATAACTGGAAGACTTGCTGACTTGCTCTGGCAACCTTCACAGCTGTTGTATACAGCCCTAATAAAGAAGATACAGATGAATCGACCGAGGCTCACGTTTTGAAAACAGTCAAACACAGCCAACCATTGAAACTGCAGAGAGGTTTTCATAATTTGTTTTGTTTTTTAAAGTCTGTGTTTGAATTTTTATTAAGCAAAATTGGAAAAAAAAAAAAAAATTGCAGGAAACGCCCAGGGATGCTCCCTGGGTGTATCCTCGTGCTACCATATCCGGGAGCATTTCCCCTGTGCTCCCAGGGCCTGCGGGGGGCGTATCCGGCAACGTAGCCTAAAACATTTGGAAAAATATTATCACCAACAAAAATTTGTTCGGTGTAACAATCATCAAGAGAAGAAAAAAAATCTCTGTGCATGGCCATTCGATAAGATAATTCTAAGTCTATAATCTATTCATTATATTTTTTTTGTAAAAATACATCCTATATTATGAAAATGAACACGAAGTTTACATCAATCAAGCAGAAGCTTTACTAGACAAATCTCTCCTTGCAAAGCAAGAAAGGAAAGCATTTGGGCATGTGCCCCAGTGGGCAAAGAGTCAACATATTTACGGAGTAGTCAGTTAGCTTTAACTGTCAAGGCTAATGATCACCCAACTTTTCCACAAAAGGTAAAACCCCTTGCAGCTTTCTTCTCATTGAATTTCTCCAAAGATGGAAAAGAAGAAATTGGACCTGATTTACTCCTCTAGGTGCTTTGGAACCTTTGTTCAGCTTCAAGGATTGCTTGAAACCCTTGATTTGTTGAACTACCAACGTTTTGTTTTTTAGACCAATGGAGTTAATGACACGAAAATGCAAGAATTGTGTTTATAAGTGTTTGTTTGCAGGGATTCCATGCAAGAAATGTCCTCTTCCCTTGCCAATAGTTCACAAAATACGTCAAAAGAAGGCATTACATAAGAAGCACCTAAAGCATCATGCGTATCATAAGTTAGATACAAAGGAAAAAAAGGGTCCTCCCAATTTACTAAGGTTGCAAGGATCATCTGATCACTGGGTTTAGTGATGCCACAATCACTAAGTGGAAGCTGCAATTACTTAAACTTAAAGATTTAGTCTTCAATTCTGAAATAGTCTCCTGAATCAAGAGAAATAATTTGATTCTCCAGCTGATGAGCTAGGATGAGTTGAGCATGGCAAAGAAACTTTGGAATTTGAGTCATGCTTCCTATGGAGTATCAATGCCTTGACTATGGAACTTCAAGTCTTCTAACACGGTCATGCCAATGAGCCCTCAAGCTTCGTCACATTGGTGCCATTCAGATCTCTTAAGGGGATCTAATGGTGTTGAGTTTGTGCCAACTGTCATCAGATTAAACCTTTTACCCAGAAAATGGTCGTCCATATAGAACTTCCAAGATTAAATTTTGGTAATAAAAAGTCAAACCTTGTGGGGGTTAGCAACATTACCATACATTTTAAAATGAACAAATACTAACCAAAATAGGAAGTATGTGAAAAAATTATGATACCATGCTCAAATAATGGTCATGGTCACAAGATCTAAAAGCAATCCTACTATGACTAGCTCAGAAAAATAACATAGAGATTTGGGACAAATTGCTTCGTTCCAAAATAGCATTTATAATCTCATATGAAGTTATGGATGGATGGTTAATATCTCATGATGTTTCGTAAATTTAACTTCTTCCTACTGCTTTTTCTAGTTCTACATGAACCTTTATAAGTCTTTGCTTCTCTACTAATGGATTAGGGTACTTATGGCTACAACACAAAAAGAAAGCAAGTTCTATCCAAGTCGATGATGAGAGAAAGGACCATCCTAGGGCATATCTACCTCACATTGAAGAAATCTCAGCTAAAATAGCAAGGATATTGAAGAATCACAATATAAATTCTATTTTCTTGCCTCGGAATAAAATCAGGAATATGCTAAAATCTACAAAAGCCCATTTGCATAGCAACGGAGTTTATTGCATTGATTGTTCATGTGGTCCCTCTTACATTCATGAAACTAGTAGAAAATTCCAGCAAAGAATCAAAGGAAAATTGTGTAAATATTTATTATGGTCAGGCAAAGAGCTTCACCATGGTAGATCACTTGCATTCAACATCTCACAAAATCTGCATTGAAAAGACAAAAAAATCGGTAAAAGAGACCACTACATGAAGAGGAAACTAAGAGATGTTAGAGATTGGAAAGTACCTAGACAAAGATGAAGGGTAGGAACTTAGCAACTCGTGGAAACCCATTATCTACAAACTCAACAGCGTTAAAGAAAATAACTAGCAATTGCCCCGATGGTGCAAGGAACGCTGGAAGAGATGTATTTTTTTGTTTTTAGGTGGCAATATATTGGCCATGGATGAATGGAAGCAACAAGATAGACTCTAGGACCTCAATGTCTTGTCCCCACATTAGCCACAGTACACCATTGATTCAAGCCACACATCAAACATGGATTCTTGTTTCAATCAAATCAGCGCTCATGACATCCTCATTCACCCTCAACAATAAAAAATGACAAATCAAAAAAGTCGCCACCTTGAAAGCTACATACCTCTTTGCAATGAGTGATGCAAGTCGTATAAATCCAACCACTACCTAGGTTCATCGCCACTCACCATCACCACCTAGTGCACGTTGAAATCTTTCACCACTTGCATGTTATTAACATCTGGAGCAATTAAATCAGGTTTAACAACACATGGAAACACCAAACAATGTCATATACAGACAAGTTGAATTTAATGTTTTCCATTGTGAGGCTATATTCCATCCGAAGCCTAAAACGTTTAACAAACATGCACTTCCCTACTAGGTGGTGTGTTGGCTCGTTCTGGTGAACAAATTTAATCTTCCACCTTTCGATGGTTTCACTTCTATTGTCAATAGTCATACGCCCATTCCCTATAGCAATACAAATGCATCGATACCATTAAGTGGGATGTTCCGATGTCAATCAAAATAAATTGTATTGTAATATTCCTAAACAGAATATTATTTGATAAAACGGAATTTATGAGTATTTTCTTTTTATTTTGATAAAATGTAACTTTATATTTGAATAATAATTTTGTATAATACAATTAAATTATTGAAGGGTTTCATCCTTCAATTATTACAATAATTATCACAAGGGTTTTCGTCCTTGGATTTTCTATCAAAGGTTTTCGTCTTTGAATAGAATAATAAAGCACATAATTGCACTTGAATGTTTGAATAATAGAATTTAATTTGATGCTTTCCTTCCATTCCCAAATGCTTATTTATACCCTCAACTTTACACGAAGAGGTGTGACTTCCGCAAGGGTGGCGTCCTTCCTTTGAAAGAATGCTATTAACACATTAATGAAATAATTAATAAATAAATAATGTTATTTTAAAGACTGTTGTTTTAATGTAGCGATCTCCTTAATTAATTATTGTTGTTTAGTGTGGCGATCTCCTTAGTAAATAGTGACGCTCCTAATAGTTGCGATCCCTTTGTTGTTGTTCCTCCTTGGCAAAGATCACTTGTTTGGGCAGCGATCTCTTTCTCAAATGTTGATGTCATATATTCAATCATCTCCTTCTTGGCTGCGTTGATGTCTTGGGAAGTTGCAATTTGTTGTTCGCAGACATTTGGGAAAATTACAGTTTTCCCCTCCCAAAATTGCTTGTCCTCAAGCAATTGGAAGTTAGGATGTTCAAGGATCAATCTTTTTGTAAATTCATCATAAGATTTAATAAGATTGTGCCCTTGTGTAATCCACCCATGGTACCACCATTCATGAGCAATACCTTCGAGATGAAGGGTTGCGAATTTGATCGCTTCTTTTTCCATCATGGGTCGAAGAGATCAATAGGTATCTAATTTTTGGATCCATGCTCGAGCCGTGCATTTATTAGAGCCGTCAAAAGTTGTCAGGTTTAATTTCCCCAATGCATGTTGAAGATCTTTTTGATTATTTTGGGGTTTACGCTCCGTTCTGGTGCCGTTATAATTTCTTTTCATGTCCATGAATTTTGTGAGTGAAATTTCACTTCGTAAATCATCTAAAAGGGCTCGATATTCTTCAAAGTCTGTTGTAAGGTCATCTCCAAATGATGTTTGGGATTCCTCTTCTATACTTGATTCCCTTCTTGCAATAAATTTTGGTTGAAAAGGTCTATTCGAAGAGCTCGCAATTGTTTTATGAAATATTTGATTATGACTTGTGTTAGAATGACTATTTCCATCATTTTGATATCCATGATTCGACATAGATTGCATTACGAGAGCTAATTGATTCATGGTGTTAGCCAGTTGTCCCTGGCCTTGGATGAGTTTATCAATCCATTTATCGTTTCTGTTCCTCTCTTCCATATTGTTTTCCATTTCCTTCATTGGTTGAATTACTTTTTTGGTTTTATTTCTTCGTTCGTAATATAAGTTATTTTGCATACGAATTCCATTTCCGTAGGATGGCAGGATGAGAGCTCTAATACCATTGTAATATTCCTAAACAAAGTATTATTTGATAAAACGGAATTTATGAGTATTTTCTTTTTATTTTGATAAAATATAACTTTATATTTGAATAATAATTTTGTATAATACAATTAAATTATTGAAGGGTTTTCGTCCATCGATTATTACAATAATTATCACAAGGGTTTTCATCCTTGGATTTTCTATCAAAGGTTTTCGTCTTTGAATAGAATAATAAAGCACATAATTGCACTTGAATGTTTGAATAATATAATTTAATTTGATGCTTTCCTTCCATTCCCAAATGCTTATTTATACCCTCAACTTTACACGAAGAGGTGTGAATTTCGCAAGGGTGGCGTCCTTCCTTTGAAAGAATGCTATTAACACATTAATGAAATAATTAATAAATAACTAATGTTATTTTAAAGACTGTTGTTTTAATGTAGCGATCTCCGTAATTAATTATTGTTGTTTAGTGTGGCAATCTCCTTAGTAAATAGTGATGCTCCTAATAGCTGTGATCTCTTTGCTGATGTTCCTCCTTGCCAACGATCTCCTATTTGGGCAGCGATCTCTTTCTCAAATGTTGATGTCATATATTCAGTCATCTCCTTCTTGGCTGCCCTGATGTCTTGGGAAGTTGTGATTTGATGTTGGCAAACATTTGGGAATAATGCATGTATATACATCTTCATCAAGACTTTCATAGGGAAGAGCATCACCACGTCATTAATCCTCTGGAGTTAGGGAGTCATCTTCGTGCAATAAAACTTGCAAGTCTCTTCACATCAAAAGCTCGTCAGTAAGACATTGTTTTAAAATGTAGCAAATAATGTTGCATCTGAACAAGATGGATTTAATGTGTTCCATTGTGAGGCTTTATTCTGCCCGAACCCCAAAATATCGGACCTTAAATAACCTACACAGTCTGATCCAGATGTCTTACAACATAATTCACTACCAACAAGCTACTCTCAAATCACATATAAATCATTCCATATGTCCTCCACGGAACTAATTAATGACATATTGGTAGACCTAGGACTTAGCAACTCTTTTGCAATCTCCCATGTTCTTAGGCACAATTTGTCTATCGTTATCGTTTACATCTAGATTCATTCATGTGCATTGATACTCGACTTTTCCTTTTATTGACAAAAAGAAATCATAAAATAGAACCTTTCATAAGTGCATGAATCTTAGTCACAAAAAACAAAATCAAGACTTACATGCCCTTTGCCCATTGCAGAGGGGTTCACAGCTTACATGGAGTCGGCATTTTTGATTGGTCGTTTTCTACTGTCAAGGGTGGATGAAAGCGTCATGAGAAATGATTACTGTCATTTTTTAATCAACAATAATTAAACCTCCAGAGATGATTTTATGCCTCTACCTTGTATCTTTTGTTGCACATTTTCAAGTTCATAATCGTGTGTGAAACAAAAGTGTCTTTGAACACATCCTACTTTGTTCATCTCCCTATTGTGTTCCGCTTTGCATAGACTATTATGTTGTCCATTTAAATTGCCTCCTCTGATATGGTCATTACTGAAGCCAACTTCTCCTCCAGACTAGTCATTGTGAACTCATAGTTCAAGGGAATGCTCAAGAACTTCATTCTTCTAGCTTGCGTGAAATAAATAAACATTTTCATTGGACACAATTGATATCAAACCTGTGATGATTGTAAAAAACTCTCTAAGGATTACACGAAAGAGTGTAAATTGATAGTTGTGTTCATGTGAACCCATGATTGTCGACCCTGTTTGGATGGGAAGGGCAAAGCTATACAGAACATGCAAGTGATGAAACATTTCAAGATGAGGTGAGTGGTGATGGTGATGGGCAATGATAAGGTATTTCAAGCAATGGACTTGAAGAAGCCCGACTAGACACACATGCAAAGTTCATTGACAAGTCACATATGGGAATGCAATATGTAGCTTCCACCAAAATGTTTAAGTTACTCAATACATGATTGAAACAAGTGTCATCTCAATGACCACAAATGTCTCTTTGCAGTATTTTTTCAACCATATGTTTGAGAGTGTTTTGTTGGGCCAAAGAGTTTGAAAAGTCCTTTCAAAATCCTTTTTGTTCAAATTGTGCATGATTATGCTACGAGTGATCACATTGCCATAGTGCTTGGAAGGAGCATGTAGAAATTGGTGGGGATTCAAACCCTCGTCCAACTAACTACCCAAAATTGGTTGTGCTTGTGGTCCTCGCAAAAATTTTACCTTTCTTTCATTCAACAAATAAAGAGAAATAAGTACGATTGTTACAAATACAATAACTGTTGTTAGTGTTATTGAGAATTAGAATAGAAAAGCTTCTAAATGTCTATATCCATATCTATTTGCATATGGCATCACGCATCACTCAATTAAATTATATAAGAGGTGTCTTTCAATGAATAAGCCTTTTCATTTTTTTGTCTAATTGGTTTTAGAGTCATCTAATTAGGTTTTATATAGTTAACACAATTAGAATTTTTGTCAATTAGTTTTAGACTTGTCAAAATTGACACATGGTGCATTCTCTGTGTTTTAAAAAGAGTCATTGGATATCTTACACCTGTTTAAATCGTGTATTGGGTAATTGAAACAATTTGGTGGAAGCTACAGATTGCATTGTCAAATGTGACCTGTCATTGAACTTTGTACGTGTATTTTCCTGGGCTTATTTGAGCCTCTCATTGAAATAACCTATCACTGCCCCTCACCATTACCACCCAGCTCACCTTGATATCTTTCACCACTTCCTTTTTGTGTATGGGCTTGCCCTTCCCCACCAATTCGCCATTACTCAAGTTCACCATAAAAAAAAGTATCCTCCCCGCATGATGCATTGCCACACCATATGAAGAAACTCACAACCTCATTTTTCATTGTTGCCTTCACATAAAATATCAGATCTTTGTTTCTTAACACTTTGTGAACAAAATGTGAGACGAGGCCAGCGGTCAGGAGTTTCGAGTGTGATACGACTGCCAATTTACACTTTCACTTTACAAATACCCACTTTACTATTATATTATTATTATATTATTACATAATATTAATTATATATAATATTATATTATATTATATACTATTATATCATTATATTATATATATTATTAATACTATATTACATTATATAATATAATATATATATATATATATCATTTATATTTATGGATTGTTATTTATATTATAATTAGTAGTAAAAATATATTTTAATATAATATATTATAATTGTAATTATAATATAATATATTATAATAACTTATATTATATTATTATTATATAATTATAGAATATTTATTATATATAAAATATTATATATTATAGTATTAATATATTTATAGAATTAATAATATATTGTATATATAATATTTCTATATATGTTATTTATATCATTTATATTTATATATTATTAGTTATATATTGTATTATAACTAATATTAATAGTATATTATTATATAATATTAAACATATATATATAATATAATGTTGAACTAAACAATATATTAATGAAAAACGAAAAATTTGTAATTTTGCGAACTACAGATTATTCCCAGTTGCCACCTCTTTCCAATACATGGCATCGTCATCGTTTGACACGCAACTACAGTCAGTCCTTCCCTGTCTTATTGAAGCAGGAAAGGAAAGCAGAATAATTCCACATATCGGGGATGAGGATTCAAATCTCTCAAATGGATAACCTATTTCAGACGACACAAATCCTTCTTGTCATGATCAATTTTGGAGCATTTTGGAAGTGTGTTTCCAACTTCAGAAAGAAAAGTCTGTGTTTGTGCCTCAGAATTACACGTGTATGCTTTTGGGTCTTTCATTGAAGAAACCCTATGATTTTGGCTCTGTGATTTTCTCATTGGACAGTGGGAAAGATGCTAACAACAAAGCAGAGGCAATGGCGCTGCTCAAAGGGGTTCAATTGGCAATTCTCATGGGCTGGAAAAAGTTAATCATAGAATGCGACTCTTAGATTATTATCAACGCTTTGAATGGGGAAGTAATTTGAGCATGGAGAATAAATGAAATTATCAATGAGTATAAGTGGCTATGCTCCAAACTGAATTAAGTCTTATTCAAGCATATAAGAAGATCAGGAAACCAAGTTGTCAAGCAGCAAATGGAGGGGTTGGCCTGAGAAATCATAGAGTTGCTCTAAATAGGATTTGGGAACCAC
Source organism: Torreya grandis (assembly GCA_037957365.1). Lineage (NCBI taxonomy): Eukaryota > Viridiplantae > Streptophyta > Pinopsida > Cupressales > Taxaceae > Torreya > Torreya grandis. Next base: position 753,556 of record JARHVA010000087.1, on the reverse strand, counting down.
CCTTTCCTAATGAATCATAACAGATTTTAGTCAATCTATTGGTAAAATATTTTGGTCAATCTATTGCTAGAAAGAATGTATTTGATGTCACCCAGTCTCTCAGTTGTGCAAATATGATGTCAAACGCTGCCGGCACAGTTACCCTGCATGAGAATAATGAGGACATCGAATGCTTTGTCCAGGCAGAAGGGGAGGACAGTATGCACCATCAACACCTCATCTTGAAAGGATTGAAGGCCCTCAGCATTGGGCAGTCTGTGTTAGCAAAGAGGATGAATGTGGATGAAGGCCCTCAGCATTGGGCAATCTGTGTTAGCAAAGACGATGAAGGTGGATCTTTCTCCTGAAGCTACCTTCTCTCTTCCAGCCTGCTGTCCTCCTGCGGATAATGGTGTAGTCTCAGTAGATATCAATACTGAGAATGTGGTGATAGTTGATTAAGAAAGGCAATCTGACTATACTATGACGTATAATCCTTTTTGGCATTCGTGGTAGCCTGTGTAATTTAAGGATATTTTCTGATAATAAACTGTCTCATGAGTGTTCTATATAAGATAATGATGACTGCCAAGGCTGATAACTATATATATATATATAGATATCCAGACACATTCTAGGACGTCTATGTGGTTTCCAGGGGAAGTCTTGTTTTTTGAGGGAATATTATGAGTGAAAGTTTCATTGAAGATTTTTTGTGCGTGTCAAAAGAGCAGCCACTGCATTGCATTTTCATTTTTTCTACATGCTGTGGACTTCCATGGTGTAAAAATAAGTGTGTTGGAACAGTTAAAATGAGTTTTCTTGTAAAGGGTTTGTACTGTATATGAAAGCTTGAGTCATACAATAATGTGTAGGAACTTTTGATTTCACAAACAGTTCGCTATTACTAATCTACAATGTTGTGAGAAATGATAGAATACAGCTTGAAATATCTTAGGAAGGGCATGTCTGGATATGCAAATGGAACGTGAGAGAAGATGAATATGTATTTGCAAATTTATCTATCTAGAAATACATGTGTGGAGGAAGGAGAATATTGGGACGTTGTCCTACTGTTCCTTTTTTCTTGTAAGCAATATTTTTCTAGATATTGAACTCAGAATAATACAGCTGTTGCAGAATTCCCACATGATTAGAGCAGCTGCTAAATATTTTTGAGATCAGAACAGACACTTCAGTTGCTGAGATAGAAGATGATAGGAGATGATAGTAGTTGGGATCCTCGATCAAGGGACCCTAATACTGCAAGGACTAGTTTTTTAATGTAGCTGTTCCCACATTAACGGAGGGTGAAATCTCATTATCATCCTTTGATAATTTGAGTTGCAGAATAATACAGCTGTTGCAGAATAGCCATATAATCAGAGCAGTTGCTAAGACTTTTTGAGATCAAAACAGACACTTCAGTTGCTGAAATAGAAGATGATGGGAGAGGCTAGGAGTTGGGATTCTCAATCAAAGGACCCTAATTAGGCAAGGACCAGTGTTTCATGATAGACTGTGCGCACATTGACAAAGGAGGGTAAAATCACATTATCATCCTTTGCTAAGATGAGCCGCAGCCAATATTGGGTTTAGGTAGTCTTTGTGGTTCTCACATGTTAACATACTCGTTTAATTTTTGGACCAATGTACAATTGGATGTCCAGGTTTGGAATTGTAACTCTTTTTTTGCAGGTCTTGGGCCCTTTCCCTAGTTATCTTTAGCAATAAAAAATCTTATACAATGATTACATTGATATTTATCTTTGTGATGTAACTACAACTCTTGAAGTATATTGCAGTTATCTATATAAGGAGCTCTGATTTTATAACTGTATCATTCATCCTAACGGCAAGCCACAAAGTGTGGACCAAAACGTTGATCTAAATTCTCTCATATGCAATTCCTTTCCCAAAGCCCATTCAATAAGACTCCAGTTTCACATGAAGTCATATAATCCATCTCTCAATCCTACAAAACCAAGAAGCCTCTTTGCCTTTTATCAAAAAACGCATTGGAATAGAAGATATTCCATATTAATCTTACACTCAACTTGTAATCAACACCATTCCTAGGCTTATAAAAAAATGGAATCCTGTCTTGAGAGTCACTCAAAAATAATCAAAACTGATTTTAAAATATAGAAAACACTAGCAAGTGGAATATTAATATACACTAACAATCGGTCATTTAATCAAATACTGCCCATTTAAAATGAAGAATGAAGGTCCTCAAGTTTTGTTGACACTAGGAGAGAATACAAGCCCCAACTCCAAAGGAGTTGCCGGTGGCAAACAGAAGAACCCCGGGAAAGAGAACAATAATAATCGATGCCTGAATAATCTGGGTGGCAAACACTGGATCCAATATTACCTAATGGGCAAACTGACCATGCAATGCATAAAATGTAATGACTGAGGTCAATTTGTGTGAAGCTGCTCAACCAATAACAACAATAACAGTGGCAAACTATTATATAAATGGTGTGGATCTAGCAGCCATGATGACAACAATTCTCCCATCTAGGGTAAATGTTAACTTGGTCAAGGTTGAAGAAACCCTGGTGATGACCTGTGCACAGGTTAGGAAAAGTCAGTACCCCAAACCATTGTTAGAGAAGCAAAGGCTTGCCGAGGCTCATGTAGAACTAGAAAAGGTTACAGAAGAAGGAAGATTCAAGAAACATCATGAGACATCAATAAACCATCTATCCACGACTTCATCCTCTCTTAGTCAATTAGACAAGGTGATTGTGGAGCAGCTGTTGCATGTGTTGGTGTCAGTGAAGGTAACCAACATGTTCCAAAGTGTTCCTTATTTGCAAAACTTCATCAGCACCATGAACCTACAAAGGGAGAAAACCTTGATTGGTGACAAGTAAGAAAGTGGTCATCCTTATAAAGAAAGGAAAGAAGCCTGCAGTAATTCATATAAAGATACTAGGGAAGACCTTGACAGGTGTGATTATATATGGAGGATTGAATCCAAATGTTCTCCCATAAGAGACTTTGCAAATACTGGGAGGACCCAACTTGTGACCGCCGACCAGTAATCAACATGACATCACATTTGTGGCTGTGTTGGCCACTAAGTATTGCCATCGTGCACCCATTGAGTTATGGCATAGTGTATTAAACCAATTGTGTGCCATTTCTAGGACTCTAGGTTGGCAATAATTGAGTGGAACTTATTGTAGAAGTCGAATCTCCTGTGAGGGGTTTTTGATGGTCATAACTCTTTCCATACCAATGCAAGTCACTGAGATTTTCATACATGGCTTTCTTTCCACATAGCCAATCTATTGATTAGGAATACACGGAGGCCAAGTTTCTTTTTTCTATAACAAGTTAGTGACTTTTCTCTCAAAGTATAGAAGACCAATACATACATAACATCACCAAACCTAAGGATGATTGTGTAAGTCTTGGTTTAAAATGTTAGCGTGGGAATCTCATAAGGCCTAACATGTAACTGTTGAATAATATTTGTATTCAAATGAGTACAAGTAGGGAAAACCCTAAACCTGGCTAGACTACGTCCATGACAAGTAAGAGTGCAAGGAACTTCTACTTGACTACCAACAAAAAAAATCCTCTTTTGATAATTAAATGGTTAAACAAACTAGTGAACACCAAAGCTCTCTTGACGGAAAACAACTATATTTGAGATTCTTACTCCACTACAAAGCTTCTAAGATATGCAGTTTTCTATGGTAGACAGAACAAACTCCCTTGTAATCTACTGAGCAATATGGAAGAAGAAAGATACTTAATATGGAGTTAAGTTTTGAGTTGCAGCAGTTGTAGGAGGTGATTTATCAGAGAGTTTGTAGCACCCAACAGTTTGCATAATCAACAATTTGTACAAAGAAGAAATAATAAACGTACATAACATGAACTGCTCTCCTCCCAAACTCATACATAACCAGAACATGTTTGCATAACTGACACAGAAGACTCAAAACCCTGAACCATGCCAATAATGAGGATGCAAATCAACCCAACTTCCATTCTGGGAAGTTGGCATACATTTTTGTCTTATTCATGACAGGTTTGATCATTATTACCATACCCATTGGTGATGTCCTGGTAAAGAATTTGATCCACCATGAATTCACCTGTTGTGTTTTGTTCTGACATGGACGAGTTTGGTCATGTCCATACCCGTTAGTGGTGTCCATAGAAATTAAGAACTGTGATTCATTAAAATATAAATAAAAGAGTCATGACACCATATCTGCGAAGAGATGTAAAGAGTGCAACACTAATTCATAGCTTGAAATAACTGGAGAACTAAACCGAACTAATCAAAAGTGCATGATGATAAAATAAAATGAAGTTACAAAACAAGAAATGAGGCGGCTGGGAAGTTGGAAAAGTTCAACTTCCTGCCATTACAAACAGAGTAATTGTTGCTAAACCGCACTATAGCATGGATTTCCAAAGGTCGGACTTTGATGTAAATCTGCACTGAAAGTGATGACAGCTTTGGCACTGGTCAACTAATGTGTAATGCTGATGCTGGCATCAGTTGACTAGTTGACGATGATTTTTCTTACTGGATTGGCATTGGTGCCAACTTTGGTAGCAAGTAGGAAAGTTAGGCACCATTGGCATTGGTGTAGGATGAAGGTGGGACTGTATCGACGTTGGAAGGATTGGCGTAGGAGTGAAGTCTTAGCGTGGATGTCAAGTTTGGCACAAGTTATGCGAGGCTCAAGGCACAAGGATGTATACAAAGCATCACCACAAATTGGCAAAAATAGAGTGATCCCCATGATTGGCACGAACACAGTCTCAAGTGTGGACTTTGCAATTGGAAAAACAATTGACACCAATGTTGGGTCTGACTTGAGCACCATGGTAAAGTTGGGGTGGGAGCAAATTTCATCCCCAAAAGCAACATGGGTTTCAGCACAGCCACAGACGTAAAAATCAATCCCATCGTGAACTTGGCCAATTTTTCACTTGTTCCCTAATGAGGAACATCCAAAAGAAATGCAGCTTCTCTAGCAAAAGAAAAAAATGCATCATATACCAAAAAGAACCAATATATGGCGAATACAATCTTGGAAAGCTAAAAACATGACAAACATGCCAAGCCATAGCCATTTCATGACATGCCCATAAAACACCATACAATGTAACGTCTTAAGAATAAAACACTAAAAAAATTGGTAGCAAGTAAAACAATACAATTATATATTAGGTTGTGTACGAGTTAAATCAGAAGAAGGGAGTAGAGAATGAATTGCATACATTCCAAAGCACTGCCTATCAGTCTTAAAGGTAATAAGAAGAGTAGCAATGGAAGGTAAAAATAACAACAAAAGAGAGTTTTTTCTTCTTTTTTTATTTTTGTGAAGGAATATGTAGACAGTGAATAGAGGTGAAATATCTGTAGGTAAAAGGTCTCCTGACATAGTAGAAATAATTGTTGCAGCCTAGCATGCAAAACTGTTACTTGACGTTTAGCAAAATGGTAGGAATGGTAATGCATTGAATTTGAAAACACTGAACAGACAGAAGAAATTGCATATACCTGGAATAACTCGCCCATAGATACACCCTTCCTTGCCAAGAAAAAGTGCCTGTTACAATTAAATGTGTGAGATGCTTTCATGAATCAAACAATGCAATATCAATGACCAAAGATCATTATCCTGGACATTGGTGTGTATTGTATTTAGCTGACAGAATATGTGCCAAACCAACAAACATCAAATACTGTTCAAAGCAGAATCTATACTACAATTACCTTTCTAAACCTTCTCATCCAACCAATTGGCCAAGGCACTTTCGTAACAGGTACAAATTGAGTCAATGCATATCAGACAATGTTAGAATCAGACCTCAGCCAGTTTCTGCTCCAAGGTTAAGAGAGAATGTATCAAGGTAACAGCTTTTTCTATGAGATAATTTCCCAAACAAGCACATTCTACAGAGATACTACCTCCATTTATTTTACCACTCCAGTATTCCGGCAAAAAAGGCGTGTTTTCCATAGAAGGCAGCATAGCAGAAGCATCATTTGTAATTCCACTCACATCGTTGTAGCGCAGTGCAGCTATCTCCCAAAGTCTTGATATATCTCTGCATAATGATTCCGATAACCTTGGATGAGACAGATTTTTCTAACAAAGACATTTGACATATTCCTAGAATCCAACTCTAAATAAATAAACTTATCTCCGTGCAACTCCAATATTGATAATTAATGCATGGAAGACAGGCCTTCCAACCCATAATCTTAATTTAAAACCCAGACATTTTTCTTCTAATGACTCCACATAATCTGTCATACACTGTAATTCAACAACAAATCTTGAGTTAATGTGTAGAATTACCTTGAGCGTAGCAAGTAAAGTAACTGATGCCTTCGCTCCTCTGGAATATCCCCAAATTTCTTCCTGAGTGATGAACATTCAAGTTATCAGATTTTACAAAACAATAAGTTAAAAAGTGAAAATCTAGGAGGGATCGAAAATCTATGGTTACAATGTAATTCCTCCACATAATTCTGCTGGAGCTGACTTAAGGTCAATGATCTATCCACTACCAGGTAAATATCTCCAACTTCCAAAGAAAAACACTATATGGATGTAACTGTGCTTAATCCACTTTTATTTACCAAAGTTTCGCGTCTAACTTCTAGACCCCTCTTCAGGGATAAATTGGATCGGAAGGTAAAATGGGTTTGCTGATCTTTTGAGTTTAATATATAGTATTTTTTTAAGTGTTTTTCACAGTGTAAAATATTAAGCCGGGCAAAATTATTATTATTAATCACCATTAATTAATGTCAAGGCCTTCATAATTACAATTGTTATTATTGTTATATTTATTGTTATTACAATAATTATCCTAATTAAATTCATATTGCCATTACTATTATTTATTGTTTAGGGTTTGGATAACAGAAATCCAATTTTAATAATAAAATAGTGCAATAATCTATTCCGAGTTCAAATCAATATCCACTTCGACACCCCTACAAGTTACCTCGATAGAGGATTCACTTGTCCTACAAGTTCCCTCGATTGGGATTCAATCTAGATCAAGGTCTTACAAGTTCCTTCAACCGACACTCAGCCAATCCATAGCCTACATAGTACCGCAACCAGGCATCAAATCAATCTATGACCTCTGAGACTCAAATAAATCAAAAACATACAAGTTACCTAGAAGTGAGTGAAAGGGAAATGATTCTAAAAGTTTAATTCCATGCGAGATTGCAATTTACAACATTTCAAAATCTCTGCAGACTCTGATCATTGTTGTTTTTACCATCCGCTGATCCAGAAGCATTTTTAGAAATAGGGCCATCCAAGGCCATTTTAAACTCTACAAAAAGTTTGGTTATCAGTTATTTACCAGTATTACTACAGATTTAGATGGACTCGTTTGTAGGTAGAGTGAATTTTATAAATCCTGACCTCCCATCATCCTGCTGTTGTATATATTTTACCAAAAATTAGTTGGTATCTTAATTTTAAGTTTTAGCAGACAAAATAAGTGATACTGAAATTTTCAGAATTCCCCTGTACTAAGACCCTGAAATACAAATTCAAACTATATTCATAAGTTAAAAATAAAACACAAATCGTCCAAGGGATTGTAGTGGTACAGTAATGGGGGACACAAGTAAGAGTGTAATCCAAGTTCAAATCCCCCCACTGCAATAAAGCATCTCAGTGGTACATTCAAGGATCACTCAGGTTCAAATTCAGCTACCAAAATAAGGCGGATCATGTGTGTAACAACTGTCGGAGTACATTTAAGCTTAACCTGGGTTCTCGTCCTCCACCTTAATAAGGCAGATCAGTGATGCAACAAGTGTGGGGTATTAGGGTGAATTTGAGTGTGACCTAGGTCCAAATCGCACTACCACAATAAGGCAGCTCAGTGGTGCACTAATTATAGGGTATTCGGGGTAGGTTTCGAAATAACCCAAGTTCAAGATTCCCCAATGCAATAAGACAGCTCGGTCAAGTAACAATTATGGAGTACATTAGAGTGTCACAGGAGTTCAAGTACGCCCACCACAATAAGGCATCTCAATGATGTAACAATTTTAGGATATATTCAAGCTTGACCCAGGTTGAAAATCCCCCACCGCAATACAGCGGCTCAGTGAATGAATGAATGAAAGATTTTAATAGCATCCACAAGACCAAGGAGTCTATGGGACCGAGAGCTGCATTAGATCACCGCTTCTTGACACAAGGGCTGCCCTACTACTGCTGCAGAATTTCTAATCTCTTCTTGATGCTAACTCTTCTACTATGGATCTTGATTAAGAAACTTGCTGTACTGTGCAACCTTTCCTCTTCAAACAAGTCAGTTAAGTTGTCAACACTCAAGCTGCCTTGCAACACTCAGTGGTATACAATTAAGAAGTACATTTGAACAAAACTAAGGTTGAAATCCCCCTGGCCACAATAAAGCACCTCACTAGCGTAAAAATCATATAGTCCGTTCGAGCCTGACACAGGTTCAAAGCCCCCAACCACAATAAGGCAGCTCGGGGCTATAACAATTAGAAGATACATTCAATGGTGGCCCAGGTTCGTATGCCTCCACTGCAATAAGGTATCTCATGGTGTAACACTTCCCCGACACAATGTTGTAGCCCAGTTTTACAAATATTAAGCATACCCTGCACTACATTAAAGCAGTCCCATAACAGGTTGTAGCCCAGGTTTACAAATATTAAGCATACCCTGCACTACATTAAAGCAGTCCCATAACAGGTTGTAGCCCAGGTTTACAAATATTAAGAATACCCTGCACTACATTAAAGCGGTCCCATAACAGGTTCACCTAGCAAGATAAATAAATAAATAAAGCCCAAACAATTAAAATTTACTTCTCCGATTATGCCACCCTTCACAATTCCAAAATCTTCAAGAATCCATTTTAGTCTTCACTATACGATTATATACCCATTTCAATATTGAAAACCTGTAATTTCAAAAGGAGGAGGTGAGTTCGTAAGCTTACCAGAGATATACGGCGGGATTGTAATTTATATCAAGAGGAACAAGATTTTTGCGGGGATCCAGCAATGTCAAAATGTCGAGCTCGTCCACATAAAATTTCCTTCCACCTGAAAGTATTCTGTATGGCTTCTCGCCCTCTGCGTTTATACTCATTCTCTTAATCGAATCCCTTTCGTCGTACAAAGCATGAACCCCAATTCTTCTACAACGCAGAGGCCCCCCAAGCATTTTCACCCCATTAATCAGTACAAGATTTCCTTCACCGTGTAAAAAACAATTCATTGATTAGCTTAGAAAAAAGGAGTGAAGGGATCGATACCCATCATCACATTTTCTAGAGTTTTGAACTGAAGTTAATCTTTGAAAAAAACTTACCAGTGAATTTCTGAGGCAGATTTGTAGTGGGAGTACGTGATTTTCCATTTCGCAAACAGGTAAATGTGTTGGAGGCAGAGAGGCTCATTGCGATTATTGGCACAACCAGGGTTTGGGTTTAAGCTGTGAGGTAAGGATCGTATGTATTTAGCTTTGCCTTTTATGACGAAAGTGGGATTTCAGTTATCATTATAACCAATATATTTTTCCCTAGATATCGTCTTTAAACAAATATATATTAAAAATATACACACATTATTAACATTTTTTATTAAAAATATATACACATTATTAACATTTTAATTGTGTGTTTTCTTAAATAAATTAGGGAGCGGATTTAAAAAAATTATATTTTCACAATTCGTAAATAATATAAATTAGTTTTTGGGAAAAGAATTATGTCAAGACTATTTATTGTCGCTGAGTGGGAAAAAACTATGTTAAGATTTTTTATCAACATTTTGAATCACTCCCTATGATCCATCCTCGAGAATAAATGAATGTGAGAATAGTAACTTGGATACACGAATGTAAAAATAGTGACTTGGATACATGAATGTAATGAATATAAGAACAAATACTTGTTTACATTTATAGAGCCGAGTGGGAAAAAAATTGTGTAAAGATTTTTTATTGACGTTTCAAATCATTGCCTGTGATCCATCCTCAAGAATAAATGAATGTGAGAACAGTGACTTGGTTACATGAATGTAAGAATAGTGACTTGGTTACATGAATCTGAAAACAGTAAGTCATTATTCGTATAAGTCACTCCTTACATTCATGTAACCAAGTGACTTGTAAGAATTAACTTGTAGGAAGAGTGACTTGGTTACGTGAATGTAAGAACAATAATTCACTATTCGTGCAAGTCACTTCTTACAAGTCACTTGGTTACATCATTGTTCGTACAAGTCACTTCTTACATTCATGTAACCAAGAGACTTGTAAGAAGTGACTTGCACGAATAGTCACTTATTGTTCTTACATTCACGTAACCAAGTCACTTTTCTTACAAGTGACTTGGTTACATGAATGTAAGAAGTGACTTATACGAACAGTGACTTGGCTACGTGAATGTAAGAAGTGACTTATACGAATAGTGACTTGGCTACGTGAATGTAAGAAGTGACTTATACGTAATGTAAGAACAAGTCACTATTTGTGTAAATCACTATTCGTACAAGTCACTTCTTACATTCATGTGACCAAGTGACTTGTAAGAAGTGACTCGCACGAATAGTGACTTATTGTTCTTACATTCACGTAACCAAGTCATTGTTCTTACAAGTGACTTGGTTACATGAATGTAAGAAATGACTTATACGAACAATGACTTACTATTCGTACACTCACGTAACCAAGTCATGGTTCTTACATTCATTTATTCATGAGGATGTATCACAGAGAGTGATTTGAAATGTCAATCAAAAATCTTTATATAATTCTTTTCCACCCGACTTTGTAAATGTAATTAAGTCATTGTTTTTACATTCAGCTATTCTTAAGGATGGATCACAAGTGTATATATCTAAATTTGTTTGTTTATTCACGCTAATTTCATCCTAATGTCGTATTATTCACCCATCCTAGTCATTAGTCTAATATACCCTTCATCCTTCATATCATACACTAACATTACCCCTTCCCATATCAATTAATCATATAATTAGTCTTTTATTATCATGTCAATTACCTACTAACCATGTCTTATCCATATTTTGGAATTTTAAATTCCAAATCCCACCTAACTTTCACCAACCCCCACTTTTTCCTACTAACCACTTGAGTAACCATCATTTAATCATTTCTTTATTTTCATTAGCCCTCTCAAATGAAATCCAAAGTCTCCTACTCTCTAGAAGCCTCTACCGTCTTCTCTCTCTAAAATCTTCTAGAGATTTTTTATTCTTTAAAATTTTCCGTCTTTTCTTTTATTTAAACATGCTACTCTCTATGCAAAAGCCAACTAAGAAACTAACATATGAGAGTTATGTTGAAATATCATTGGTATATCAACTTGTCTATTATCACATTGTCTATCCTTTGTCTTTCATTACTACAAGTTCATATCCTAAGTCTACAAAGGCAATCCAACATACGCAAGAAGGTCACACCATACATTACTTACCTCTTATAATTTGCAACAAAAATAACCTTTTGTGAACTTATATCAGATTCTTCATAACCAACAACAGATCCCCTTTAATTCACAATAACGAATCCCCTTTAATTCGTATCAGCATATTCCTCATAACTAATGGCGCCTTACTTATTCCCATCTAGATCTAAACCAACATCAAATCCCTCACTAAACTTAAAATTCAAGTCATGGGATGAATGTCCCTAACAAAACCACACAAAGGGGATCCATCCCTACTTACTCCAATTCTAATCGAGCCCATCAGTCTATGAATACCTAGCAAAATAACTTTTTTTCATTCCAAAATGCTTCCAATATCTACGAGTGGAATAGGATGAAGGAAATTGTCTCATGACTTCAAGCAGATAACCAAACCAAGAAATATAAATTTGATGAAATATGCCCCTATCCTTTTGAACTTAGTTTTCTCCAAGTACAATTCCCACCTTAGTTTGAACTACCAAAGTTTGACAAATATAAAAGGAAAGGTGATCCAAGAGAGAATTTACAAGCATTATTTGTCCCATGTTAAGAAGTATTTTACAACAGTATATATTTGCTTCGTTTGTTTCCATGCAGTTTGGGTGGAGAAGCCTTGGAGTGGCTCCTCGAACTCCCAAAAGGAATGGTAACCACTTTTGATGACCTATTATAAAAATTTGTCAATCACTTCTCCTACAACATAGACCACTAATTGACAATAGTTGATTTATGTAATGCTAAACAACGAGGAGGAGAAAGCTTATTGACATTTTTACAAAGGTGGAGATTCCTAGCTAGTCATTTTTCACACAATTTGTCAAATAAACAACTAGTGGGTATTTTTGCATAGAACTTGCATGCTAAGGTTGCCCATAATCCAAGATTGCATTGTGCAAACACATTTGAAGAAATCATTGATAAGAGGGTGCAAGTTAAAAAGACACTTATTGATAAGGGTCTAGTTAAGATATACTCACAAGCTCAACAATCAACCCAGACTTAGGCACCACTTCAAGCAAGTGTAACTAAAAAACCTAAAGTCTTCAATAAAATAAAATAAAATGTTTGTAATGGGTTCACAAAATCAAGACACGTACAAATGGTGAAACCACAGCCTACCCAAAATACCCCACCAAATCCACTGCTCACCCTATAAAAAGCCCTTGCACAAAGAGGACACTTCCAAAATATAATTTTTAGTAACCCAGGGGAGCCCTTTGAGCCGATGTTTCCAAAAAAAAATTGTAGCTAATATGATTTTTTGGCCAATTATAAAACCCTTTCTAAAAGGTCAACCCAAGCCAGAGCAGTATCGAGAGAACAAATATTGTGATTACCATCATGTCATTGGCCACACAATCTATTGATGTGTGCAACTCAAGCATATTATCCAAGCTTTGCAAAAAAATGAAGAAATTGAGTTGGAGAAAAGAGTTCCCAATACCAACTAGGATATGGGTATCTAAAAAGATCTCTTCCTAAAGCACAACAATCAACTTGTCAAGGAATAATCAAGATCAAGTGCAAGGCCAGAATCAAAACTAAGCTAATCGTAATCAAGATTACAATATCCAAGCTAATCAAATTGGTTATCGTAATGTCTCGTACGATTATAGCAATGTCGTAGGGCATGTTACAAGTAACTATGTTACCACTATTAAAGTCATTCCTTATACACCATCTAACACTCATCAAAGTGTTATCCCTTCTATTTTGGGACTACCATCTTTGTCTATTGGTAATTCCACACCAAGTCGAAGTAAATTAATTACACCTCAACCTTTGTGGATTACTGTTCATGGACCTCCACCTAATTCTTATAATTCAAGTAACTCCCTCCCAACTCAAAATTTTGTAGTCATAACTAGACGTCAAAGAGTTACTTTCCAATGCCCTTTGCCTTCCTTTGAATTCAATCCCATTCAAGACTCTATGCCTCCTAAAGCTAAACCATCTCACCCTTCTACTGAGAAGCAGTATAATACTAGTGAATAATTAAATAAAATGATTATGTAGTATCCATCATGGATCTCTTATGTACATCAGAAGTTCATAGAACAATATTGAATGACCTTCCCTAATAGTCCAAGGTACCCAATGACATTTATACTACCCAAATTCAATCACTTGTGGGAAATATATGCCCAGGGTAATAACTTACATTCGATCAAAGTGGTATGTCATCCCTTTGTCCCCTACATAATAGTTCTTTGTATATTGAAGCCATCATTTCCTACCATAAAGTCAAGTGGGTTCTCATAAACAATGTTTTAGGGTTGAATATAGTTTTATTGAAGTTGATACACCATTTGAGATATATAGTAATAGGTTTGTAGCCATATATCATCATAATCAAAGCTTACAATAATGCAAAAAGAAAATCTTTAGGTACCATTTGTATGTCAATCATTGTTGGGCCTGTCACCCACGACACCCTTTGTCATGTCATTGATAAAGAGTTACCCTATAATCTGATTCTTGTATATCCTTGGATCCATGAAGTATGAGTAATCCCCTCTACATTACACTAGTGTATCAAATTCCATCATTCTGGATTAGAGGTCACTATTCTTGGCGATCTACAACCATAAAAGTATTGCAAAAACCTAGAGGTCGAGTATGGGAACTATAATTATTATCCTAGCATTGAATTTGTAAGCAAGAAGAATAAATAAATAGTTCTCGAGTCTCTAAAATCTAATTATATTAACCCTAGTGACCTCAAGCCCAATTATTCTAATCCATGTCCGTTAGCAATTTCCTCTCACTTTACCATTGAAGAGGCCAACATCACCACATACATCATCCACGATGCTTTCCACATTGGTAAACTATGTGAGTCCCCTAAATCCTATGGAATACCTAAACCTACCAAAACCCCTGACATGCTCAACATGATATGGAAAAAGAAAACCAATTCTCATCAAAAGCAATCACTTCTATTTGTAAAAGATACGTCACTAAACCAAGATCGACCTACCAATCCTAAATGATCCTGGTTGTATGGTGACAGTTTTCTTGCATGCTTTCAAAGTGCTAAAAACCCCATTACTAATAAAATCATGGACAATCATGACTATAAAGGAAAGGGTTTGGGAGTAAAAACATAAGGTATTCTTGAACCCATACCTACGATAAAACATATAGGAAATTGAGGTCTTGGATTCACACTGCCTGGGGGTGACCCTATAGATTTTGAGAGTGATACTATTTATCGACTGATGAAGATATTCTTAGAAGTGACACAACATCCCATTATAACACATATAATTAGTTAGTCAATACTAATTTATTCAATACCAATGTCATTTTTACCATCACAACCCATTCTCCCTTTCCCTCTAATATCCTAACTTAATCGATTGGAACCAACAATATTCTATCATACAATTAGATGAATTTCAAAATGAAGAGTCCATTATCGAGTTCATGGGTCTCAGAGATGGGTTTCTAGTTGGTGATCATAAATAAGGCTTTGACTTCACATTGGACCCTACCACCTCCTCTGGAGAATATGCAAACTTCTTTGGTCACAAAAAAGTAAAACATAGAGATCCTTTGGTGAAAACCTCTTTGAGGCACCTTTGTATCAGGGAAAAAGTAAAGATAAAGATGAACCCATGGGTGAAAACTTGTTTCAGGCACCCTTGGATAGGGAAGTTTGCTTGCCTCATCAAGAAGCTCAATGTCATCCAAGTCTAAGTATTAAATTTGGTTTTTGACATCAGTCCAAAGGAACAAAGAGTCTTTGCATAATTAGTTCAGGGCTTTCCAAAATATTTTGTTGATTGGCCATTGCCAGACATGGTTGATTTTGATTTTTATTACATGGGTGAGCCTTGTGGCTCACAAGTAGCTGAAGAAGATCAATTCCCTTTGTTATAAACTATTATTGAAAATGGTTCTATACTTCTTGTAGAATATACCATATAAGTGAACATTAACACTCATGATGATAAAAAAATTATTCAATTAGGTGTATCTCTCATTGTTGAGGAACACAAATTCATTATTACTATCCTAAAGGACTTCATTGACATCTTCGCATGGTCCTATGTAGACATGCTAGGTATAGACCCATCTTTGGTGGTAAATCAACTTGTCGTGCATCCATGCACTAAACTGATCAAGCAAAAGTTATAGAAAATGCATCCATGTATTGCTATCATGATTAAGAAAGATCTAGAAAAACTATTGTGAGCAAGTTTCATCAGACCACTAGATTACTCAAAGTGGATCTCAAACATTGTTCCAGTAACTAAGAAAACACAGGGAATTCACTTATTTACTAATTTCAGAGATATCAACAAAGTGTGCCCTGAGGATGACTTCCCCTTGTCGAGTATAGACATGATAGTTAACTCAAAAGCAGGATACGAGATGTTGTCTCTCATGGATGTCTTATCAGGATATAATCTGATAAAGATTACACTTAAAGATCAACACAAAACATTATTCATCACTCCATGGGGGACATTTTTTTATCATGTCATGCCATTTGGATTTAAAAACATCGATGCAACTTACCAACGTGCCATTATTATCATCTTCCATGACATGATGCATGATTTTGTTGAGGACTACATAAGTGACATCTTGTCCAAATCAAAAACACGTGCAAGATACCCTGAAGTTATATGAAGAATCTTTTAGATACTTAGTGAGTATAAGGTACACTTCAATCCTAAGAAGTGTGTTTTTGGCATCACTTTTGGAAAATTGGTAGGTTTTTTTGTATCATAGAGAGGCATCAAAGTTGATCTTACTAAGGTTAAAGCTATTATGGAAATACCACCTCCCTCTGATCTGAAGCAACTCCATAGCATGTAAGACAAGGTCCAGTCTATTCGTTGGTTCATTTCATAGTTGGTAGATAGATGTCATCCTTTTACTCACATTTCAGTGAGATACAAGCTATCACCAAGATTTGAAGAATTGAAAACCTGTTTGTCCAATCTACCAATATTGATGCCACTTGCATAAGGGAAGCCATTACTCCTTTACATCTTGGCAACATAACATGAATTGGGGGCACTCTTGGTTTAACATGATACGCAAGGTAAAGAGCACACAATTTACTATTTAAGTCAGACACTTGTAGCTTGTGAGAATAATTACTCACCAATGGAAAAGGCTTATTTAGCAATGGTGTTCACTTCCCAAAATTTACATCACTACATGTTAAATAACAAAACCATTTTATAGCCAAGATTGATCCCCTCAAATTTGTATTATCCAAGGCAACTCTAACAAGTCACATGGCCAAGTGGGTAATGTTGCTAAGCAAATTTTATGTTGAGTATCATAATCAAAAGGCCATTAAATCATAAGTCCTCACATATTAGCTTGTTGAAGCTCCTTTATTAGATATCAAGCCCCTTATATTTGATTTCCTAGATGAGACAATCTTGACCCTAGAGGAAGCGACTACTTAATCCAATAATGGAAATTATTCTTAGATGCTTCATTCATGTCTCATGGATCTAAAGCTGGTATTTTGTTCATCACACCACAAGGGGATATTATCCCCAAGGTGTTCCACATTGGATTTCACCACACTAATAATATGGTCGATTATGAAACACTCATTGTAGGACTCAGTCTCATTGTGCAATGAAACATTAAGTAGTTGATGGTATATATGAATTCCTAATTAATTATCAACCAGGCTATAAACCAATACCAAACCATGGACGTGATGTTTATACCTTACAAAAGTATCATCAACAACCTCAAACAACATTTTGAAACTATTCATTTTGAACATATCCCAAGAGTCAATATCACTTAGGAGATGCAATGGCCACCATTGGGTCCATGATAATAGTAGCCAACTATGTCAAAGATTATCAATTTCTCATCGAGAACCTTCTTCAACTAGTTCATATACAGCCAGATTATGATATGGTGTGTGATAGTGTTGGTCCCAGTCCTCTTTGGTACCAAGACCTATACACATATCTCCATAATCAAATTCTTCCTACTAACCTATCATGAAATCAACACAAGGCCTTCATTCATAATGTTACCCATTATTACCTACATGGTAGCACACTATATTATAAAAGCTATGATGGAATGTTGCTTCATTGTTCAACTTTGAGATAATCTAAATTAGCACTTAAGGATGTACACGAGGGAATTTATGGGGCCAACAACAATGGCATGGTCCTTACCATATGTAATCACTTAAAAGTGGCATTTGAGTGCTAAGAGTGATACTTGAGACCACATATCCCTATCTTAGCCCTAAACCTATCATAAAGCCTATTATCACACTTATCTAGCCTTTGCGTGGGCCGCATGCATCCTTAGTCATCCCTAAAGCAGTCTTAGACCCTCATTCTTGCATCCTAACCCTTCATGCCTAGTGTTCTGCAACCTAAACACTAGCACCATAATAGGGACAATAACACCACACGACGCTAGTGTCCCAATAATGGCGCTACTATCCTTTCCCTCCTCTTTTCATAAACAAATATCTTTTCAAATCTAAAATCTCCTAGGCTCGACCTAAACCTCTTTTAGCACCTACATAAGCACCAAAATAATATAAATACATGACTTTTAGCCCTCTAACCACTGGATAGAAATCATATGTAAATTACATATGTAAACTCATAACAAGTTGTGCACAATTAAGGTTATCAATCCATGTCCTGCCCTACTTCTACATACTATCATCTACAACATTCATAAGCTTGGATTACCCAGATTTTTAGTCATAAGCATATTCAAAGCACTCAAGTCAACAATCATACTAGTTTCACTTGCACTTACACCAACACTTAGGTGGGAGAACTACATTATGTTTGATCTCTCTTTGGAGTATTAGTATGTAGGCAACTCTCATCACAACATGGTGTTGAGGATGTCCAACTTACCCCACTAACAAACACACTTTCTAGCTTGTATCAAATGAATGCCCTAAAAACATGGATGATTATGGTTTTCTCACAAATTTAGTCAAAACAAGTAATCTATAGGGTTTCATAACTAGTGAATGCAGGAATAAACCTTACAGATCTAGACACAGGTGCACTCAAAAGCTTAGGATAGTCCTGTACAAAGGACACTAGTGCCACATGGAACTATTGTCCAGGAGGGGTTTTGACACTTGGATCCTATTTGTGACACTCAAACCAGCCTTTGTCTCAATTTTTAGCCTCCAGATCACCTGCCTCAGTCATTTTCCAGCCAAGTTCTTATTTGTATTACTATTTTTAGAAAGGTCAAAGTTAGTCAATTCTGTAACAAATCAATGTTTGTATCTATTGAATATTTCTACCCTAATTTAATACACTTAATTATTTAACAAACATATGTTTTACATTCACTAAATCCTAAAAGGTTAAAATATTTGGTGAACTCGACTTACTTCAAATACTATTCAAACCATGACCCTGGATGCTACTAGGGTTTGTATCCTTCTTTTTACTATTTTCATTGGTTGTTTTAAGCTTTTTAGATTTTATACATTCTATCTTAGTATCCCTATTTCACTTTGTTTATTATGTGCCATCTAAAAAATCTATCTCTCTTCCATTAAAAAGTGTTAGGCTAGGTGGCAATCATATTGAGCATATTCAGATTTATTATATTCAAACTTATACCGTGGACAAGGGACCAGTTGTAACTGCTGCCATTGATCCTTCACACCCTGATTATGTGGATTTCAATGATAATGCATCAAAATATGAGCAATATAATCAAGATCAAGATGATACACAAGGTGGGAATTGGTACACTCTCCCTCCATTTAACAATGAAAACATAATTGTCAATAAGGCTAAGATTTTATAGAGCTTCAAAGATAGACTTTGGGAATAGTCCCTTAATCATGCAAAGATTTTACAAGCTATAATGGAAATAAAGAATAAATTAAACAATGGTCAATCTTCTACTCCCCTAGATAATAACATTGTTATACATACATTAAGGGGCCAACTCAGTTAACACAATAACCAATTGTAACTCAACAACCTTTAGTGACAATTACACCTCTTATGGCTAGTTCCTTCACTCTAAATGTACAATCCCTTATCTAGGAGGTTCATACTTTGTAGGCCAAGGTGTTACATCTTGAGCAGGGAGCCACTAGGCAATCACATGCCTTAGATTCTCATGTTCTTTTACATACACCTTTAACACATCACATAACAACAACTCCTTTGCCATTCAGATTCGTGTCACCTAAGCTTACACTGTATGATGGTAAGGGTGACCCAAAGCACCATCTATGAGTTTTTCACGTAGCATGTTTGGACTACATGTCCAATGATTGGCTCCTCACTAAGTTATTACAGTCTAAAAGATTATGCCTTGCAATGGTTTTATGATCTATCGAATTAGTCTATCACCGCATTCAATCCATTGGTATATATGTTTTTAGCACACTTCTTAATGAATATCAGTGACAAGATCTCACATGCTCAAGTAACATAATTAAAACAAAAATCAAATGAGCTTATTGTAGAATACGTCTTGCAATATAAGACTATATTGTACAAATTGACTAGCCCCATGGTATATAAAGAGCTCAAAGATATATTCAAACAAAGTCTTCTACCAACATTACATGAAACTATCTTGTTTAAGAAGTTTCCAACCTTCACAAATTTATGCCACACAGTGAAATAAAGGGAAGTCAAGCCTCTATCTATGGGCAAATTAAAATATACAAGTGGATCAAAATCAATTGCTAAGATTTATAATAAACCTCCATACAAGGTAAGGGCCATTGAAAACAAGAGTGATCTAAAGACCACAATTAACGTAGCTTCAGAGTTATCTCCTCCCCTTATTATATTAGCTCATCCATGTAGAGTTTTCACCAACCTTCTAGAATTACCAACACTTGTTTTACAACCATTGTTAAAATACAATGTCATATCTCTCCCTCCCATCAAAGAGGTTGATACGACATGGCCTCTTCCAAAGAACTATGATTTCAATGCATGAATATCATAGGGCACCAGGCCATATAACAAATAGATGTATTAGCTTGAAATATAAGATACAAGATTTGATAGAGGCTAGCATTATTAATGTGGGCATACCCATAAAGGCACCCAAAGTCCAACAAATGAAATCCAAGGCATTGAAAATATTCTCACATCCATTTCCAAAGCATACAACAAATGAGTAAGGGAACACTTTAGGTGTTCACTACATGTATCAGGCACAATCACCACCAGCATCATATCACACTACTACAGAGGAGGCACACCCACTACATAATATCATTGATGTGCATCATACTACAATTCCAGCTAAGCCAATCATCACCTTCTCAGACTAAGATATCATTGATGACGATTTAGACTTATATGCACTCTTTTTATGAACTTACATAGATCCTCATCCTATTCAGAGTGTTATGATTGACAATGAGTCAAGTATTAACATGTGTACTATCACACTTCTACAACATTTGGAGTATTCATAACATGATGTATCTCTTATAGACATGGTTATTAGTGGTTTCAATGACCATGCTCAAAGCTCCATCAGGGAGATTTTACTTCCACTATAGGTTAGACCAGTGCATGTGGCCACTAGATTCTAAGCAGTACTTAGTGCAAGTGTATTTGACATATTACTCGGTAGGCCATGGATACAATAGCTATGACCCATTCCATCAACTGTGCATAGATGCCTAAAATATATACATGCAAATCAGGTTATCATAGTTTATGGTCTTTCATATGAGTGTCCTCTACCTATCTCACAAGCAATTATAACACAATTACCAGTTACAACATAGTTACCAATTACAACATAGTTACCAATTATAACACAATTACTAGTTATAACAAGTTACTAGTTACAACACAGTTACCAGTTACAATTCCAAGCATAGTTCCTATCAGTACACCATCAAGTTCAGTGGAGCCACTAGTGCAGGCAAGGTCTACTCCTACAATGTTGCCACATACACATATTGTCTCACATAAATCATTATTAAAGAGACACTTGCATCAAAGATATGTTGTAAATTCTAGAGGGCCTCCCTCTTCTCACTTTCTTTCGAGATCATTTTTATTGAGTTCTTAGGGTTCTTAGTATAGGGCACTATAGTTAGTGTCACGAATTCCTAGCACCACTTCATAGGTAGGGCTAGATATAAACCACTCCTGGGACCACAATTACCCTTTCATACAGTATGCATAATCACTATTCCTTTATTTGACATATACTGCATTGATAGTGAGTCTCCCATGAGACTCATTGGTTAGTATTGTTCCTCCCTTCTTGTACATACTTTCCTTGTCTCTTTCTCCTTGTACATAGTTTCATTTTCATGTTGCTTGTACATGGCTTATATCCAAAAAATACAAAACAATAAAATAGTTAAAAAACACAAAAGCATTCAAATATTTACTGAGAAGACACACAATTATAGATTGTATGCATTTCCATGTTTATATTTCTTATATTTTCCAAGACATTGCACATGCTAGCTATCTTAGTATAGTCAGTTTTATCATACACACATGTTTCATTTGTTCTTTTTGAGTGCTTGCAGATTGCTACATGACTCAAGTCCACTACATCAATCTAGATTTACTATCATCTACCCACTAGGGCATTTACATAGATACACATGTTTTTTATTTGACACGTTCACCCATTTGGGGGTACCCTATAGTCAGTTTCGATTATCAGGTTCCATCTTTCTACACTTTACATCACAAATTTAACATTGTTATATATTGATATTAATCATGTTACACTTACTCACATTTTTTGCCAACTATTACTACTTTAGACTCAACATATGTACATCTTAGCTCTTAGATAGATTTATATTGCATGTTCATGCATACTTTCATTTCTAGCTTTCCTAGTTTAGAATTGTTTGTATCTTTATGCTTCTTCTATTTAAGGGCATTTGAATATGCCATTGCTCTTTGGTTCTACGCCACTTCTTTTCATAGCATGTATGTTTTGGACATGTGCCCATGTCCTTGTGTGTGCCTTCCTGATTGTGTATGCATACATTTGAACATGTCCTTCTATGTGGCTATAAGTCAAATTGCTTGTTGCTCGCATATGTGGACATTTGCACGTCATTGTATGTCTTATTTTCTCAAATTTAGTGACATGTGCCCATGTCCTTTGTAATGTGGCCCCTTGGCCTACTTTGTGTGCCTCACATGTGTTGTATATATGGTTTCTTATGTGTCATGGCCATGACACTTGTTTCTTACTTGTTACACACTTCGGTTTTAGATGCCATGAGGGACCTTACGCATCTCCCCTTCCTACTTGGGTGTCATGATAGACATCATGCCCCATCCACCTAGGTAGCTACTCAGTTTTTACTCAGTTTTGTTATTACATACATTGTTATATCTATCTCAATAGCCTTGTGAATGTTAGACGTGAAATACATCACACATTACAAACTTATGCTTAGATTATCTTACATTATGATGTTAAGTATGCACATTATATTGGATTATTATGCATATGTCATATATGTTATGACTAACACACATTTTATAGAGATTTTTCTTTTGAGGATAGTTCTTACACAAGTTCAATGACTCCCCTTAAAAGAAGAGGCATTCATAGGGGTTTGTCATAGAAATCAGGGTCTCATAATGCACTCGTAATACATTTTTCAGCACATAGGCTCAAATCACAAAAATCATAATCAAGGAAAATAGTGGGAAAATAGTGACATGGAGATCAGTATAGTTACACAAAAATTAGAGCAAATAGACATTAGCACCCAAATTGGGACACTAGCGCCACATGGCGCTACTATCCAAGATATGGCACTACTACCCAGTAGCCTTAATTTTAGACAAATCTAGATTGGCTAGAAAAGTACAATAGGTATAGTCCATGTTTACAAAGGTTTAGTCACATATTTACCAATTTTGGCTCAATTCAGTTACAAATTTACCATTTTACCTCATATTTATACCAATTTGATTAGATTGGGGACATCATGCATGACATGACCATTACCATTTTCAATTCAGATCCTCAAATAAATATTGTTACAACTCAGTCCAGAATCCATATGCTCAGATATCAGATTTGGGGGCATGTACACAACACATTATTTTCATTTGCTCATTTACACACTAGTTGATTAGATGGAATGTTAAATTTTGTGTCATTCTCTATGATGTATACATCATACATCATATTCTAGGTTACACACAAGTTTCATGCTTTACTCCATCTATAGTGGTTGGCATTTTTGAGTGGCCCAAAGCTACCTAATAAACCCAAGTGACCACAAATTTGACATTTTTAGTTACATTACGTAGTTTTAATTTTAGATGCATTTACTATACATGGGTAGGCAATAATGGAGTCATAGCCTAATTGAGTTCTTGAGCCACTTACATGAGAGGGTTGGACACACCATCAATCCAATCTAAGATATTCATAAGTCATGATCCACTAAACAGGGGTAGGTAATGATGGAGTCAAAATTGGATTGAGTTCTTGAGCCACCCACACACGAGGATTCATCAAGCCATCAACTCAATCTAAGTTATTCACTTATTGATCACTGTATAAATGCACACATATATAGGTTGTCACCAGGTTTATGCATTAGTTCATATACCTAGTGAGGTGTATTCATTTCTTTCATCTTTCTTATCCCTTTACTCAGTTTTACTCAATTTCACTTCTTTACTCAGTTTTGTCTTTACTTTTGATATATCTTAAGTAATGATTGATCTATGCATGTTTAACTTGCAGGACACACATTGGAGCATGCTTCACATACTCAAACCCAACTTCACAAGCTTTACCTCTTAGATAAGTCCAAGTTTGCTTCTTTTTCCTTTATCCGAATCATTTCTCTTTGCTACATTTCTTGTAACAACCCCACTAGGTTAGACATAGATATATGAGAAAAATTTAAAAAATAAAAAATAAAAGCATATACTAAATACATAATTCACCACGAGAATCTAAAGAGACCATAAGAATACACAAGGTGTAATAATAGCTATAAGCATAATACATCACATAATATTGATATATAATATCAAGAGAATGTTGCATAAACTAATATAAATAGTGATACAACAACTCAGCCATGGCTGATACAACTCTGCAATCACTATTACCAATATACAATAATAAGTAATTATAATTTTTCATGACAATACTCAATAACAATGTACATAATTTAGATACCTGGCTTCCTAGAGCATGAGTTCCTCAGACTCTTCAGTATCTATGGCAATCTCAAGTGTCATCTCAATAAGTAGTACTATTATGAAGAGGGAGAGCATCATTCGAGCACTTTTCCACCCAACCACAAACCAATGATCCCGCGCACTATCCCATCAAGGAATGGCCCTCCATTCATGGATGAGTAGATAATGACGGTGCGAGAATCTTGAGAGACTAGCAAGTACCTGTGTGTTGTATGATTTTAAACTAAACATGCAGTGTATTATAGAAATCCATTTTATTGCAGGATATTGAACTAAAATGTGAACCATACTCATGAAATGATAATGTCTCACTAAACATACTTTGGCCCAAAGCTTTACAAGTAATAAATGATAATGATCTAGATCAATTAATTTCATGCACACCACTTGATTAGACTGCCTTCATTTAACATTGCAATGCCAGTAAGCCAGTGAAGTCCATCACACTCTTTGCTCTACATTAGCAATGCAGATTGGTCAAATACAATTCAACCAAGAGATTCATCAACTTATATCCTACTAGAAAATGCATCATATGACACACTATACATATGAGTAATAACAACATACATTAAGTATATCTAATCATATGCATGAATCTTTCATTATATTCTATCCCATACTAAAAATAATGATTATAAATATACTACCCAGGTAAACATACAATTTAATTATACAAGTCAACAATATAATTGGTTTCCAGTTATCTACACTCTATGACATCCCATACTACCATAGTCTAGTGTTCTAAGACTTAACTACCAGATTTCCACAATCAATCTTATGAAACAGTCTCAAATACACAGAAACACAAGCATTACACAAGTGTATATATATATATATATATATATATATATATATAGTAAGTCATCATTCCACAGAATACAATAACATACCAATACAACATTAGCTAAACTTCCAAGTTTACATGCACACATATACAAGTCTTACCAACTGTAATAATACACACTATCCATAACAATAATCAACAGGTTTATAATAAAACAGTCATATGTAAATTTGAGTTTGGGTATAATCACTACAGTAAGTACCCCCTGGGTACAACATAATTTTTTACTGTAGTACCTTATGATATCCCATACTATCATAGGTTCCCAACTACATAACAACATATAAACCAAACTTATGATTTTCAAGACTCAACTAACTCATGCAGATAATAACAAGTATATAATAAACAATTATACCACTCAGGTATACTACATACCAACAACATGCATCACAATGCACCACTATACATTAAGTATAACAAAACATTTATAATAACACGCTTATAATATGTAATGCACACAAGTATCCCATAATTACTACATATGACCATCAGTCATTCACATTACCAAAAGTGTGTCAGATAAACTCGTTATCCTATTGACTTATTTGTTACAGAAGATTGTTCAAAGAGTTATGGTTCCAGATTCTTAAAAAAATTAATGACATATACAATCATCTAAGGATATATAGGTATAATCACCATATACTAACACTTGCACATCCTAATATGCACCATAAGTGGGTATTCCAATGCTATGCAGTTTTTAAACCAATGTTAGTGTTTTAATTGAAACTACTAGGCATAGTAATCAACTCATGAAGTAGTTATAAACACATAGAACATACCCATTTCATACAATAACCGAGAACTTTGTTTCTCTCGCAAACATAAAATGTCCAGTTTCACCACCAATTTAACAATTGGTTTATAGTTGAAGGTTTACAAGTAATTATTTGCTAAATTATATTATTTAATTCCTTCACTTTTTGGTTAAAATTTATCCCAACAATGTTAACTAAGAGATCTACCACCCCCCATGCTTTAATCAAGAAATAGTCATAACTCGGTACGATGTCACACTCCGCATGATGGCTTTCATATATCAAGGAATCTAAAAGTTTCAAAAGTTTTAACCCACGAAAGAAGGTATTTATGTTTTACTCATTCAACTCCATTTACACTACAAGGCATATTTCCCTTGTTTCTAACAAGCTCTCTCATCAATAGCCATAAATGTATAAATTGGTATATTGTCAACTTCTATATGATGGGTTTCTTACATCAATTAATCCCATTATCCCACACAGTTATCTCGTAATACCAGAATGATTATATTTACCTGACGTATTATTACCTCCAACTAAAATTATTTGCATGTCATCTCCACTAATAATTACACTCCAGCTATATATGTGGATCATTCTATTTGTTTTAAATATATAAAGACATCACTTATTTTATTGAAGTTCATGCTTTTCAAAAGCTTCCATATATTTGACTAGATTAAAGGCTTTACTATTTTAACTGATGCTTCACAATAAATAGTCTCATCATGTTATCATTCAAACTATAAAATTTATGGCATTATAGACACGTCTCATAACTTATATATTATATATACTACACATATATTTCTACCACCATACACCTAATATGTGTATGAATAATAGTTTAAAAACTATTCATATAGCTCGCTGGAAGATAGAATCGAGCCACGCCCTATGCCATGATATACATATTCCCCCCGAATTGATGCCAAGTATTAAATTGTCCATTTGCAGACAGATCACCATAAAAATGGTGCTACATGAGAACTTGACCCAAGAGGGAAGTTAAGACTATTATACAGCTTCAAAATCTATTTATCCTCATGCAAACTATGGGTATTAAGGATATTAAAATTTGTTTAAACTAGTTAGACAACCAAATCGATGCCCACAAAGAAGAGTCCAAAACAATTACGCATTTAAGGAATAAATCGACCCTTTATGCTAAGATGCCATTTTAGTTAGCTAGAAGTTATAACATAAATTAGACGCCCAATACTAAGTAAATCAAATTCTATTTTTAAGGTATTTGACCAATCTTAATTGGATGATGCCTCAACAATAACACTGATTCTATTTGCAGTTCAAATAAATCAACACCTTACAATATATGTTCACTATTTAAGTGTTATGCAGACCGCATGCTTAAAATTTTATTATTCTTTGACTAAGGCTGCTATCAACATCATACTGCATCACTCTTTAAGCTAAAAATATATAAGAATATTTTTCTTATTTATTTTACTGGCTGCATACTTTCAGATCACCTATTCTCAATTCACAGATCACTTTATTTCTAAAATATATATATAAGAATATTTAAAGCATAAATCATTTTTTTCTTTATTCTCTCAAAATAATGGTATAAGCCAGTTCTTTCCTAATCATAAACTTTTGCATCAATCTCACAGTCCATATCCAACAATTTATGAATTGTTAATCACAATTCATTAAAAATATAGGAAGTCTAACTAAAAATTATCCTTGTCAACTAAGTTGTATATTATATTGATCTGGGTATTTCATGCAGTGTTAGATTGATGTAAATATGTATAATCATTATACACTAATGCAACAATAAATCGGTGCATACCTTATAGCTCACGGCATAAACACCTAAGGTCACTAATCATAAGAAAGTGAATTCACCTATAGAGTTATCCAAGTCCCAAGCAAATGAAAGTGACTCTAATTATTCATTTTCTGCAATTCCATTCTTGGCACTATGCCCATAAGAGTTTATCTACTTGTTGAAACTATTCATATCCTGAAAATAACTTGAAGTGATCATATAAAAGTAATTTAGACATATAAGAATTCCATACCTGTTTCGCCATTATCCAAAGTAATATATGGGTGGTTTTCCTTTATTAATCTAAGCGGCATGCCTTCCCTTGCTTGGTTGTTTCTTCTCTTCGAGTGATCTCCCTTTTTCATTCTCCCTTCTCTTTTTAAGATGTTTTCCTTCCAAAGCTTCTTTCGATTTAAAGCTTTTTTTTTTTTAGCTTTTGCTTTTGCTAAATTTAAAATCTTTATTCCTTTTTCTGTTTTTCTAAGTTTTTTTTTAATTATTTCTTTAATTTTATTTTTATTTTTATATTAAATTTAATTATTTTTTTATTTTATTTCTTTTTCTTTATTTTCCTTATTTCTTAAATATGGGATTTAAATAAAACTTTCCTTTAAATTCAAATCTATAATAATCAATATATTTATATTAATTATCATTTTAATTTGTCATGATAATTTAATGATTAAGTCATTACTAATAATTTGAATTAATCTAATAAAATGAATCTCAAAACATTCATGGCCATAAACAAAATAATTTTTAAAACCATTACACTATCCTAGCATATCGAAGTTTAGATGACTATTAATATAAAGGCATAAAACACACTTGCTAACCATTTATTTTACATCTAACATGTATTGTCTATATGTGGTGTGTGTAGGGTACTGATTAGTTTCTTTACAGTCTTATGACGTCTCGATCTATGTCACCCTCTCTGATGATCCTCTCCCTCCAACATGTTCAAGGGATGAGTTATCCTGCATCCACCTCATATCACACAGGTAGTTAGGTCTTTTCACATGATAATCATAAGTAATAATACATAACTGGAACAATTCATTAATATGCTTAAAATGTAAACACATACATACACTAGTTCATAATAAGCATTCATGTATTATCATCTAATTAAGCAACATTCTATTTTTTTGAAATTGCATAAATCTCAATCTTAGTAGAAATATTAATTTGTCAACTATAGTTTTCCATGGATAATCTAGTAAGTTTGTCTGGCGAGAAATCATGATGTAACATTTCTTGAATAAAGGGGGCAAATGTAATCACTTAAAAGTGGCATTTGAGTGTTAAGAGTGCTACTTGAGACCACTTATCCCTAGTTTAGCCGTAGACCTATCTTATAGCCTATTATCACACTTATCCAACCTTCATGCGAGCCATAGGTGTCCCTAGTCATCCTTAAAGCAGTCTCAAACCCTCATTCTTGCATCTTGGCCCTTCATGCCTAGTATTCTGCCACCTAGACACTAGCACTATAATAGGTACAATAGTGCCACATGGCGCTAGTGTCTCAATAATGGTGCTACTATCCTTTCCCTTCTCTTTTCATAAACGAATATCTTTTCAAATCTAAAACCTCCTAGGGTCAGCGTAGACCTCTTTTAACACCGGCATAAGCACTAGAATAATATAAATACATGACTTTTAGCCCTATAACCATTGGATGAAAATTAGATGCAAATTACATATGCAAACTCAGAACAAGTTGTGCACAATTAAGGTTATCAATCCCTATTCTGCTCTACTTTTGTACACTACCATCTACAACGTTTCTAAGCTCAAATTACCCAAATTTTCAGTCTTCACATTCAAAGCACTCAAGTCAAATAACAACTAGCTTCACTTGCACTTGCACCTGCACCAGCACGTAGGTGTGTAGAAT
Source organism: Torreya grandis (assembly GCA_037957365.1). NCBI lineage: Eukaryota > Viridiplantae > Streptophyta > Pinopsida > Cupressales > Taxaceae > Torreya > Torreya grandis. Next base: position 723,558 of record JARHVA010000087.1, on the reverse strand, counting down.
TACATCAAGTTTTATCCATCTTCGGAGCTTTGGTATGTAGGCAACTCTCATCATAATAGGGTGTTAAGGTGTCCAACTTACCCCACTAACAAACACACTTTTCAGCTTGTATCAACTTGATGCCCTACCAACATGGAGGATTAGGGTTTGATCATAAATTTAGTTAAAATAGGTAATCTACAAGGTTTCAAAACTTATGGACATAGTAATAGACCTCATAGATCTAGATTCAGGTGGATCTAGAAACTCAGGACAATCCTAAACAAAGGACACTAACACCAAAATATGGACATTATCACCACATGGCACTACTATCCAATTAGGGTGCTACTATTCAAGAGAGGTTTTGACAAGATCCTGACACTTGGATCTTGTTTACAACACTCATACCAACCTCTACATTAATTTTTAGCCTCCATATCATCCGTCTCAGTCATTTTCTAGCTAAGTTCTTATTTGCACTATTTATTACTATTTTTAGAAAGGTCAAAGTTAGTTTAATTTTATAACAAATCAATAGTTGTATTTATTACATATTTTTATCCTGATTTAATATACTCAACTCTTTAAAAAACATAGGATTTACATTCAAGATCGTCCTTGCCAGGAAACTCCTTTGAATTGGGTATTATTGGCCAACAAAAAATACGAACGCTTGTCAACATTTCAAGAAGTGCATTGCTTGTCAACAACATGGTTATTTGATTCATGCTCCTTCATGAATGCTCTAATAGATCACTATGCCATGGCCACTTTTTGTATGGGGACTAGATCTCGTACGGAAGATAAACACTACTTCCTCTAATGGCCACAAGCATATTCTCACTACTACGAAATATTTTACTAAGTGGATAGATGTCATTCCCCTCACTTACATAATCAACAAACATATTTCCAAGTTCATTTATTATCACCTTATATGCTGATATAAAATTACCTCCCCTATTATATTTTATAACGGTGGATCATTCAAAAATAAAGATGTCGAATCCTTATGTACCCAAATCTATATTAAGCATAAAATATCCATGGCCTTTTATCTTCGGGGTTAGCGACCAAACTGAGGCATAAAATATAACCATTATTAATATTCTTAAAAAGATTGTCAATGACGTTGGCCATGATTGACACTTGTAATTATTCTTAGCCTTATGGGCTTACCATACCAATACCCACACACCTACAGGTGCCACACCATACTCTTTATTCTTTGGTTTTGAGGTCGTTATCCCTATAAATATTGAGTTATCCTCTCTATGAATTTCCTTGTAGAATATCATTGATGACAAAGAGTATAGAGTCACTAAATTGAAATACATGTAGCTCTTGGATGAAAAATAGCTAGTTGCATTAGACCATTTGAGAGCTTATCAAAATCAACTACGTTGCATTTATAACAAATGTATTCTTCTTAGAGAATTTAAAGTTGGTGATTTAGTGTTGAAAGAGAATCAGAAAAACACCCACGTTGACCATAAAAAGAAAGGCAAGTTTGAGGCCAATTTGCTGGGTCTATATGTTATTACTACAAATTATGGTTTCGAGGCATATAGGCTGGCTACACTAGATGGGTAAGAACTTGAAGAGCCTATGAACATTTTTTAAATCATTATTTATGAGATCCCTTAGTTGTGGGCATTTGTTTCACTATTCACACATTTCCCTTATTTACCATTCCCTAGACCATTCTCATACTTCCTCCTATTTCCTATTACCATCATGATCTTGATTATGACCAACATGTGTTACAACCTCTTGATTTAGAGAAGATTTTTGAAGACACTCCAGATTGATCAACATCAACAAACTCTTTTCAAACAAGAGTATCAAGGTATATCAACATTATGTTTACCTAATTGATTGTTCCTTGAGATGTCCTCTAATTACTTATCCCCACATTATTTCTTCATCGTGCACCTTTCTTATTCTTATTTTTTTGTTGTGTGGTATTTCCCTTTGGCTCAAGTTCTATTATCGTTTCATGGTATATACCATTGTAGCTAGTTTAGCTATTTTTAGAGCCCTTACCCAAGTTTGTTCTCCCTTTTCTAGACGATTCCTTGTACATTTATGAATATTCCCTTGCTTTCCTTATTCCAAAAAGCCCTTAAAACATTCAAAAGACCTAAAAAATCCTAAAAATCAAATATTCAAGAAAATGGCTTACAATCTCTACAAGAGATGTAAATCCACAAAATCTTATGGGTGGAAACCCCTTATTCAAGCTCAATCATCTCTATTCATCATTCTCATTCTTCTTTATACTCCTAGTTTTGGGAGAACTACATTGGTCTGAGGTCTACACAGATGATGTAGGCAGTGCTTGGATGCATGGGGCATCTTAGGTTAGCTTGGCCATTCTTCATTTTTGCTTCCATTCCCATTTTTATTTACCATTAATTTTATGCTTTTTCCATTTTACAAACACCTTTATGCTCTCGTTGTTTTATGATCCCATTCCTATTTTCCTCAATCAAATTCAGACTCTACATTATCATCACTTTTCATCTGTCCCAATTCTTATGAGATCTACATTTGGCTTGAGGTCCACACGAACTATGTAGGCAGTGTCAATTTTCATGGGGCATTTGGAGACAACTCACCCACCCCTTCCTTATTATCATATTCCCCCTTTTGTTCACATTATCTTGTCAACTTCCCTGTTATCCTTAGCATTTAGGAGTAGAGTGTCTAAGCGTAATGCCTCATGTCCACACACACAAAATTAGAAGGGATACAAACATATAATTAGTTAATAATTTGATACTTTATGTTGTTTTTTTATTGTTTATGTTTGTTTGTTTGCCTATTTATTTGATTTTTCTTATCATTGCCTCAACTCAGTCCATCATGCCAATAAGATCATCATCATGGTGTTCCTTAGCATACACTCATACTTAAGTCCATCCATTAACACACATCAACATTATCATCATGGTTTTTATCATTGGTTTGTTATTGCCATTTGACTATTAGATTAGGGGTATGTCCTTTTGCACATCGCAACTAGGCCACCATGGTGTTTTATATCATGATGCATACCATTTTATGTTATATCAAAAATCAAGAACTGGAGGTCTAATTGGTGATGTTACAACAATAAATCTCCTTATCTACCACCTATAACACAACTCATTGACCAATATTTTGGCTATATGTATTCTCACCAATACATACATATCCAAGTGAATATATATAAAAAGTCATGATATGTTTATATCATCATATTTTCCTTAATCAAATCAAGACAAATCAACAGTCTAGTTATATCACTGCTAATCAAGACATGCATCTTTAAGTCAGTAGGTACAATAGAATGATGCACATTGATCAATTATTATTTCCATTCACATGAGCTATGCCTGCTATTAATCAAAATAAATAGACCAATCAATGATGAAAACTACCTTGATGGGGTAAATCACTAATCAATTAATCTAGTTTTCTTCTAATTTCATGCTCTGTAGCTTTCACCCTTTTTGGGCAAATCAAAGTGTGCAACTTATTATGGGATCGATCATTCCCTAAGCCCATAACTTTTGCCTTGTTTGAGGTATGCCCAAGTGTGTTACTTCTTTTGGGATGCATCCTTCCCACTTCCCCCCACCTTGGGGCCAATTCAATTTTACTATGTTCATCATTAGAAATCAACGTGTGCAAGTTGTAGCTCACATGGATTCATCTCATCCATGGGTTAATTTCAATTTTCTTGTTGTCTATTTTATTCTTTTCAAGGGCCTATTTATAAATCTTATTTTTTGGCCACTCCCTCGAGGGGGCATCATGGGCATCCCAAACATTGTTTAGGGATTCATTATGGATTCATTTTTAGTAGATTAAACAAGATTCAACAATATTTGAACACATCATTCTTCAAGCATTTTCAAATCATTGTAACGACTTTTTCATTCTCTGAAAATCCATTGCTTCACTTATGTCTTACAATGCCTTCTCAAACAGGGAGAAAATGTAGACACTAATTATTACCACCTTCATGTCAAAATCACAATTAAAATGATTTCTAGAAATAATGCACAAATCATATGTTCAACCCAAAATCTTTTTTATCTAAACAATTCAAATATTTCCCCTTCTCTAATCATCTCCTTTAATCGTTCTTGTAATTAATTTCTCCACATTGTATTAATTATATTGATATTTGATTAATTTATTTTATCATTCTTCTAAATATAATTAGATGGCAATAAAATTACAATTTCTTTTCAATTATTAATTCTTCTTTTCCTCTTCTTTGTAAAAGGCATCTTCATTTGGTAAAGAATCTTGATATCCTATATTATATCTTTTTGTGAGCTCACCAATTTAATAAATGAAATAATATGAAGGATTATTTTCCACCCTTCATCTTAGAGATGAAATGAAGGACCTACAATGAATCTTGTGATATATTTTAGGGAAACATTCTCAACCCTTCATCTTTGAAACAATATGAAGGGCCTACATTGATGATCTATGTACTTTCTTGAGAATGTTTTTTCACACTTCATATTGGAAACAAGATGAAGGGCTCAAATTGACTCTTACAAAGATATTTTGAGGAGAATTTTTTAAGGCTCATATTAATTCCCCTTGGGATTGTTTGAGGATCCTTCTTCCACCCTTCATCTTGGACAAGAGGAAGGGCTCGTGTTATCAATCCATATGCCTTTTTGAGGATGCATTTTTAACCATCTATATTGGAAGCAAGATTAAGGGTCTCATCATTATGAAAAAATACTTCTAAAGCTTCACCTATTCTATTCCTATTAATTCACAAGCCATTCCAATAGTGTTTGGGTAGATGTTGATGGCTCTTGTACCACAACATTACTTTAGACTTTGAGATCTATATTCGGGCACAATCATATATGTGAGTTAGATTTGAAATATATTCGATAAGGAAGGTATAACTCTATTTGTTTATGATTTGTGTTTGTTCTTTGCTTCATACATCTTTCCCAACCCGAGGAGCCATACTTGAAGAGTTGTGTTTCATGAATTTTTTTATGTTTTGAATACTAACAAGAACTAACCCTTCTTGTACTTGTGGTTTATATGAACCACTCGATAAAATGAAAGAGAAGAGATGGGAACCATTACATGGCTTGTTAAAATGCAACCAAGACATAGAGTGTCACTAAGCTAAAATTTGGTTCACTTGTAAAAGATGAATCACACCGCTATAAATGGAACTAAATTCAAACTGTAAATTCTTAAAATTGATATTTGGTTATTAAAAAAGAGAAAATATCATTTTTGTAAAGTAATAACGTAGTAATGTGTTTATATCTTGCCCCTGTACTGTATAGAGTGCCAAATGTGATATTTTTAAAACTATGTGAAGCCTTGTAACCATCTTCACACAAGTGTGTATGTGCTAAAGTAACTAGATGAGTGGAGTGCATAAGCAAGTCAAATGCCCCCATAATCTGAAAATCCTACGTTTTTCACATTGTAAACTATCATATCTAAAAATGTATTTCTTGTAAAAGCCTATTGTGATGCCCCCTTTTGATATGAGGGGGATCGCATTCAAATAACTTGTCTTAAAATAAAAATTGAGAGTATTTATGAAGGATAAATAAACATGTAATATCATTTACATATATTGAATTTGTATTGAAATCTGACAAAGGTAACATTGAAGCACTTGAAAAATTGTATATTTGTTTTGTATCATGTAATATTTGATATAACATTGAAGTAATGGTTGAATTATGTAGGATTTATGATTGTTGCATATGTATTGTAACCATAGTATACTGAAAAGTTGAAGTGTTAAAACACATAGATAGTATGTGTAGCTCCAAGAATCAAATGAATCCACAAGGGTTTGGAAAGCGAGTAGACAGGGTACTAAGCAAAAATCTACTAGGCTCAAGGGGACCATGGGATACTAGAGATCTATATAGGCTATTTGGTTTACAGTTTTGCACCAAGCTATAGATAGACTTGTAAACTAAGTTAGGATTAGCATGATTGAATGCAAAACTGACACAAATATCTCTAACAGGTATAACCACAATAAAGCAAGTAGTTGAAGGAAAAAAATAGTGTATAAATAATAGGAAAGCAAACTATCTAAACAAGGTAACACTACTGAGCAACTAAAATAATTTAGAAATATGGAACCCTATAAAAATGAAAGACGTTTTCAAAGGCGAAATGCATGTACAATTTAGAAATCTAAGATAAATGCTTGTTTAGAAATTAATCTAACCTTAACATGTAATCTCTAACCTAATAAAATATACTACACTAAATCTAAAAAACTAGTCTCATCTTGTAGAGCAATGTGCCTTCAGATCATGCTCAAACACAATGCAAGAATCTACCACCCGTGAGTCCAATTTTGATCCAATATGGAGGAATATTGAGTTGCAGTGTAGAGATTTATCCAATCCACTGTCGATAATCTAGGAGAGGTGAAGTAGTAGCAAGCAAGGGATGTAGAGGCCAATCCAAGTGCATAAATCAGGGGTGATGCCTATTGAAGGAGCCAAAGGCAAGTAACAATGAAGGAAAGAAAAATTAAGAGCATCAATGGTGAATCCAATCAAGCTAGAAAATAAGAGTGTGTATTTATCTCCAAGAGGGAGGAGAAACCATGTAGTGTGTAATAGAGGAGCTCAAGAGAGGTGAAGAGTTGTAAAGATGTCCAGATGATCAAGGAATTGAGTTCAAGAGAGGTGATGAGAAAATCAATCCAAGAAGATGGATGAAGATCAATTATGTTGAGAAGTAATGACCAAGAGATAGAGAATGAGGCATGTCTGGACCTATGTGAAGGGAATCTAGATGCAAACCAAGTTAAGATAATAATTAATAAATTAAATCTAATCTAAACTCAATCAACCTAAGATAGAGCTACAAATGGAAAGAAACTAAAACACAAACTTAAAAAATCGAAGTACCGTGACCCTCCTTCATTATGATTCAAAGTGGATTTGATCTCTAAATTTGGTTGCTCAATCTTCTCTAATGCAAGGGAAATTGGGCAGTGTTTTGGTATGCAAAATGACTCTTGATAGCTTAGATTCACTTGGGATTGCTCGTGAATTTGATAGCACTTCATTAGCATAAGTGAGAATGAATGAAAGTGATGGCTTGCATGTCTATTTATAGGTTTACGGGAGGTATATTGAATGGTGGAGGATTATTTAAATATTTCAAATTATCCACATAATCAAGGGTGGATAATTGGTCCTCATCCATGAGGATGATGACCAATTCAATTGGAAGGGGTGACTCACAAGGTGGTTAAGGAAGTTAAGGGATTGGTTGGGTGAGTCAACATGTGAGGGAGATAAACATGGAAGGTGTCTAGGTGAGGTGGAAAATCTATATTTATTAAAAAAAATTGGATAAAAAGTGTGCATAATTGATTAATTAATAATTATTTAATCATTTGAATTTTGTAGGGAAATGATGTTAATTTAAATTTGAATTTGGGAAAGAATAAGAGTCAGCGTGTCAAAGTGCATTTCGACACTAAATGAAATTTAGGTGTCTACATTTTCCCCTCTTTGAAATGGTGTTGTGAAGGAGGACTTTTTTGAAGAATAGTAGACAAAGTAGAGCGTTGATGATTGAGAAGAAAATTTTTCCCAAAATGAATGTGATGATGCCAACATTTGAAATGATTAAGAGGAAAAAGGATGAAGTGAAAACCATCAATATATTTAAGTACCAAAAAATGATATCATTCTTGTAAGATTAAAGTCTATAAATGAATTTGCCCCTAGTTAAATACTAGAGAATATATAGGAAAAATAATATTTATTACTTGTAAACTGCACATTTGAATGGTGTTTAGGACTTAGGGGCCACATTAGCAAATGTAGGAATGATATATCCTGACAATGGTAAGTTGCAGGTTTGAAAATGAAAAATATAGATTTGCTAATTTGAGTAAAAATTTATAAGATTGATAGTTGCACACATTTGATAAAGATTTATAGCATATCAATGAATTATTGGGTTGAATGTTGTACAAAAAAATGGGTGTAAATGAGAGAAATATAGAATGGAGGGAAACAAATTGAATGGGGGGTGGGGGGAAATTATCAGTAGGGGGAGAGGTGATTTTGAAAATCGTTTGTGTAAAAATGATTTTCAAAGTGATTGGTGATTAGAGCTTGATTAAGTGATTTACTCTAGGGATTTGGAGGAAAATAGATCGTATTCCAATTCACTTACACCACAGTGAGCGAGTGAGGAGATACAAGAGACATGAGAGGAAGAGTTAGTCGATAAGTGTAATTTTTATTTTTGATTTTTTGTTTTTAATTCATTTATTGCACTTTAAATTTGATTAAAATGATTTCACAAATAGCTCGTTGGTGAATTTGATAGTGAATCCATCAATGAAAAATGTGAAATTGTAAAAATACGTATCAAAATCATCATCAAGGGTAGCAAAATTATTAGGGTGATTTTAAGTTTAAGGATTTATGAATTCACTATTGGCAATAGCAAAATCATTAAAATCAATATCAAAATCATCAATAATAATAGCGAAATCACTAGGTAATAATGAAAAATGAGATAATTATGAAATTGAAGAGTTGAGTGGTGAAATCGTTTAGAGGTGCAGTGAAATTGTCAACGCTAGAGTGGATTTGTTAAAGGGAGTGGCGAAATCATTTAAAATAATGATGAAATCACTAAGGTAAACTTTAAAGCTTGTTAGTGAGGAAATCAACATGTTTTTATGATAGACAGATAAATGATATAGGTGGTAAATGAAATTAATGAGTGTTTTATGATGGTTTAGATAGGGTTAGTTTATTTTTAGGATTAATAGTGTGTCATTATGCATGTTTTTATAGGAGTTACTACCAGTTTTGGTGATACAAGAGCATATATCACTTGCACTTGCACGGATAGTGAGATTTATGGAGTTTGAGTTCAAAGAACTGTAGGCAACTGGATTGTCTTACATTACGGATATGTCAGAGATTAGAGTGGATAGGGTACTATTGATGATGTTAGCTGAGAAATGACTCAGTATGAGCACATCTTACCTACTTATAGGTGAGATGAAAATGACATTAGAGGATGTATGGAGGATCTCAATATGGAGTAGATGGGTATATTGGGGAGAGGGATCACAAGTGATGAATTATACATGATTTTGGGCAAGGATTTAATTATTTTTTATAGAGGTGGTGTAGATATTGACACATGCATGGACTTAGAGACAAACATGTTGACAATTGTTCTTATGGTTGTTGTCAATGGCATTATGCTACTTGGCAAGAGTAGTAGATTATGCCCCATTGGTCTACTAGATGCGATAGGTGACATGATAGAGATGGGGGAGAGATTTACATGGGGGCCTTATGTTATAGCTCACTTATACATAGACTTACACCATCTAGTTTACTTAGATGGGAAGGAGATAGGTCCTTCGATTTTATTACAAGTATGGTGTTGGGAACACATTACTGTAGAGTGACCCATAAGACACATGAGTGCTAGATCAGTGGATGATCCTATTATTTGTGGATTGAATGTAATTATTAGCACATAGAGAACACACTTAGGGGTTTGGACTGGTACAAGAGAGCATTGGATGAGCTTGGTGAGGACCAAATTACATGGAGACCATACAAGGAGATAGATTTCTAGTGGGCACAAGATGCACTATATGTGGATTCCATGATGTCACAGTGCTACATTATAGGTGTACATAATTACATTATTATGAGATATAGACTAGACAGAGTGTTGCATTATTTTGGTTTGAGACAACACATACCAGTGGGTCCACATCTATTTACATGATATGTTAGGGAGAGATCGTAGTGTGGACAAGTTATTAATCGTTAGATTGCTAAGCATACCAGATGCATGTACAGACAATGACCTGGGTGGATAGGAAATATGTTGTTAATGCAGGTATAATAGATGGGTATGCTGAGTGGTGGGCTAGACAGGGATCGATGAGATTGACAATGTCATATGCTCCTACATGTACATGGAGACAAAGACTGGTTATCATCCTAGATAGGAATACATAGGGTTCAAGATTGGGTGTGAGGATTAGGATAGCAGTCACAAGACAACTAGGAGGAGACATGGATGAGTTGGAGGCCAGATAAATGATGGTCAAAGGAGACTGAGTGTGGATGAGACATAATTAGATGACATGGAGGTTAGAGTGGATATAAATGACATAATTATGGGAGATGACACAGTTATGAGAGTTGTTGCAGATGAGCTAGCTGTAGGAGACATACATATTCATCTCATTATAGAGACACATGCAAAGAAGGGAGATGGATCAGGGCCATCAGGTCATCTGGATCTATAGAGGATCAAAGGCTGTTATATAGATTACATGAGAAGATTAGGATACATGATGTGGAGGTTACATGTTTATAGGGATATATTGCTATATTATAGAGGGATGTGGATAGATTACAGGGAGAGGGGTTTGCTCGATCAATTGAACTATATACATAAGATGCGGCTATCTAGACTCCAAATGATATAGGGTTGGCATAGAGATACACAAGGGAGAAAGACATATTATGGGTTGAGTTGACAAAGGTGAGAGGGATATTGATAGTTCCAAGATAGTTAACATTCTTAGACAAGTCCATGAGAGAGATGAAGCAGGTGAAATAATACATGAGTTTGTATGAGGAGGTCATTTCATGAGCTTAATGAGCATCATCCTTCAGATAGTACTCTACTAAGACATATTTATCAGGTAGATCGGTGCAACTTGTGGAGTCAAAGAGATCTATAGGGTAGGCTTCACAGTGTGTCATGGGTCCTCTGAAGAGTACACCATAGTAACACGATCAGAGTCCTACAACAAATGCCCCATTCGAGGGCCAATGAGAGATTTGAGATGGATTTGATTATGAGGTATCGATGTATATAGTTTTGAGATGTATCATTGTATAAACACATTCAAGGTTTATATATATATATATATATATATATATATATATATATATATATATAATTCTATTTTGGTAGTTAGACTTTTTTTATGGACATGTGATGGACATTACATACTTTAAATATTTTTTCATGTATGGATGGATATTATATGGTAATTTCTTTCCTGCTTTTTTATTTATAATATCACATGTTAATTCTTTTCAACTTTTTATTATGGTAAAATATAATGGAAGAAATGTATGGATGGTTAAATAGTTTTGGATTTTGAAGACAATAAAAGAAACAATAAACAATTGAAAACAAGACAAAAAAAATTGAAAAAAAAATTCACACAAATAAACAAGTAAAAGATAAGATAAAACAAGTAAAGGAATAGACAAAAAAAAATGTTGAATAACAAGATAACAAACACAATCACAATAAAATTAAGCTCACTAACTAAAAGGATTAATTAAATGACAACATACTTAAATATATAACCAAATGATGACCAAAACAAAATTTAAAACAAACAACACCTAAAACTAAAAGCAAGTGACTTGACCAACATCCTAAGCCAGGGTTGAGACTTTTGGTAGCCAATATCCATGACAACATTAAATGATCGATGAATACCAAAGATAACCATATGGATTCAGATGTAAATGTGAAAAAATGAAATCACATTTGGGTGAATGGACATGATGGATGGCTAAGCTGACCCTAGAGATCCTATGACTCTAAGTGCTGCCTATATAATCTGCCTTGGATAAAGTATGTGTGGGAATACTGGGGCAGATGTAGTTTTCCCAATACATGAAGTGATGAAAAATTGGTTGATTGATCAAGTGTTGACTACTTGATGAATAGATGAATGATTTCCCTCCCCAAAAAATTGAGTGAGTGGACGATGTGATTGGCTGTAAAAAAATAACAACATGCAAAGAGAAATAATCACAGTAAAATGAAAATAAATTCAAGACACAGATATTACAAGGAAAAACTTGGCAAATGATTAAGTAACCATGAGAAAAGGTCTTCAAAATTTTATTATCTAAGAATTAATATGTAATTACAATAATGGTAGTCGCCACACACAAGCTCGAAAATGATTACAACTCAACAAATAATTTACAATTCATGGGTTCCTTATATGGGAAAAATAAATATTACAAAACCATGTTAGTATGAACCCATGTGTATTATAATCCATGTGTAGTACAAATCCATGTGTAGTAAAAAATGCATGTACTAACTCCTCAAAAAATGTGTAGTAGATAATTGTACCAAATGCTACCTAGAAATCCATGCTCAGGTTAATCGTCCAACCTACTAGCTTGGTCACCACCTGCTTATTCAAATGTTGACCTCACATATCAATAATCTCCCACTTGAAGTCACATTTCATTCCTGTGAATTATTCCTCTTGAAAAACCTTTGCCTCATGTTGCCTATCACATAACATGCCATCTAAGAGAAGTTTTGCACCAAATGAACTCTCTCCCAATGGGTTTCATCAACATATCTACTGGATTTACATCTGTGTGTATTTTGGTCAATGAGATATGTCCTTTTTCCACCATATCTTGAATAAAATTATATTGAATGTCAATGTGTTTTATTTTAACATGATATGCTAGATTATGTGTTAAGTGCAAAGCACTTTGGCTCTCGCAATGTAACACCATTTTACCATGCTTGACTTGCAATTCACCCAATAACCTATGAAGCCAAATTCCCTCCTTGCAAGCCTACATAAATGCCATATATTCAACTTTAGTAGTGGACAAAGCTACCACTAAGCTTAGAGATCCAACTTATTGCACTTCCTGCTAAGGTAAACGCAACCTGTAGTGGACTTCCTTTTATCTCTTTCTCCACCAAAATCATCATCCACAAAACTACTAACCTGAAGACTACTCCCACTAAAACAATTAGTAGCATCAGAAGTGCCTCTTAAATATCTAAGAATCCACTTCACTGTCGTCTAATGATCACTACCAGGATCTACCATGAATTGATTGACTACTCCCACTGCTTGTGTAATGTTAGGTCTGGTGCACACCATGACGAACATAAGACTTCCAACTGCTGATGAGTATGGTACATGAGACATCTGTGTCTTCTCTACTTCTATACTAGGGCACTTTTCATAAGATAATTTTAGATGAACAAGAAATGGGGTACTTAATGGCTGTGCATTCTGCATATTGAAGTGCTACAAAATCTTTTCCACATATGTTTGTTATGATAACCAGAGTTCCTTATCCTTTCTATCTCTATGTATCATCATTCCAAGATTTTGGTTCACACTTCCCAAGTCCTTCATTTCAAACTCCCTAGCTAACTGAGATTTTAACTTGCCGATCCTGTGCACGTTGGGACTTGCTACCAACATATCATCAACATATAAAAGTAAGATTATGAAGTTGTCATCTTCATACCTCTAAAAGTAGGCACGATGATTAGCCTCACATCTACTAAATCCCAAGATCATCATGAAGCAATCAAACCATTTGTACCAATGCCTTGGTGCCTGTTTTAAACCATACAATGATTTGTTCAACCTGCAAACAAGATTATCCTTGCCTTTATCCTCAAAACCTTCCAGTTGTTTCATATAATTTTTTCAGAAAGATCACCATGCAAGAAAGTTGTTTTAACATCTAACTATTCCAACTCTAAATCAAGGCTAGCAACAAGAGCTAGAATAAATCTAATAGTACTAAGCCTCACTACAAGTGAAAATTTTTCATTAAAATCAATACCAAATTTTTGTGCATACCCTTTGGCCACCAGTAGAGCTTTATACTGCTCTACATTGTCATTAATATCCATTTTCAGTTTGAAGACCCCCTTGTTTCCTATAGCCTTTCACCCCATAGGAAATGGTATAAGCTCCCACATCTTATTCTTGTGTAGAGCTTCCATTTCTTCCTCTATGGTAGCTCTCCATTTACTAGCATCTTTAGCTTCACATGCATCCTGAAATGAGCTAGGCTCGCCAACATCAATAACTAATGCAAAAACTAAATTACAAGTAGGAGAGTACCTTTTTGGTGGTTTTGAAACTCTTTTAGACCTTCACACAAAGTGTGATGTATCACCCTGTGGCTCATCTAGTTGTTGTTCATCTTCATTTACTTGATTTTTAATATACTCTTGTTGGTTTTCATTTACAGGTGGCAGATTTTCATCTTGCACCTCCCTCTCAACTTCATACATTTCCACCTCTACAAGAACAGTTTCAGAACTTAATTGCTCTTTACTTCTTTGCAACGAATCTTCCTTAAATTTAACATCTCAGCTAATAACTGCTTTGCGGGCAGTAGTACCCCACAACTTGTACCCCACTATTCCTTCTACATAGCCAAGAAAAATACACTTCATGGACCTTACGTCCAATTTACTCCTTTTCTCCTTTGGTATGTGTACAAAAACTTCATAACAAAAAACATGAAGATAAGAATAATCAAAAGGTTTTCCTGTCCATACCTCTTCAGGAATTTTAAGATAAAGAGCCGTAGTAGGTGATCTGTTAATTAGAAAACAAGCTAAGCTGACAGTTTCACCCCAAAATTTTTGCTCTAGTTTAGCAATGCTCAACATGCATCTAGCACGCTCCATAATTGTATGTTTCATCCTTTTTGCAACACCATTTTGATGTGGCATTCTAGGAACCATCAAATGCCTTGCTATGCCATGCTCACTACAAAAGTTGTTAAATTCCTTTGAACAAAATTCCCCTCCGTTATCTGTTATAAGACATTTTATTGTTTCCTTTTTCTGATTTTCTACCAGAGCTTTAAACTTTTTGAAACAAGAAAAAACTCAAACTTCTTTTTCAAAAGGTAAATCCACACCTTACGGGAACAATCATCTATAAACGACACAAAATATGATGAACCCCCTAAAGATGTTATAGGTGCTTGCCAAGTATCTTAATGAATTAACTCCAGGAGTTCTTTACTTTTAGTAATGCTCTTAGAAAAACGTAGCCTATGTTGTTTACCATATAGACAATGCTCACAAAAATTAAGATCTAAAGATTTTGCACCTAGGAGAAGGTTCCTATCAAGTAGTACCTTGTGTCCACGCTCACTCATATGGCCTAACCTCTTATGCCAGGTAGTCATAGACTCTGATTTTGCATTAGATGCCACTGTAGCCTCTCCATTATAGGTATTTCTGATTAGCCTATAGATATTTCCCATCCTCACTCCTTTAAACACCACCAAAACTACCTTTGTTACTTTTAGGTTACCTTTTTCTCCAATGAACCTGTAACCCAATTCATCAAATAATCCAAATGACAGAAGGTTTTTCTTCAAGCCTGGCACATGTCTTACATTTTGAATAGTCCTCACTGCTCCATCAAACATTTTGATTCTTACTTCTCCCACTCCAATAACCTTTCACGGATCATCATTTCCCATATATAACACACCTCCATCGCATGATCGATAAGAAGAAAACTAGTCCCTGTGACGAGTCATGTGGAATGAGGCTCCTGAGTCAATAAGCCATACATCCTATAACTGACCTCTTTTATTTGCTAACAAAACCTCTCCATCTTCTAATGGTGCTTTGACTTCTGTTGTATTTGCCTCAGATGGTTGTAGGCCTGTATTTTCCCTGTTTACCTTACCCTGACAATCCTTTTTAACATGACCCATTTTGCCATAGTTTCAGCACTTAACTATTTTCCACCCCTTGGATATTGATATAAACTATCCATGCTCAAATTTCCCCTTTTATGTAGGTCTACCTCTTGCAATCAAGCCATCACTGGAAGAAGATCCCTATAATGTCTTTCACTTGGATTCTTCAAAAAATGTTGCGGCTACGACATTGTCGAAGGATAACCTCCCCTGCAGTGTTGAGTTACTAAGTGCCATGACAAGTTGATCCCAAAAATCAGGCAGAGAGCACAGTAAAATGGCTACTTTATCTTGTTCTTTAGTCTTCAGCTCCATTGAAGCCATCTTGCTAATCAATGTGTTAAACTCATTTAGATGATCTACGATTGAGGAACCATCTTGCATCCTTAGATTATATAATTTTCATCATAAAAGAATCTTGTTTGCCAGCAACTTGGTCTCATACATTTTTTCAAGCTTTTCCCATAAGCTTTGTGCGGTTTTCTCCTCTGAAACATTAAAAAGAACCAAATCTGCCAAAGACAACTGGATCATGGCCTCAACTAGGGCATCCTTTTCATCCCAATCCTCGTAACTCATGGCTGAAGGTTTTGACACTACCCCTTTTAGAGCTGGGGCCATCCATCCTTTACCAACAAAGCTTGAACCTTTAGCTTCTATAGAGCAATATTGGAACCATCAAATTTTTGGACCTCGTATCTTGTAACTATGCCTTTTGTCATTTTCACTTTTCATAAGAACCCTCGTTAACAACAACTAGGCTTTGATACTAACTATAAAAAAATAACATGTAAAGACAAATAATCATAGTAAAACGAAAATAGATTCAAGACACTTACGTAGAAAAACTTGGCAAATCACCAAGTAGAAAACCATGAGAAAAGGTCTTCAAAATTTTATTATCCAAGAATTAATCTACAATTACAATAATGCCAGTCACCATGCACAAGCTCAAAAATGAGTATAATGAGTACAACTCAATGAATAATTTACAATTCATGGGTTCTTTATATAGGAAAAATACATAGTACAAAACTGCATTAGTACAAACCCATGTGTACTACAATCCATGTGTAGTATAAACCCACGTTTAGTACCCATCCACATGTAGTACAAAATGCATGTACTAACTCCTCATAAAATGTGTAGTATGGAATTGTATGGAATGCTACCTAGAAATCCATGCTCAGGTTAATCATCTAACCTACCAGCTTGGTCACCATCTTCTTATTCAAATGTTGACTTCACATATCAACAATATCCCACTTGAAGTCACATTTCATTCTTGTGAATTATTCCTCCTGAAAAAACCTTTGCCTCATGTTGCCTATCACATAACGTGCAAGCCAAGAGAAGTTCTACACCAAATGAACTTCTCTCTCCCAATGGGTTTCATCAACATATCTATTGGATTTACATTTGTGTGTATTTTTAACAATGAGATCTATCCTTTTTCCACCACATCTTGAACAAAATGATATAAAATGTCAATGTGCTTTGTTTTGGCATGGTATGTTGGATTCTATGCTAAGTGCAATGCACTCTGGCTCTCACATTGTAACACCATTTTACCATGCTTTACTTGTAATTCACCCAATAACCTATGAAGCCAAATTCCTTCCTTGTAAGCCTATGTAGCTGTCATATATTCAGCTTCAGTAGTGGACAAAGCTACCACTATCTGAAGCTTAGAGATCTAGCTTACTGCACTTCTTACTAAGGTAAACACATAACCTGTAGTGGACTTCCTTTTATCTCTATCTCCACCAAAATTAGTATCCACAAAACCATTTACCTGAAGACTAATCCCACTAAACAATTAACAGCATCAGAAGTGCCTCTTAAATATCTAAGAATTCACTTCATCACCATCCAATGATCACTACCAGGATCTGCAATGAATTAACTGACTACTCCCACTGCTTGTGCAATGTTAGGTCTAGTGCACACCATGATGAAAATAAGACTTCCAACTGCTGATGAGTATGGTACATGAGACATATGTGTCTTCTCTGCTTTTGTACTAGGGCACTATTCAGAAGACAATTTCAGATGAATAAGAAATGGGGTACTTACTAACTGTGCATTCTGCATATTGAAGCACTATAGAATATTTTCCACATATCTCTGTTGTGATAGCCAGAGTTTCCTATCCTTTCTGTCTCTATGTATCCTCATTCCAAGAATTTGGTTCACACTTCCCAAGTCCTCATTTCAAACTCCCTAGCTAATTGAGCTTTTAACCTATTGATCCTGTGCATATTGGGACCTACTACCAACATTTCATCAACATATAAAAGTAAGATTATGAAGCTTCCATCTTCATACCTCTAAAAGTAGGCACAATGATTAGCCTCGCATATACTAAATCCCAAGCTCATCATGAAGGAATCAAACCATTTGTACCAACACCTTAGAGCATGTTTTAAACCATACAATGATTTGTGCAACCTGCAAACAAGATTCTCCTTGTCTTTCTCCTCAAAACCATCTGGTTGTTTCATATAAATTTCTTCAGAAAGATCACCATGGAAGAAGGTTGTTTTAACATATAATGGTTCCAAATCTAAATCAAGGCTAACAACAAGAGCTAGAATAACTCTAATAATACTAAACTTTACTACAGGTGAAAAATTTTCATTAAAATCAATACCAAATTTTTGTGCATACCCTTTGGCCACCAATCAAGCTTTATATTGCTCTACATTGTCATTAATATCCCTTTTCAATTTGAAATCCCACTTGTTTCCTATAGCTTTTCGCCCCATAGGCAATGGTACAAGCTCCCCTGCCTTATTCTTGTGTAGAGCTTCCATTTCTTCCTCTATGGTAGTTCTCCATTTACTGGCATCTTTAGCTTCACATGCCTCCTGAAATAAGCTAGGCTCACCAACATCAGTAACTAATGCAAAAACTGAATTACAAGTAGGAGAGTACCTTTTTGGTGGTTTTGAAATTTTTGCGGACCTTCGCACAAAGTGTGATGTATCACTTTGTGGCTCATCTGGTTGTTATTAATCTTCTTCATTTACTTGATTTTGGATATATTCTTACCAGTTTTCATTTACATGTGGTAGAATTTCATCTTGCACCTCCCTCTCAGCTTCATACATTTCCACCTCTACAGGAACAGTTTCAAAGCTTAATTGTTCTTTACTTCTTTACAACAAATCTTCCTTAAATTTAACATCTCAGCTAATAACCACTTTGCAGGCAGTAGTATCCCACAACTTGTACCCCACTATTCTTTCTACACAACCAATAAAAATACACTTCATGGACCTTACATCCAACTTACTCCTTTTCTCCTTTGGAATGTGTACAAAAACTTCAGAACCAAAAACATGAAGATAGGAATAATCAACAGGTTTTCCTATCCATACCTCTTCAGAAATTTTAAGATCAAGAGCCATAGTAGGTGATCTGTTAATCCAAAAACAAGTGGTACTAACAACTTCACCCCAAAAAAATTGTTGTAGTCCAATAGTGTTCAACATGCATCTAGCATGCTCCATGATTGTACGGTTCATCCTTTCTACAACACCATTATGTTATGGCATTTTAGGAACCGTCAACTGCCTTGCTATACCGTGCTCACTACAAAAGTTGTTAAATTCCTTTGAACAAAATTTCCCTCTGTTATCTATTCTAAAACATTTTATAGTTTTTTTTTTAATTTTCTACCAGAGCATTAAACTTTTTGAAACAAGAAAAAACCTGAGACTTCTTTTTCAAAAGGTATATCCACACTTTACGGGAACAATCATCTATAAATGACACAAAATATGACGAACCCCCTAAAGATGTTATAGGTGCTTGCCAAGTATCTGAATGAATTAACTCAAGGACTTATTTACTTTTAGTAATATTTTTAGAGAAATGCAGCCTATGTTGTTTACCATATAGACAATGCTCACAAAAATTAAGATCTAAAGATTTTGCACCTGGGAGAAGGTTCCTATCAAGTAGTACCTTGAGTCCACGCTCACTCATATGGCCTAACCTCTGATGCTAGGTAATTATAGACTCTAATTTCACATCAGATGGCACTATAACCTCTTTAGTACAGGTATCTCCGATCAGCTTGTAGAGATTGTCCATCTTCACTCCTTTTAACACCACCAAAACTCCCTTTGTTACTTTCAGGTTACCTTTTTCTCCAATGAACCTGTAACCCAATTCATCAAATACTCCAAGCGACAAAAGAATTTTCTTCAACACTGGCACATGTATTACATTTTGAACAGTCCTCACTGCTCCATCAAACATTTTGATTCTTACTTTTCCCATTCCAATAGCCTTGCATGGATCATAATTTCCCATATATACCACACCTCCATCACATGATTGATAAGAAGAAAACCAGTCCTTGTGAGGAGTTATGCAGAATGAAAATCCTGAGTTAAAAAGCCATACATCCTGTAATTGACCTCTGTTATTTGCTGACAAAACCTCTCCATCTTCTAATGGTGCTTCAGCTTATATTGTATTTGCTTTAGATGGTTGCAGGCCTATATTTTCCCTATTTACCTTACCCCGATAATCCTTTTTAACATGACCCATTTTTCCATAGTTCTAGCACTTAACTCTTTTCTACCCCTTAGATTTCGATCTAGACTATCCATGATCAAATTTCCCCTTTTTCGTAGGTCTACCCCTTGCAACCAAGGCATCATTGGAAGTAGATCCTTGGGATGTCTTTTACCTAGATTCTTCAAAAATTGTTATAGCTACCACATCGTCAAAGGATAGCTTCCTCTATGGTGTTGAGTTACTAAGCACCATTATAAGTTGATCCCAAGAATCAGGCAGAGAACACAGTAAAATAGATGCTTTATCTTCTTCTTCAATCTTCACCTCCACTAAATCCATCTTGCTAATCAGTGTGTTAAACACATTTAGATGATATATGACTAAGGAACCATCCTAAGTATTTAGATTATACAACTGTTGTCGTAAAAGATTCTTGTTTGTCAGCAACTTGGTCTCATACAATTTTTCAAGCTTTTCCCATAAGCTTTGTATCTTGGCCCTAGCTTTGTAATTTTATACATTAAAAATAATCAAATCTGCCAAAGATAATTATATCTTGGCCCTAGCTAGGGCATCCTCTTCATCCCAATCCTCTTGAATCATGGTTGAAGGTTTCGACACTACCCCTTTTAGAGCTAGGGTGCATCCATCCTTTACCAACAAATCTTGAACCTTCAACTTCCATAGAGTGAAACAGGAACCGTCAAATTTCTGGACCTCATATCTTGTAACCATGCCTTTTGTCATTTTCACTTTTCACAAGGAGAACCCTCTTTTACAACAACCAAGCTCTGATACTAGCTATAAAAAAATAACAACATGCAAAGAGAAATAATCATAGTAAAATGAAAATAGATTCAAGACACTTACACATATATTACATGGAAAAACTTGGTAAATCACCAAGTAAAATACCACGAGAAAAGGTCTTCAAAATTTTATTATCCAAGAATTAATTTGTAATTACAATAAAGGTAGTCACCATGCACAAGCTCAAAAATGAGTACAACTCAATGAATAATTTACAATTCATGGGTTCCTTATATAGGAAAAATACATAGTACAAAATTGCATTAGTACGAACCCACGTGTATTACAATCCGCATGTAGTACAAATCTATGTGTAGTCCAAAACATGTGTACTAACTCCATAAAAAATGTGTAGTATAGAATTGTACAGAATCGTACCTAGAAATCCATGCTCGAGTTAATCGTCCAACCTGCCAGCTTGGTCACCACCTGCTTATTCAAATGTCATCAACAATTGGTATGAAAGATAACTATGTTTCTAGACGTGGATATGTGAAGTGTTTATGCTTTTGGAATATTGCTTTGAAAGTGTGTATGTAAAATAATGTGATAAGGATGGATATATATAAGACGTTCCCCTAACATTAGCAAAGTTACAGTGATGCAAATACAAAAATCAAACCCTAAGCTAATATGCTATGAAATGGATGGTGAGACAAGTGACACTGGATAATGTGGGAATATACAAGTGACAATTGCAATGGTATGCCCCTAAGTAATTAGGATAGATATAGACAATGGATTACGCATGGCACCATAAATTTGGTTTTTACCATGGTACTTACCCAAAGTACCAATAAACTTGTTTTCACTTTTGGACGAAACATTTTTCTCTTTTCTCTTTTTCTCATTTTCTCATTTTTTTTTTAATTTTGTGGATTTTTTTTTTGTTTTGATTTTTTGATTTTTTAATTTTTTTTAAAGATATAAACAATATCATTAGAATGATTTAGGCATATAATATTTTAAGGTGCATGATGTTCATAGGCTCATCAAGCTCCTCTCCATCTTTAGTAACAAGCATGTAAGGTTCAGTTCCATATTTGATAATGATTACACATGGGCCCAACCATTTGGGTTCAAATTTTCCTTTCTTTTCCCGTTCGACATTGGTATTTAGTCAATTTTCTATGTGAACAAGATTTCTAATTTTGAGCACCCTGGCTTTAATCCATTTATTATAGTTACGATGAAGACATTTTTGGTATACTTTTAAAAGGTTTAAGGCATTGATACATTTTTCATCTAAAATATTGAGTTTAATGAGGCATGAAATACTATAGGATTATTCATCAATAATACTTTGTAGGGATATGTGTAAAGATGGAATCTTAACTTCTATAGATATAATAGATTCGCTACCATAAACAAGTGAATATGGGGTTACTCCCATGGGTGTGCAGATGCTAATGTAGTATGCCTAGAGGGTGGCATAGAGTTGCATATGCCAGTCATGACCAACTACATTGACAACTCACTTAAGGATTCAAATAATGCTTTTATTCATAGCCTTAGCTTTGTTGTTACCTTGCAGGTAATATGGAGTGGACCATTTATGCTTTACGTGGTAGGTATAATGTAGGATTATGAAGATAATGATTAATTACTCCTTTTAGTGGATAAAATAAAATAACTCAATGACAATTAACATTCTAAGCCTAATTACTAGGGTGAACAATGATAACAAAATAAACAAATCTACAAATGGAAGACAAAAACACATTTTACCTCCCTATAATGACTTTAACTTGCAATCTACATGAGAGAAGGCTTATGCTCGGTATTGTGAACAAATGATCTTTGATGATGGTATTTATTTATGGGCAACACATCCTCTTGTTCACTTGGAAATTGGCTCTTGGCTTGTGTTGGCTACGAAGCTTTCTAGCAATAATTAGGCATTGTTTGTTTGCATACAAAAGCTTGTTGAAGATTGGTCGTGGCATTTATATTTATAGTTTTTCAACTAACTATAACCCATGTATGGTTAAGCTAGAGCTAAAGATGGGAGTCTAAATACAGTTAATGGTGGATTTAATGATGCATATATGGAGGCATGGCCCAAATTCTCTATTTTTATGGCATTTATGTTGATATTTTATAATTTTTGACTTTGAGGCTAATGACATCATCATGACCTCACATTTATTGATATTTGTTGAATTTTGATTTTTAAAAATTAGATATCTATTAATGACAGGACCTAGGTTCCCCAAATCTCTGACACAACTTGTCAGATTTAAGAGCACATATGATTACCTTTGTATAAGCAACTAAACATGCGAAATTATACCAGAAGTACAAGTAACTAGAAATAGAAAACAACACAGAATATGAGAGGCAACACACAATTGTATTCAACTCAATTAGAAGGAAATTACAACAAAGAGATCACACTCTTTCATCCACTTCGTGGGCATACCATTAATCTTCCCTCAAGAGTAATCTTCTCTCAATTCAGGTCACAACAAACGGCTAACATAGAGCTGTTGTTCACCTCAACTAGTCAGTACAATACTGCCAATACAATCGAGTACAAACCGGTACTCCAAGTAGATCTCCCCTGATCTTGCTCCTTGATGTGTTGCTGTCACCTTTGATCTTGCTCCCCCATAGATCTACTTTTGACCTCGCACACACACACCCCTTTAGACCAACCTGATCTTACTTACCACATGTAGATCTCCACCATGATCTTGCAACAACCTGCAGATCAAACCTGATCTTACATACCTGGAAGAACCCCTGTGATTCTACTAATGGAAGAACTCTTTTGGTTCTACACTTTACAATACAGCCCATGAGTCTATTATATAGATCCCATGCATACAATAATTAGACAAGCGGTTCAAGACTCGAACTAGTCTTTAACATGCAAATAACCGATTCAACAAACTAACTGTCTGTCAACAAGCAGTTTTGGAATTGCACAGGCGACCGACGTCGGTCCCTGTTCGTCTGGAGGTGATCGACATCAGCTGACTCCTGACCGATGATGGTTACTTTCTGTCGACCCCTGCCCGACGTCGGTTGGCCTGCCGACGTCAGCGACTGTGACACTCAGCAACCTCCTCCATGTTTGCATCCAGGTGAAGCTTTTAGCTCCACAACCTAACAATCTCCCACTTGGAGATAAATAGCTGCACCTGTACCTGTATCAGTACATTGTCTAATCTGTATCCTGGTTTGTATTCCTCTTCAAGCTCAATCTTGAAGACCAACCACCACACACCCTATGGTGCTACGCCTGTGTCTGAATTTCTCCATTCTCAGCTTACCTTCTTCTGCCATTGCTATACTCCCACTCAAACAGAAACCCCTGTGAGTAACCTGTAATCAAAAACACTAACCAGATCTGAACCACCTGTTAGTCAACCTCGCTCTGAAAACGTCCAACCTCGCTCTGATACCAATTGACAGGACCTAGGTTCCCCAAAGCTCTGACACAACTTGTCAGATTTAAGAGCACATATGATTACCTTTGTATAAGCAACTAAACATGCGGAATTATACCAGAAGTACAAGTAACTAGAAATAGAAAACAACACAAAATATGAGAGGCAACACACAATTGTATTCAACTCAATTAGAAGGAAATTACAACAAAGAGATCACACTCTTTCATCCACTTCGTGGGCATACCAGTAATCTTCCCTCAAGAGTAATCTTCTCTCAATATAGGTCACAACAAACGACTAACACAGAGCTGTTGTTCACCTCAACCAGTCAGTACAATACTGCCAGTACAACTGAGTACGAACCGGTACTCCAAGTAGATCTCCCCTGATCTTGCTCCTTGATGTGTTGTTGTCACCTTTGATCTTGCTCCCCCGCAGATCTACTTTTGACCTTGCACACACACACCCCTACAGACCAACCTGATCTTACTTGCCACATGTAGATCTCCACCATGATCTTGCAACAACCTACAAATCAAACTTGATCTTACATACCTGGAAGAACCCCTGTGATTCTACCAATGGAAGAACTCTTCTGGTTTTACACTTTACAATACAACCCATGAGTCTATTATATAGATCCCATGCATACAATAATTAGACAAGCGGCTCAAGACTCAAACTAGTCTTTAACATGCAAACAACCAGTTCAACAAACTAACTGTCCGTCAACAAGCAGTTTTGGAACTGCACAAGCGACCGATGTCTGTCCTTGTCCATCTGGAGGTGACCAACGTCGGCCGACTCCTGACCAATGACGGTTGCTTTTTGTTGACCCCTGCCCGACGTCGGTTGGCCTGCCGACGTCGGTGACTATGACACTCAGCAACCTCCTCCATGTTTGCATCCGGCTGAAGCTTTTAGCTCCACAACCTAACAATTAATTCAACATGGTTTTGTCACTTAATAATTTAATTGGTTAATCCATCTTGCTTAATCTTTTGGTCATTTTAAGAATTTGGTCAAGTGCCCCATTTAATTGGTAAGAAACGTCAGTTTGCATGGTTGTAAGATGAATGGGGATGAATCCATGAGAGGTTATCATTACATACAGGGTATTACCCTAAATAGGAATGCATTGATATGACTTAAGGCATTTGCATCTAATGTGCAGATGAATTTTGGCATTTTGGTTATTTATAGGTTTAATTTGCATTATTTGTTAGAAATCACTCTGATATTTGTTTAGACACAAAATGTGGTCAATATCAAGTGTCTATATTTTGCCCCTATTTGAGAGGGAATTATAAGACACAGGCACAATAACATCTTCTCAAAGAATTAAAAAAAAAAATTATGTAAAAAAAATTAATGCTTTAAAAAGTGACATGTTAATAACTGTAGTTTGTTACGAGCCAACAAGTATAGATTCATGCCCCAGAGGGTGGTTGATGAGCCCTAAATGCTCACTTGAGGGAGTAGGCAGTAAAGAGTGTCGATAAAAAATCCCTCAAAAAGAGGAAAATGACATGGTCAAACAGTCTAAATAAGGATTTGCCCTAATAAGGTGGTTTTAATCTTTGGTGCAGTGAGTTATCCCAATAGAGTAGATTAATCATTGGATAAAATCAATGTTTTCCCTAGTAAGGCAAAGTGGATCAGTGATCGATTGAAATAATTTTCCCCATCTAGGAAAATTGGCAAAGGGAGCTCATACACTAAACTAGTAATGTAGATTAGTGATGAGCTGACACAGTGGAATGGTACAAATATAGGGTACCTACTAGTACGAAGATGCACATCCGAATGAGCATGTGATACAACCATACAAATGGTGTTATTAAACGAGGCTCCAAAAATCTTGAACAACATGGTTTAGTGATAAATATAGTTTGAAAATAATAACAATGTAAATGAACGGCCTGAAAAATAGAGCATGAAGTCAAAAATAAGACCCCTTAGGATGAACGAAATGAACCTTTGAAACTAGGGATGAAAATTAAGTTTTGAAGTTATATATTCACCCCTTAGGGTAATTTTTTTTCATTTTCACTATACCCTTTGAAAAATTTGAGCTCTAGTCTTATGGAGAAAAGCAACTAAATATAGCTCATGGATGAGAACGGAGGCATGCGAGCGACTAAGTGTGGGAGCACGGGAGACCACCACACCATAGACAATTGATAAGTGAATCTCACTCAAGTTTTTTGGTATTTATTATGCATTAAATACTAGATAGAGGTAAAAAATAGCAAAGCCATTATTTACGTGACACAATAAATGATGACTTTGCCAAAATTCCAGTGGTGACTTCATTGATTTTTTGGTGAAAATCATCGAATCAGTGATTTCACCAAAACAAGCAAAGCCATCTTTTTCATAAAAAATTAAAACTATGACATCACTATAAATGGTGTAAAATGCCTAAACAGTGACTTCATGGCTAAGGAAAATGGTGACTTCACCCCAAAAGCAAAATTGAATAGTTAAGAGACTCAAATTGGGTTAAGCCTATAGGAGAGAGGGGAATATTGGTCTTAAGCATAAAATATGTCAAGTAGGTAACTATTTAACGAGATGTGATATACATATAAACTCACACTAATCTATCTATTGTTACAGGAGTGACTAGAGGTCTTGATGACACGTGAGTGATGCTCACATTATTTATAGACTCTTTAGATCTAGATCAAGGAGATGTGTGCATTCTTAGAGGTTATGGATCTGCTAGATGTGACATGGATGCCCATGATTAGAGTTGATCAAATGTATTTGAGTGCATTGGTTGAGTGGTGGTACTTAGAGACTTCCACCTATTGATAGGGGAGGATACAATTATGTTGGAGGACACCTGTCATGTATTAAAGTTACATATGAGAGGTCAGAGGCTATTTTGGATAAACTCAACACAGTAGCAGGTTGTGCTAGAAGATTTGGTCAACTATTATGACATTCCCACGCCACATGGAAAGGTTGATATTGATTTTTTAGAGTTGTATATAAACATTCAACTAAACAGTTTAACACTCGAGGAACCAACATCATGAGTGTTAATTGATAGGGAGGTCAAGGTACTAATGGAGATTATCTGTAGCATATTGTTGCTTAACAAGATAAGTTGATTCTTTCATATGGGCCTAAGTGGGGTGATTAGAGTGATGATAGATGACACAACCAAATTTGCTTGGGATCCTATAATGTTGGCCCATTTATACAGGGATTTGCATGTGGTGGCCTACTAAGGAGGTTAGAGTATTGGGGCCACTACTTTGCTCTAGGTTTGGGGATGGTAGCACATAGCCATAGAGTGCTCAATAGGACATAGATGAGTATGAGGGCCACATGATCCAATATTTTACAAATGGGTCCACAAAAGTACAAGTTGTAGAGGGCACCATGGTGAGATTTACCACTATCATCGGATGCTAGATGATTTGATGGTTGATTTCTTCATATGGCGGCCCTACTTGCCACTACAACTTTAGTGGAGATTCAAACAGATGGTATATACCATATATGACATCTAAGTGATTTATGACAAGTAGGTAGACACACATTATTGAGGAGTACATACCAGATCAGGTGCTATGGTAATTTTGGTATGCAATAGGGTGTACTTGATGGCCCTAGATGGTTTGATCATAGTACTCAATAGATTAATCGAGTGACGCCATTGATTCTATGGAGTACAATTGCAGGTAGCTTTGGGGGAGTATAATAGATTCAGTGGGCCTATAGAATAAGCCCCACAAATGTAGGCATGACATTGGCCTATGTGATATAGTGGGCATAATTTTATCCACTAATATTGATAACACCTCTTCAAGCACTAAAATAGGTACATGCTTGGCAATTACAGGCTAGGTAGGTACAGGGTAAGGATGGTAATGAGATGGAGGTAGACTGGGTGGGGATGAGATGAAGGTGGATTAGGTAGGTATATAGATATATTTAGGCTAGGTGGGGCCATTAGGGACATAGGTAGATCTGGGCCAGGTAGGGCCATCAGGAACACATGCAGATAGAGATACTACCCTACTAGAGGAGGATATTATTGTCAAATTAGGTGAGTTAAGGGCCTGAAGAGGAGAGTGGGTTAGCTACAGGCACATGTGACTCTTAGGGATGGCTAGATTACTACCCTTTAGTTAAATATTGACTCACTAAAGGCAGAGGTAGCATAAATCATACAGGTCCAGGTGCATATACATGCTGCCAGAGATCAGGCTATAATAAAGAGAGACCAGGCCAGGGCAAATGTTCAAAGGCTCTGATAGGAGCAAGATGAAACACATGGAGTAGGTACACATGTATGATTTTATAGGATGGTTTTGGAGAGCCTTCAAGATAAGGATGATGCCTCCTATTATCAGTGAGCCTAAGAGATTATGATTCTTAGGGATCAACATATTCCTATATTTGAGGTCTAGGATGCGTAAAGAGCTGGTAGTAGGTCTTCCCAATCTAGATCGAGGACACACACTGCTATAACCTCAGATCAGTCAGTTTAATAGCCACTGATGCCTCCACCACTAGGGCCACCACCTACATGACCTAGGGATTCTCATATCAAAGATGATGTTATATAACTTTTTGACATTGTTGTATTTTAACACGATGACATGTATATAATAATAATTTATATTCATCATTTTTTGTGAGATATATGACATTCATACTTGGTCTATGGACTTGTACATGATTTTTTATTCTTTTAATTTACATGTGATGCTCCTTACTTGTTTTATCATGTGTTATGGTGTCATGTTTATGATGTGTTTATTTGGAAATGTTGATTGTGTTTGTCTCTCTCTTGCAGTATAAGATATCAAATGTGTTGTAAGCATCTTCATTTACTGTAGATATGCCATGTATATGATACGTTTGGAATGTATTTATATGATCATGTATATGACTTGTAATATATGCTTATTTGGAGATACACGTCCTCATTAACACATAGTATAGTCATTGTTATTTGGTTATTGGGTGTTTGGATTGTTTGGGTATGCCTATTGTGAATAAGAGGAGATATTGATGGCACCATTATTTGAGAGATCCTTTGGCCTAATTTTTATTGTGACATGTGACATTATGCATCATAGTTATAAACAAACCATAATAATAATGTATGTCCTATGCATGGAAAAACTTAATTTAAATGCAAGTATAAACAACCTAGGTGTAAGATATGATCAATTAAATCCCAAGTGTAAATACAAATTCAATAAACTAAGTGTAGGATTGAATACAAATAGTCACAACTTAAGTAAAAGATATAAAATACACACTTATGCACACACAATCTAACACATAGGAGGGAAATACATTAGTCTGACGCCCTCTTTAAAGTAGTGGCTATGTAGGTAGTGCACGTTGACAGAGGGATCTTTGGGGTCAACATGGCATTGTGAGCCCACTAATATATTTTTTCTCGTAGTCACTCGAAGGATGAAGAGTTAAGGTTTGATCATTTGACAAAGAGTGATAGTTTGTATACATAATTTGAAGACATCAGAAGAAAGGTGACATAAAATCTAGAAGGATCTAGTTAGTTACATCTAGATCCAGTCAATATTTTGTACAAGACACCTGTGACAATGTTAGAAACTTGTGTCGATGTAACTATCCATAACTGATACAAGTGTTTGAGGCCACATAAAGTATACTTCCAGAATCTAAAGACTATTCTAGGATAATTATTCAATCCATTTTTAACATGTTCATGCTTAGACCGACATACACACAGTAAACCAATTAAGTATTATTATTTTTTATTCATTGCAATATCTTTTAATAGTTGTATTTTACTATTTTTAACAATCCTAGTTATATAAATTCTTAATATTATTTATCTAAGTTTTCTGTTAATTGTATTGTTTATTAGATTAATTCACCACCCTTGCGTAAAAGTTAACGTAATATTCTTAACCCTAGATAACCCCCACCTCTAAATTTAGGGTTAAACAACCACACCGTTTGAAAATATCTCATGGTGGGATTTAATAAAATAATTAGGTTGACCCATGCTTTTTAATCACTTAATAATTTGGATGACTTTTGGCTAGTGGACACTAGACAAGGATCTGGACACTAGCATCAATGGTAGTCTCCCTCTGTGGTTAGTAGTGTCTAGAAGGCTAAAAAACAAACATGGATATGAAATTGTCAGTGAATGATGTTTATCAAGTTTTAAACTTTTTTTGTAGTACATGAGACCTAGGTCATCAGAATGATATGGATTGAACTAAGAGATAAGCATTTAGGCACAATGAGATGGCGAATCATGCCTTTTGACAACATAGAGGTTTAGAACTGAAGAGTTTAGCCATGTTTCATATTTTTCAAATGTACAAGATTGAGATATCATAAATAATCAGTTTTGATATCTACATGCCCTAATAATAATTAGTTAATCAAAACACATGCTCTGAAAATACACTGCCTATATTTTGTAGGTCTTCCTATAATTTGTTGTCTTATTAAGGTTTTAAATGAGATCAATTTCTTAGAATATTGGAAAAACAAGCAAGGTTTTTGGATACCTAAAGTTGAAAAAAAGAGACTATCAAATTAGATTTCAATTTTCCAAGTCTAACCTCATGATAAAAAAATGTCTTGACTCTTGTTCAAAAAAATTTGGACAACTTTAAGAATCAATCTTTGTTCACTCCCTTTTTTAACATTTATTCACCTCACTATTTAGACCTAATCCGTACTATTTATTTTTTATTCATAGCAACTTATTTATTCTTCTCAAACCCCCTCTTGTTACACTGGAGGCATTTCTATTGGGAAAAAGGGATCTACGATTCATCTTGGCATCTTTTTGATGTTGTTCTTGTTAATGACATCAATCTGATTAGATACCTACATTCAGTTGTTGGTTAGTGCCATTAAAGGCATCGACATATAGAAAGTTGGAAAGAAAAAGGTTCCAATTAAATACTTGCATGCCTTATATAAATTGTATAACTCAAATTGTTCTAAGACAAATAATACCTACCATATGTGATCAACTTATCTATTTGGTCTTGTTGGAGCTTTGCATAACCAAGGATCCATAATAAATCTGATAGGATTAAGGTTCTAAACCTAACAACATTACGTGTGTAATGGCCTTCCCAGGGTTGAAACCCAATAATATTATGCGTATAATAGTAATCTGCCAAGGCACAACTATCACAATGTTTCAGTGCACATCATATTGAATTTTTGAGCTTCTCCTTAATCTAAAGGTGCAACATAGAATATAATTATAGTTAATTAATTTAGTAAATTTAATTAATATACTATTAATATTTTTTCTCTATCAATGAGATCAAGAGCCTAAAATTTGTAGCATAATCAAAATGTGGGTGGTTGATATAGTTTATATACCTAAATACACAATAATAAAAATAAAAATAAAAACAAAAACAAAAACAAATTTGTATTTTTAGTTTTTACAAAAAAGCGATAACTTTTGAGACAAAGGCATCAGAATATGTTCTTTAAATCACTCCAAAATGAAAATTAAAAGACTTGTTTCATATCAACGGTCATGCTGAGATAACCAAACTAGCACATAATGTGGAGCTTTTATGCCATTGTTTTTCCTTTTTTGTAGATAGACTGAGTGGCGAAGACACAAAATGACAGAGTTAACATTACAAACATACAAACTTGTCTTGCCAACAAACCTTACCACAAACGTCTACCAATGAAAATATCACAGACATCTACTCAGATGTATGTGAGCTACTTCGATCAATAAAAATATCTCCATGGATGCCTATGTTTCTAATTATTTATATATGAATGGAAAAATAGGTAGGCATGGCAGTTGAGATGACCAAAAACCCAATGGCAGGTGGTAATATATTTTCAGAGGAGGCCGAGTTTGATCCTACTTGGCACACTTGGAAAGGTTGTTATTTTTCTTGGGAATTGACCACTCGACCTCACCTAGAGCAATTTTTGGTTACTTCATATTCATTTTGTTGGGAATTGTTATGCCTAGAGTCACTTTGGGGGAGATTGGATGCAAAGATTATTTGAAAGTTTTAGTTGACCATATCTCATCACCATGGATGTGGTAACATATTTTTTATCAAATTTTTAATACAGAGAGTCGATGCATGTGTAAATGAGAGATTAAATGGGCGGTGTAGTTTTATAATGCTTGCATTATTGGCATTTCCTTAGACTGCACTACGTGTTAGGTTAAGCAACTCAATAGGCATTGTGTAAGTAGGTCAAGAGATGTTTATGGTGTGGCCTTTGGGCATTACAATATTTCTCTAGGGCCATTATGATTATCAGTACAAATATTTTTGGTTCACCTTCATTTTTTTCTACAGTTGGTATGTCACCTTAAAATTAGAGAGTTCATGAGTTCGTTAGGTACAAATGTCAGATTGTCTTCGTCGATATTACCAATATAATATATTATATTTTTTACTATTAATTATATATATATTAATATACTATATTATTGTATATTATATATTTAGTTATATATATTATATAATATGTTAATATATTATATTATTACATATTATAATATATAATATATATAATATTTATATATACTATATATTTAAAGTTTAATATACACAAATATTATAATATACATTATATAATATTTATATAATAACTAACATTCGTGTGAAATGTGTCATCTAGATTTCGTGGTAGATTTCATTTGTGTAGTGGTGTCATTGTGAGAGGATTGTTACCACATATTTCCTTTACCATCCTACATGGAACCATTGATGAACATTATGTTTGAGTCAAAATATTTTGTGAGTCAAAGAAGGGAA
This sequence comes from Torreya grandis, assembly GCA_037957365.1. Taxonomy (NCBI): domain Eukaryota; kingdom Viridiplantae; phylum Streptophyta; class Pinopsida; order Cupressales; family Taxaceae; genus Torreya; species Torreya grandis. Next base: position 690,453 of record JARHVA010000087.1, on the reverse strand, counting down.
AAAACACTTCTAGCACTGTAAGACCTAGGTACCCAGGGAAGACTCAAAAAGGGCACTCCACTTCGACTTCTATTTATCATAAGTAGGTATTGACATTTATGGAGAATGGATTTATAATTGGGGAACAATATAGTCATATTTAATAATATAAAACCTAATTATATTATATATAATAAAACATTTTATTTATTGTATTATAATATTTTAATTAGCAATAAATTTATATTACAAAAATTATTTTTAATATAATATTTAGTATTTAATATACGAAGCCCTCATTTGAGCTACACATCGAATGTGGGTCTTTCTTGTAATTAAATAATATCTGATGAAGACCTCATCCACCCTTGATAGTAAAAAATTCCCAATTAGGAATGCCACTGCCATGTAAGTTGTGCACCCTTTTTTAATGGGTACATATCATTTGAATCCAATAGTTGCCTTGAAACCAAGTTTGTTACGCTGTATGGGCCCTATAGGGTGAGATATCATATAAAATACCCTATCACTGGCCCTTACCATCATTTCTCTGCTCACCTTCATAACACCTTAAACACCTTGTCAATTCCCCTCATTGGCATCATGGATGAATGCAAGCTATAAGATAGACTCATACACATGAATGCCTTGTCCCAACATCGGCAACATTGCATTTCTGATTCAAATTACATATGGGACATGGATCCCTACCACAATCAAAGCAATTATCATGGCATCCTCGTCCACACTTGACCCAAAAAAAATCCAATCTAATATGTTGCGAGTTTGCTTTAATATAAGTGACACATATCATTCTACACCCCTATTACATTGAAGTGTTAATTTAAATTTTAGTGTACCCATGTATGTAGGTGTAAATTACATGGGATACATATTATCCATATGTCATTGCAAATAACTATGGTTATCTTCCAAATGGTAACATGTCCGTTGAAGCCAATATATATGTTTATACTATTTTGGATGTCAGGCTATATTTTTGAAACACGAGTATTTTATTAATATATAAAACATAATTAATTGTAAAACCCAAGCTAATATAAGAGAAGCAATATGCACAAATCTCGTTAGACTTAAACCTGCTCTACTCAAAAAAGTTGGCATATCTCTATAGTTTTAAAATCATGATTTAAAAATCTGTATATCTTGTAGAGAATAACAATCCATGTGGACACAATCATATTTATAAGCTATTGGTTAGACTAAACTAAATGATTTATATCGTATGGAAAGGTCCCGTATAGATATATAAGCAGATGGATAGGTCCTAGATAGATATACAGGTAAATGGATAGGTCCCAAATAGCTATATTAATAAGAGCATTTTTGTAAAGGAAGATAGTGTAAATTGACATTTAAACCGTGTGGAAAACCTAATATAATTAACTTGCCATTGCTTCTCACCATCATCGCACAACTCACCTTTAAATATTTCATGACATTCATGCTCTATAAGAATGTATTTCAATCTCTTCATGTAAAGAAATAATGTCTTTACCCAATCTTTATGTCAAAACTGCAACACCCTTGGTTTCAATCTGTATTGGCCATTGTTTGTGATACAATGTGAATATCATGGTAGATGACTCACTAGTTAAGAGAAAAGATGGTCGATTGACAAATGTTTCTAGGCAGCAAAAAGAGTTGGTAGGTTTAATTATCATGTAGTAGGGGGTACCCAAATCATACACTTAAAAGAGAAATATACTCCACAAATGAAAAGAAAACAATTACGAAAGGAAATCACAACAAACACATATACATGTATATATATCCAATATTCATATACATTATGTAATTAACGTTTAAAATACAAAATTATTATAACATATATTATATAATATTTAAGTAATAACTATAACTTAATATACATATAAAAATATACTATTACATATTTGAGTGTAATAGGAGTTTTTTAGAGCCAAAGAATGTAAATTGACAATACAACATTACACCTTACAAGGTGGTCGGTTCTTTGATTAGAAGTTTGTTGTCATGAATAGTTGACAAGGAGACAACATAATGTTGCCCTGAAATCTATATTATAACATAATTATGTCTTTCCATCAAATAATGGCCTCATGGTGGGTTTGTTATAACAATCGAAAAGGAAAAATGAAATCTTTTATAGGAAACTTTACTTTTGCAATGTAGGTTTCTAATTAGTAGAGTTGTTGGGTGGGCATCGTGGCAACTAGTGGCGGCAAAATTCATGCAAGACTCTTCATCATCCACGTATCTCTTGTTAAGCTATGCAAGTCAAAATGTGTTGTAAGAGAAGCCCAATGGATGTTTATGTAAAAATAATGTCAACCTAATATAATATGATATATTAACATACATAGTAAATTTATAATCTAATATTATATGATATATTAACATATATAGTAAAAATAATGTTAACCTGGAAAAATAATCTATTAAAATATAATATGTCTATTATATTTTGTATCTAATTTTATGTGATATTTTTTATTTGATTTTATATTGAACTTGCAAGTAGTCGAAGCATTCAAACTAAGATGGGTGATGATGATGAGGAATAATGACAAGTACAATGTTTTATGGGGCCTTTGGTGTATGATATCCATTAAATTACATGTATGTATGTTGTTAAACTAATTAATTTTTCTAGGTGTCAATTTATTGGCAACATGTATGGCTCGAACCTACAAGATCGAATATGGGCCATTAGTGTCTTCTCCCAACATCAATTCCAATGATCTGTAAACTAGATAAACAGTTTCTGAAAATGGATATTGAAAATCTCAATTCCTTAAGTACATAGAATTAGATGCAAAATGTTCTCAATTTCTTGATTAAATTAATATAAATTAGATTTAATGTTCTAGAAATGAATATGAGTGAATGAAAAATCTGAAAACTCATTTATGAATGAAAACTTCAGTTTTGTCATTTTAATAATTTCCCATAATTATTTTAGTGTCTCATTAATTCTTTCCCAAAATTGAATTAATAAGTGAAACACATAATACTAAAAAGAAAAATTTGACACCAATATGATAACGGAGTTCACCCATTTAGGGGATACGTCTCTGGGTTCGTAAATCACGAACCGATCCATTAAAAATGATGCATATATCAACAATTTTACAAACTTGCATCAAAATGGATTTTAGACCTACAAATTTGAGCAATTAGACCTTTGAAAAACTTTGACGCTGCTCAGTAATCATCCTCCACCTTCCCAAAGCACTTGCATAATCTCTTCCCAACGTTATATGTCAAAACATCACTTCCATTGATAAAAATATGGCAAAAAACCCCAAATTGGGAACACAAATATACCAAACTGAGTGTCTCAAAATTCTGAACAACTTTCCAATTTACACTGAAACCTGAAAATGTCTTGGGATTGGCCAAAAATGCAAAACATTGCATTCTGCCATTAAAAATCCTTTACATAGTCATTTTCAACCTCTGCACTAATAAAAATTCATGTTTATTATAACATTTACAAATGTTTGGCGGATTGCTTAGGCCCCTTAATTATTTTGCTATAGATCACATGTTTAAATCCCATGGTCTTTATTTGGTTTCAACTGGGATTTACCATATAAAGTTTAATATCCCACATTCATGGGTGGAGGTATTGCAAAGGCTTCAAATAGCCTTGCATTGAGAATGTGGTTTATGGCTTCAGCCATGTATCAAACCATTTTGCTTGGCTTGATTTAAATAACCCAAATGACTATGCTAAATGTAGAAGAGCTCAGGATGTTGGTTGTGGTAATTAAGATCTCCACCAAACTTAGCCAAGGTCGACGTGGGTTTGTTGGAACCACTAGCGAGTTAGTTGTTGAGTTGTCACTGCCAAGCATATCCTTCGAGCTCGATTATGACGAGCTGGTCCTTGAGCTAGGTATTAAGTTGTATACTTTGAACTCAACATAAACAATACATGGAATAGTTTAATAATACATGATTATTAGTCCCACATGCAATGTGTAATCAACACAAAAAGGCATATAAAAGTAAAAGCATTACAATGGTAATATGAAGATTCAGAGGCAAAGGCACCTCTCTGTAAAAAGAATATGTTGACCCTGGCTGAGGGTCCCCAGCTAGTAAATAATGGGTTCCATTTATTTAAACACGAGTGTCGAAGACTAGAGGTGAAAACAAACACCCTTTTACCATTGCACTGCCATGTGTCACTTTCCAATTGGTCCACTTGGTAACCACACATGCATCCACATCATTATTTGACTTGTTGACCATTTTTTTGATCTAAACTTTGACCAGTGACATCTAGAGCATACAATGTCTGTTTGCATGTTCCAATAGGCATTGGAAAGCTCTTGGAATGCTCTTCAGTACTCTACTAGTTTCGAGATATCTTGGGAACTATGAAGATTGAAAAATACTCCATATCAAACCTCCCCACAAAGAGGCTTTTGGTCTCTAAAATTCCCAATAATCTAATTGACCCAAAAAGATCTCCATGAGTTCTCTTCTTTACCATTGACAATCTTCCTACACTGATTCCAAACATACAAGAGCCAAAAATAGCATACGAAGGAGTTATGAAGTCAATCTATCAAAATGACACAATAAAACTTTATTTGAAAAACACAAGTCTACATCAGTGAAATAATATGTCATCAAAAACTTCCCTATAAGAAGTTAACTGTCCAATTGAAAATGTAACTTGATCATGGAGAGTAAAACAAACTCTTTACCTATTCTACCAAAATGACATGTTACCCCAAAATAGTCATTACACTGACGGATTCTCTCAACCCCTATACTACATGAAGGTTAAGGTATTCTCCTTGTTATCAACATCACACAAGGGAAAACAAAATGTGTTGCATACCCCTATGGGACTTGTAAACACATTGCAACACCTGTATACTTGCATTTATAAACATTACCCATCTATGGGTTTTTTAAAGTACATCTACATGACATGCATGACAAACATACATGTAAGTGTACAAAAAGTTTGCAATACAAACATTGCCCAAGATACAGTGGGACTTAAATGTATATGTCAAGTATAAAAATGTGCAACTAATTTGTCTAGCCTAAGGTTACTAATGGACAATACACTTTGCACAATACATGAAAGAATAATCAAGGGACAATAGATGTGATATACATCCTGTAAAACAACATAGTTAAACTGTTGTGATCCTAAAAATTGATTATCAATCTTTCCCTATACCTATCAAACTCTAATGTCAACTTAGAGAATTTCTATAATAAGAGCCTCTTTACAAACTCACAAAATTTTCAAGTAATTGTAAGACATATCATAAACGTGAGGAGAAAATTAAAGAAATTAAACTTGTCTCAAAGTTTCCTCACTATTGACTGCTCCCTGATTCATACCTCCACACTCATCCAAACTAAGTTAGTTTCCCAAAAAGTTTATCACAATGAAAAATTGAAATAGGAGATAATAAAAATATCCTTCCAAAAACAACTTTATCAAAAATTCCTTCCCTGGATCCAATAGTTAAGAATTTTTATGAAATAGTGTTTGAAATGAATCTAAGCATACTATTCAATACTATAGTTATGCTTATCAAAACTATCCAAGTTAACCATTTGATCAATAAGGGATGTTCCCTCTTCATGGTTTCCACAACTAAATAGGAGGTTTCATCTTATTTAAAACTCTATATTATGAGATTTAAATGATCCATTTTTCATTTTCAAAAAGGCTTTCAAAAATAATTTCAAATCAAGGCATATCTTACTTCCAAAACAACCTACACAAAGGTTATCTATATTTAAACAAAAAATTGTGTATACATAGTTACATTTTTAAAAAATGTATACCTCTATAGAAAATGTGAAGTGTACACCTATTGATTAATGGTTGGTATATTGTTGGTGTCGTAAACAACTGACTGTTTGCTTCCTGCAACTCTTAACAAAGCTGTGAAACATACCAATCTATGAACCAATTCAAAATCTCAATATTCAAAGTGCGAAAATCTGTTCAATACCCTGAACAATGTCTCATTGCCATTTCCATATCTTACCATGGAAAATGGTCTTTTCACTTGTTCCTATAATTAAGGACATAAGCATCCATAATATGATTAGTAATCCAAAAATAAAGGCTACACAACTAGTTATCAAATACCATAATATCATGTCAATACCAATATGAAATTAGATCACCATCATACCTTAATATGTCCTTTGTGTAAGAATGGTAATAAGATTGCAAATGATTCCTCTTGGATGTGCATCACTAAAAATTCCTTGCATTTTATCTGAATGCATCACAAGAAAAAAAGGTTGATCCTCTCTCAACACCATCTCACACCTTCAAGTGACAATGTGCTTGTTCATTATTCGTATTGATCTTGCAGGGCTAGTTGTTTCAGAACCTTGATTGTTAGAAGCTTGTCTTCTTTCAACGAATTGGAATACCTTCCAATTTTCCTTTGCACTAGCCTTCATGCATGGTCAAATCAAATAGAATAACATAAAGCAAGAATCTGATATCTAAAAACTCCAAACTGAAGTATACTAACAACTGAAGCAAGTCCCATATTAACCTGCTTTGATACCAAAATTGATTTGTAAACCAAATAAATAGTTTCTAAAAATGGATACTAAAAATCTCAATTCCTTAAGTACATAGAATTGGATGCGAAATGTTCTCAATTTCTTGATTAAATTAATAGGAATTGGACTTAATGTTATAAAAATGAATATGAGTGAATGGAAACTCTGAAAACTCATTTATGAATGAAAATTCCAGTTTTGTGTCATTTTAATAATTTCCCATAATTATTTTAGTGTCTCAATAATTATTTCTTGAAATTGAATTAACAACTGAAACACAGAATACTGAAAAGGAAAATTTGACACCAATCTGATAATGGAGTTCACCCATTTAGGGGATACGTCTTGGGTTCGTAAATCATGAACCGATCCATTAAAAATGATGCATATATCAATAATTTTACAAACTTACATTAAAATGGATTTCAGACCTACAAATTCATGCCATCAGACCTTCAAAAAACTTTGATGATGCTCAGTAATCATCCTCCACCTTCCTGAAGCACTTGCATAATCTCTTCCCAATGTTCTACGTCAAAACATCACTTCCATTGCTAAAAAAGATGTCAAAAAAACACCAAATTGAGATCAAAAATATACCAAATTGAGCATCTTAAAATTCTAAACAACTTTCTAGTTTACACCAAGCCCTGAAAATGTCCAAGGATTGGCCAAAAATGCAAAACATTGCATTTTATCATTAAAAAACCTTTACACAGTCATTTTCAACCTCTGTACTAATAAAAATTCATGTTCTTTATAAAATTTACAAATGTTTGACAGATTGGTTAGGCCACTTAATTCTTTTGCCACATATCACAGGTTCAAATCCCATGGTCTTTATTTGGTTTCAACTGACATTTACCATATAAGTTTTAATATCCCACATTTGTGGGGTGGAGATATTGCAAGGCTTCAAATAGCCTTGCGTTGAGAATGTGGTTTGTGGCTTTGGCCATGTATCAAACCATTTTTCTCATCTTAGTTTAAACAATCCAAATGATTATGTTAAATGTGGAGGAGCTCGGGACATTAGTTGTGGCAAATAAGATCTCCACCAAACTTAGCCAAGGTTGACGTGGGTTTATTGGAACCACCAACGAGTTGGTTGTTGAGCTATCACTGCCAAGCATATCCTTCAAGCTCTGGGTTTATTGGAACCACCAACGAGTTGGCTATTGATTTGTCATCGCCAAGTATATCCTTCGAGCTCAGTCACGATGAACTGGCACTCATGCTGGGTCTCGAGTTACGTACTTTGAACTTAACATAAATAATACATGGAATAGTTTAATAATATGAGATTATTAGTCCCACATGCAATGTGTAATCAACACAAATGCATATAAAAGTAAAAGCATTACAATGTTGATATGAAGATTCAGAGGCAAAGGCACCCCTTCGTAAAAAGAGTATGTCGACTCTGGCTGAGGGTCCCCAACTAGCAAATAGCGGGGCCCATTTGACCAAACACAAGTGTCGAAGACCGGAGGTGAAAACAAACACCCTTTTACCATTGCACTACCACATGTCACTTGCCAATCGGTCCACTTGGTAACCACACATGCATCCACGCCACTGTTTGACTTGTTGACCATTTTTTTGGATCCAAACTTTGACCAATGATATTTAGAGTATACAATGTCTGTTTTATGCATTCCAATAGGCATTGGAAAGCTCTCGGAATGCTCTTTAGTACTATACTAGTTTTAGGAGATCTTGGGAACTATGAAGATTGAAAAATCCTCTGGATCATCCAATGCAACACTAATTCAAGCTGCACATCAGATGTAGAGTTCTATACCAATCTAATCAGAGAAATAGGTGAAATATTTTATTTTCATAAAGTGATGTTGTGTTAAGCAAGGGAGTCTAAATCGGTATAACAATTGATCTCATATTATATTACAATCATATCTACTATAATATTATTATATCATATAATAATAATAATAATAATAATAATAATAATAATAATAATAATAATAATAATAAATAGATATAAAATACTATGATATATTATTGACAATATTATATTTTATTAAAAAATAATACCTAAATACATAATATTAAACAAAAAAATTACAAAGAAAATATTGGATTACTCTTCCTAAAGACCCACTATTTAGGTAATTCACAATCGCTAGAATGTGACACTTTTTTTTTAAAAGTTTAGTGTTTTAAAGTATGTCAATGTATGGACTATCAAACATCATATTATCTTCTATTAGTATTTGATTATCCTTATTAGATTTGTATGCATGTGTGGGACATCTGTTGTGATCTATTTGCCTTGTATAACTATTAAACTTGTTAGCATCGCATGTGTCCCTGGTTAGGCGAGCATTCGAAAGAAATCTTGGGTTGATACGCACAAGTTTTGAGGCGTTCAAGCATGGCATCACCATTATACTATGCACCAAAACCAGGGCTTATACAAAGCATTTGATGCATTATTGGGTTCGTGTGATCATTAAAGATGCACGAGTGCATTCGGGGGTTGTGTGTGTTCCATACACCAAATGTTCCTAGGATTTCATGACTTCTCTTTTACCTCCATGAAGAAACTAATGCGCTTGTACAAATGCAATTCATTTTCTCCTGATAAACTAACATTCTGTTGCAATATTGGGCTATTGAAATCTGTCTACGTGAAACCCCGATGTAAAACACGCTTGCAAGAAACAGTGGACAAAATGGACTAATGGATGGGTGCCATGCACTAAAAACAAAGAATCATAATAGAGAGCAAGTGGTTTGTGTAATCAACATCATTCTCGAGTCACATGCAGGCCCCATCTTTAATAGATAATCACCAAACCCCCAGACCAAAGCTCAACGTTAAACCACACGACGCCACAGATTCGTGACAATATATGCGATTCCTTCCAACATTCCTTACACGTTTAAAGCAACTGCTAATAATATTTTGATTATGACAAAATATTATTTATGAAATCAAGTTTGATTTCAATGTTTTAATTTTGATTAACCTTAGTTGGAATGTGTTATGTATGATATTGCTTGTTAATGGAAAACCAATTTCCCTTTTGAAAGAAATATCTCGATATCATCCAAAGCATTTTCAAATTTAATAAATGTGCCTCATCGCATATGACCGCTTGCTTATTTCCGCCCGTCGGCTGCAATGTAACCTCGAGGGAAGGAAGATTTTATTTAAGACAACATTCTTCTCCAAACATAGGGTTAGAAGCCTAGGGTTTTAGACCTGTTGACAGTTTTAAATATCTAAATCTACAATTCCTTCGCTTCATTGCATCTGCCTCATTTTAACTTCGTCTGCTCCACTCATCGCTGCTTTTCTGATTTTTTTTGGAGCGAAATCGGTGCAGTTTTTTGATTGATTGTGTTTATGTATTCTAAAAGAGGATATACATTTTGATACCCGTTTTCTACAGGTAAGAAATTTATTTCTAATGATGTTTCCCTGTTCTGATTTAAAGAAATAAACTAAGTACCCTTTTGTATTTGTAGGTTTTATAAATTATTTTAATCTTTCAGTCAGATGGACGTTTCTTTTTGCTAGCTTCCGAAAGATTTTTACCCTTTCGTGAATTATGCAGAGTTATGCCTACTAGAATCACATTTGTTATTATCATGACACTCTTTAGGGTTTCGAATCTCGATATTTATGGTTTTTTCGATGAAAAACAAGTTAGGGTTTCTTAGGCTATTTTTTTTGTTTAATTTTGGATTTGGTAAATTGTAATTTATTTTTCATGCGTTCTGCAAGTCTTATTTTAATTCTTTCTCATAAATGTTGTTACATTTTCTTTATATCGTCATGCTTGCTAGGGTTTTGATACTTAGCTTTTTTTGTGTTTTGGAGAAACAATTTAAGATTTTTTTAGCCTGACATCTGCTCTGGTTATTTAAGTTATGTAAATTTTAATTTGTTTTCATATGTTTTGTAAGCCCTATGTATAATTTTGTTATAACTTATGTTGACTTTTATTTTATTCTCTTGATACAAATTGCGCTTTGCAAAAAGGATTTGCATTGCCAGTTAAATCTTATATGATGTTATGCCGAAGATGTCATTGACCTTTTTCATTTTCTCCATACAAATTGTACTTCGCAGAAGGGATTTTATTGCATTTATATCTAATGCGTGTCATGCTGGAAATATTGTTAAGCTTTTATATTTTCTTGGTATAAATTAAACTTCGCAAAAGGGGTGGCTGTTTTTTGATAAATCCTATGCTATTCTTTTGTGAAATCATTGTCGACCTTCTATGTTTGGTTGATATAAATTGCACTTTGCAAAAGGATTTTAATACTGAAATCTTGTGAGCTTCTTTAATTTCTTGGTATAAATCTCATTTTGCAGAAGTAGTTCTTATTGCTTGGCAAATCCTATATATGATGCTATGGTGAAAATATTGTTAACCTTATGTATATGCTTGATATCAGTAGGGATTTGATTGCTGGGTGAATTTTATAGGATGTTATGGTTTTGCCTTTGACTGTGCGGTGTAAAGTGGGACCATATTTTTAAGATTCGTCATGTGCCCCTTATCTAGATGTCAGAACACAATGATGCCTCATATCCTTTAGAGCTACGGGGATACCTTATTGTGATGGGAGGTATTTTAATCTGTATTATGGTCTGAGAACTGGTCACATAATCATTACATCACAAGCCTTGGACATTGTGAATTGCAATTTCATGCCATCCTTGAGAATAATATACTGAGGTCTGTGGAATGCTTCTTATTTACCAAGACAAATATCTGTCTGCTTCTAATTTGGATCATGCTCTGAAAAGTGCTCACATTAATAGTACACAACCCCTTGGACTTGCAAAATGCCAAATTTTATCCACCTTTTGAATGCATTAATGACTTATGTAATGCATTATATTTACGTAAAAAATGCTGTTCTTAACTTCTTCTGGATCATGCTTTGATGGCTGTTCACATTACCACTATACCACAGCCCCTTGGACTTTGCAAAATGCAAAATTACATCGCCCTTTGGAATAATTTATTGGTGTGTGTGGATTGCCTTCTTATTTGTTAAAACTAAATCTTCACAGCTTCGTTGAAAATTATTTAGCTCTGCTTGAAAAATGAGTCCTGGTAAGGGCATATGTTGAGAAATCAATTCTGGTAACTGTGTTTGTGATGAATAATCCTGTTTTATGTCTAAACTGCTTATATTTTTCATTGGGTATTTCCAGTGTTTGTTTAATGTGATTAATATATACTGAATATTTAATGGAGGTTTTGTAATTGATAAATTCTTTTTATCCACGTTGAAATTAGCAACCGTTATTTTCTTGTATTCCGAGACATTTTTCCCTTTGATTAATGCAGAAATTATTTATCTGCTTTCTCAATTTTGGGTTTTGTTCTTTGCAGCAATGTCTCGTGTTTATGTTGGCAATTTGGATCCTCGGACAACCAAGCAAGAGCTGGAGGATGAGTTCCGTGTGTTTGGGGTTCTTCGCAGGTATGATAACAGAGTTTTTTTATGTGTTGGCTATTCTCCCTTGCCTTGGTTGAAATCAAATTCTGTGGTTGGGGTTGTTTGCTGATCTATATTTAAGATTGCACCAGAGTTTTAAAGTTAATTTAAGAGTTGGTGACAATTGTTGAGTTTTTTGTTTGCCACGGGACTCCCTTTTTTCCAGCATCTTCTGTTATACTTGTGACAACTTTGTAGTTTCTGTGTTTCTTATCTTGCATTGTTATGCCTTCTTATTTTACTGTACAGTGACTCATGGTAAGTGCAGAGATTGTTCAATTTCGTATCATTTAAGACTCGCACACTTTCCAGGTGCATTGTTCTGTTCTTCATTCATGTCTTTCCTATCTTGCATTGTTATGAAGCAAGAAAAATTCTTTAATGTGTTCTACTTTTTGAGAATTGCATGCAGTATCTGGGTTGCACAAAGGCCTCCGGGTTATGCATTTATAGAGTTTGATGATCGACATGATGCTGAGGATGCAATTCGTGCATTGGATGGTACGAGTCGTCTCCTTGTGAATCTATTATTATAGTTGATGATTGTTTCACTGTTTGCATAACTAATGAGAAAAGCAAAGAGTTGTGAAATTGAAACCAATGCTATAATAAATAAATATTGTAAAATTCTTACTGCAGTTTTTTTAATTGTCCAGGTAAACATGGTTGGCGAGTTGAGATGTCCCGAAGTTCTAGAGGAGGTGGTGGAGGAGGAGGAGGAGGAGGAGGAGGTGGTGGTGGGGGTGGTGGTCGCGGTCGTGGTGGTGGAAGTGATCTCAAGTGCTATGAATGTGGTGAGTCTGGCCATTTTGCCCGAGAATGTCGTTTGCGTGTAGGTGCTGGAGGCTTAGGGAGTGGTCGACGCCGAAGTCCAAGTCCCCGCTACAAGCGCAGCCCAAGCTATGGTGGTAGAAGCCATGGAAGAAGAATACAGAGCCCATCTTATAGCCCCTATCGGGGAGCTCATGGGGATAGAAATGGCAGGTGAGGTCATTATGTGGCAGAAGGCACTGCAGCTAAATGATTTTTTAAATGCATTTATTCTTGTAGATAGCTAATTTCCGAGATTTGTTCACTTATTTTGCATCTTTGTCCTTTTGTTGACAGGAGTCGCAGTCCTCGTAGAAGCCGCTCTCCAAGACGTCGAGGCCACTCACCACGTCAGGGACGAAGTTATAGCAGGTCCCCTCCACCTCGTCGTAGTCGTCGGGCCTCTCCTTATGCCAATGGGTTTGTGATTGTTAATACATTGTTTACACTGGTTTTATTGATTCTGTTCTATTTTCATTTCACTTGCCCAATCTCTTAAGCCATAAATATGGTGATTGCAGAAGTCCTCGTAGAAGTTCTTCACCTCGTGTGCAATCGCCTCCACCTCGACGAAATCATCAGGCCTCTCCCCATGGCAATGTGTATGTGGTTTTATGGTCTTGTTGTAATTGGTTTTACTGGTTCTATTTTATTTTATTCTTACTTAGTAAGGCATTGAAACTGTTAAATTGATGATTGCAGAAGTCCCATTGGCAGAAGTCCTCGTAGAAGTCGCTCATCTCGCCTGCAATCACCTCTGCCTCGTCGTGATCATCAGGCATCTCCTCATGGCAATGGGTATGTGATTATTAAGCAATTGCTTTAACAGACAATATTTTATTTTCTTCTTACTCACTAAAACACAAAAATTGTGAAATTGATGTTCACAGAAGTCCAATTGGCCAAAGTCCTCATAGAAGTGGCTCACCACACCTGAAATCACCTTCACCTCATCGTGGTCGTCAAGTCTCTCCCTACGGAAATGGGTATGGAATTGTTGGGTTGTTTTATTTGGTTTTGCTGATTCCATTTTATTTTCTTCTTAGTCAGTAAAGGACTAAGTCTTTGGAGTTGGTGATTGCAGAAGTCCCATTGATAGAGATCGGAGCCGTAGTCATAGCTAAATATGCATAGAGGATGTATTATAACTGACTTCATGAATTGGATCTTCGAAGAATCAAAATCTGGGACAATGACGTTTGAATTTGGCTGCTCTCTTGGATATTTGGCAGTTTTGTTAGCTCAGTGGATCACTGTGTTTTTAATTAGCAGCTAGTTTCTGACTAGTGGCTCGATATATACTTGGACTCTTGTTGCAGCCTATTGCTTTGGTTGCCATTATGGTCTCATCAGTTGGCTGCCATTTGGTTAAGTTTCTTTCCTGTTTTTACCTTTTATTTTTCGCTTAAATGTTATCTTTCACAATGAAAGAAATATGGTTTTGTGGTTGACATTTGAATATCTTGTGATTTATAAAAATATTGGGATAAATTTTACTAAGGCCTTTACTTGTTTGTGTTCTGAGGTGTGAGCATTCTAAAAATGGCATGGCATGGCATGGAACTGCTCTGCACCTCCTTGCATGGGTAGTCTGCCTCACCGCACCATGTCATCTCCCGGATAATGTGCTTCTCTATTCCTTCTGGTTTCCTCAATTGCATCACCACTGCAAACATAATTTCAAGGTTTGGCCGAACCTCGTGGATATTTGCCGATCCTCGAACTTTTCTGGAGGGCTGTATCAAACCGGCCAACATCCAGTCAGCCCTAGTTTTGTCGCGTAAACTCTGTTTTCCAGCCCATCAACTGACAACTCTCTTTTCTAGCTCATCATAAACTCGCTTGCTTTGCAAATCAAGACGAACATGTGATTATTATAGTGGGACCAAGTTGGCAGTTCATGTATATTACTGATCACAAGTCAGACTAGGTAACATTTTCAGAAGAGATTAAATGTCCATTTTAGGGCCTTAAGGGCCTAGACTATGGAGACTTGAGAGCGAGTGTCTCTCCAAATATTGTATGGTAGTATGGTGTATCAAATTTTGAAGTATGAATATTGGAAATTAGAATATCTTTTTTTACATCAATTTTAAATTGTGTGTTTATACATAATTTGTATGTTATATAGTTTTGCACCTTTCCAGATAGAAATTTTAGAACTAGGGAACTTTGGCAAACCTTTCCCTTCTCAATCTTAGCAATACTTTCGAACCTTGCAACTTTTACAGCATCATAAATTCCTTAATTGCATGACACCTTTCTGTAGCTATTTTTTTATAAATCTAACCTAAAACAGTTTGTCTACTTGGTTTGTTATATTGAGACCTCTCTAATCTAACAATTTTTTGAGGTTAGTCTTTTTACAATGTAATGATAAATAGGGTTCTTTCTGGAATCAACTCTGAAAAGAAGTTATTTTCTGACATTTGGGATCCCACTACTGGATCCATTTTCAAGGAAGAGGAAAGGAAAACACAAAATGATTTCTTTTGGTTGGTATTGTTTGCTGATATGGTATTATTAGTTTCAACTAAATTTATAAAAATTGCAGTAACTAAGTCTATAATATATGTTGTGATATATAATATAAGCTTTTCATGGGTTGCAGAATTAATAATCATAAAACGACTCACAAAATGGTAGTTTATTGTTGTCATGAGTTGAATTCTGAAATGGTTTTCATTTCACCTGGTATCGACGGCAAATATGCAGGAAATTTGCATGTGGAATCCCAGCCAATTTCATTTCATTTTTTATTAGATGTTTTAAATTTAATTTTATTCAAGCAGGGCTAAATATTGGGTTTTGTTGTGCCTTCCAAAAATGCAGCGTGTGGAATTGCTCTGCACAAATTATCATTTATCTCTTTTCAATTGATAAGGCCCTCAGTGCTTTCATGGCATAGGAGAACCCTAATATATTCAACTAGGGAATCATTAAGTGGTAGATTACCACAACAGCAACAATTGGGTGGTAGATTACCACAACAGCAGCAAATTTGAGATGCGGATGTAGATTGAAAAATATGATAGTTTAAAGGAAAAAGTTATGGGCTTCTACAAGGGGTGGCTCAAACACCAATTTGATGTCATGCTTTGTAGTGTGACCTAAAAAATTATGTTTACCTATATTTCGTAACCGGGTGGCGCATATACCAATTTGATGTCATTTGAATGATTTCACGAAGTATAGAAAAGATGCAACTAAGTTAAACAAAAAGCTTTCAAAAGAGGCGGGCCTGGACATTCATGTGGTAATTCTTACACCTTAGGCCATCATGTACCATTTTCTATTTAAAATTATAATTGGCACATTTCCAAATTCATGCCTACAATGTTGAAATAAGTATTATATACTCGGGAGCTATTCATATATATTCAATATATGATAGATATGTTTTGTTGATGCAAGTGAAAATCTATGTTTGAAAATAATTTATAATAAATTTTTGTTTATCATGTCAATAGAAATTCTAACAAGTGAATTTTTATTTTTATTTTATTTTTATGCTTGACATTGACATTTATTTGTATGTCACATTTCAATTTCAACTCTAAATTTGTTGTTCATTTGACCGTCATTTAAAAGTTCTATCTTTTTGTCAAAAAATTATAATATCATGGCCATATGGTAGGATGGAGCTCCTCTTTTTTTGTTTTGGAAAGAAAATTTCAAGCCCAACATATTGGTTTAGCTAAATAGATGTCAGTATAAAATTGGAGGAGTTGGTAATGAAGTTATCAATAAATGTAAAATTTTTAACATCGATATCTATCGGCATATTTTAGATAGTTGCATTCTACAATAGCAATAAGAGATTATAATGGGGTGAGTTGTTTACAAATATGTTTGACCTTAAATGTCACGTCTATTTGATTTTAAAATTTAATACATTCAAGTGGGTAATTCTTACACCTTGGGCTACCATCTACATTTTTTGTTTAAAATTACAATGTGCACATATCCAACTTCATGGCTACAATGATGTAATAAATATTATGTACTAAAGACTTGATTGTATTCATTCAATGTCTTGATGGATATATTTTGCGATTTAAGTAAAAAACTATGTTTGTAAACAATTTATAATAAAAGTTTGTTTATTGCGTCAATAGGTGTTTTATGACAATAAGGGAGTGTGATAGGTTGAAAAGTTCAAAATTACATTCAACCTTAAATTTGATGTCCATTTGATCTTCACAACAATTGCAATAAGATAGTGTAATGGGGCGAGTTGTTCAAAATTATGGTCGACCTTAAATTTGATGTCCATTTGATTTTCATAGGGCAATTTCAATTTTAAGTTTAATGTCCATTTGATTGTTACTTGAAAGTTTTTTCTTTTTGCTTAGAGAAGTCAATTGAAAAATCTTAATATCTTGGCTATGCAGAGGAGCTTGGATCCTTTTGTTTTTCAGAGCTCGACACATTGGTGTAGCAGATTGATGTCGTTTGTCACCATTCAATGGGAATTTGGTGGAGAAGGTAAAGAAATTATTAATCAATGTAATATTTGAAAAATCCAATATAAGAATGTTGAGATTGATATCTGTCGACTTGTTTCAGATAGATATACTTAAGATATCAAGACTAATTTATTTGTGTTGGGAATGAGATTAGTGTGCAAGAAATGAACAATAGAGTAATTAAAGTGGAAGGACATCACACAAAAACATGACGACAAAATACATCCTAGAAAAACCTAATGTTTAACAACTTAAGCATAGAAATGGGGTTGTATCTCTTATTGTCACAAAAACGCAAGATTGCAACAAACACCATAATTTGCACTGAAGACTCCTACATATGCCAATTTATGTTTCAATTGACACGAGACAACCAAACCACCTAAATGGTTAGAAAGGTAAATGTTACAATTTCCATTTTTTTATCCATAAATTGTGTGGATACTCCACCAACTCTTCATCTACATGAATCCTATACTTATATAGTAGTTGTTTGTGTCAATTGTAGTCTCAAACATACATTAATGATGCTTGCATTGAATTGGATAATGGTGGAAATGTAAAGGAAACTGAATAAAGTAAGTAAACAAGTAAACTATCGAGTAAAACATAACATAACATGATTGCACAAAGACAAAAGTTACCCTAGATAAACTTGAATTGAGAAAACCCCAACAGAGAGAGGTGAGTCTTCTTGCCACTATCTCTTTTGTAGTTATAATAATGTTCAAGACCCATACATTGATCATCGACTTGCTTACACACTCCCTTACACACGTAACCTAACACCCAACACCAAAACACAACTGAGAACACTTGTTAGGAGAACATTATTGAGTATATGGATGATTCATTACTTTCCTTGAGCCCCAATAACTAGACAACAATTGAATGTTCGATGCCTCTCCTTCTACAAAAGCTAACATATATGCATCAAGGAAGAAACACGAAAATGAGCTGAAACCAATAAAAACTGGAAGAAGCATTTCCAACCATTCTTTTGCCTATCTTTTGTCTGCGAGCGAAGCCGTTGCTTTGTGTAGGGAAAAACCACAACTACCCCCTTCATGAAGCATTGGTTTCGTAATTATTGAGGCAGTTACACAATTTCCACCAATAGGAAGCGATGAATTCACCACATTCAACAAAACTATGTCTCTTTGCATTGGGTACCTACTAAGGCATTCACATCTAGGATGTCTAGATCATCCCAAACCTAACTCTATTTTTGTAGACCCCTAAGAATTTAATTGATCAATCTTATTGACTACAACTATGTGGGAATCAATTGCTTAGGGAGTGTTACAATCGATACTCGTGTCATATTTACACCTAAGAATAATGGATTAGTTGATATTGCTAACAAGTATTGATCTAAATTCATATCATTTTGGGTGGTCGATTGCGAAAGCTTTTATTTGGGATAGGTTTGTGTTGCTCTTATGACATCACCCAAAGCTTGTCTTGCAGCCTATTTAATTTAAATAAGTGTGTGAATGGGTTGATTTATTATTTTTGAAGGAAATGATTAAAAAATGCGCTAAGTAAATATAGTTGTTGGATTTGATATTTGCTAAAATATTTGTGGTATACACCCTCATTTTATTGATCCCACCCTTCTATTAGATGAAAAAGGCAAAAACATATACTGAACAAGATCAAAATTTAATTGATTTTGCAAATGTTTTCACAAGTTTATCAAAATCAATCTTTAATTGATTTTGTAAATGCCTTTTCATTATTGTGTTTTAAATGTCTTTTCATTATGATTTTGTGAATGAATTCTCATGATTTAGAAAAAATCAGTTTTAAACTAATTTTGTAAATTTCTTTTCATGAGTTACTTGTTTGAGTTGCGAAGAAGAGAGTGGAACAATTCATATTCACGTAAACTATTTATTTTGATTAAACACACTTGTAAAAGAGGGGAAGGAAGAAGTTAGTGGGAAATTTAAAAAATTTCTTGGTCCTAATCTTACCTTGATCAAAAGGAGATAATGCAAATTATAAAATGATAGTTTAATTTAAGATTATAATTTCTGGTATCACTCTTTAGTAATGTATATTTTGATGATTTTGATATGAATTGATTTGGACAAATGATGTTTTAGTTTCACATTGTCGTCTTTTGAATGCAGTTATTCATTGAATTTATAGTTGAATTTCTATTTGTGTTTATATTGTTTGAGTATTTTACTTATGAAATTTATTTTTGGTCATGCAATTCTACTACTTCTTTAAGATTTTGTTGAAAATTTGATTAATTAAATATCTTCACTCTTTAACATGAATTACGACCTATATTTTCATATTAAACAAATTATATGATTCATAAAGTGGAATTATAATTTAAATTATATATATCTTTATTTGCACTAGAGTATAAGATAAATGGTGTTAGGAGCAACCTCTTTAACCTTCATTCTTCTTTCTTTAAACCTTTTAAAAAATAATGGTTTTATTTGTTTAAAATAGAAGTTTATTTGTATGTTTCTTTTATGTACTTTTTAAAATATTTTTGAAATCTGTAATATGGTTTTATTTATGTTTGACCCAAAATAGGAGGGTATGCTACCCTATGTTGTGTCCTTTCCAAAACACACGATAACAAAATTGGTACTAGGAAGGTGGCCAAGATGCTTTTATTTCAAAATCAAGTAAAACAATGGAACTTATGTTTTATATTCTTTCATTGCTTGGTCAAGTACTATGTTTCTTTAAAAAAAATAAAATCGCAGCTTGGCTCATTGACATTGCAATGGAAATCCCCAAAATCAAGCATTATTTTCCCATGAAGGTTGATAAATACTTTCTAAATTTTAAAACAATGACATTAGTATTGTTGAGAGTAGATTGTTGTTTACAAAGTTGCTCTAAGAATCTTAAATGTTTAGCATGACAATGTAGTATGTAGATTGTCTATGACAAGGTTATAAATTTTAAAACCAATTCATTTAATGATTAACAACAATTAGATGGTACATTCTTGACCCAATTTAGTTAGGTGATTGACTTTGATATTCTATTCAATCAATTTGTCATGGTCAAAAGAGAACTTTATAAGACAATAAGAAATTTTAACTTTAGGTTCCAAATGATGTACAATAAGATCCCAACCAACTCTGAACTTTTAGATACAGTGACTCTAGAGATGTATTTAGATGTTTTGGATTATATTACATCCATTTTTGTGAGGCTTACAATAAACTTTGGCTTTGAATTATGTAGAGATTGTTTAAGTAGATAAAAAATATTTGCCTTCAAATGAACTATGTGATGAGCCAATTTCCTCTTCAAAATATTACATTAAATAACATTGTCCAACAAATTCAAAATATTTAAAAGACTCAAATAAAATCATATCTTTCTCATATCTAACCATTTAAAATCAAAATTTTTTCCTATTAAATATATTCACCCTATTTTAAACTCCATTCATGAATGCAACCACTACTTTAATTGTGGACACATGAATATTCTTCTAAAAACTATTTTGATTCTAAAAATGATAGAAAGAAAAATATAGATACAACAAATTTAAAGAAATATAATATATTAAAAATCTTGTTGAATTCAACCAAACTATAACTTTGAGACTTTCATGGACACTAAGGGAGAAACCTAAATTTACACAGAGTAATATAATTAAGGAAAAATATAATCCTTCTAACACAAATCTGCTAACTCTGGGGATCAAACTTAGCTAATACAACCATATATATAAAAGGATGGCTTTGTCACAAAATAAAATGACTTGGAAATTAAGCAATAGTTAGTAAATTTAAATATGGAGTGATAGTTGGGAAGGTTTTCTCAATTAAAAGAACACAATCCATGTCAACTTTAAGAAGCACTTCATGAAAAAGGTAATCCAAAATGAATATTTTCCAACCCAAGCCCAAAATAGATCAATTTTTTCTATTCTTAAAAGCCCGTTTATGTTTCTTTGAGAAAAACCTTTTGATAATGAAGGAATATGCAAAGTAGCTTCAACTTATAGGTCTCTAGCCAGGAATCATTGACATGAGAACTCAAAATGGAATATAATATGGTATATACCCATGGCCAAAAGTCATTTTGTTTTCACTCATAATCTTCACCACCACCACCACCCCCCCAAAAAAAAGAGTTGTATAGGGTCCACCCAATGTCCTCCATGTATAAGGAAGTGAAACTCTAAATCATTTTTCTACAAGTGTCTATATGCAATTCATCTTTTAAAAATATGTTATCTTGAATTTTAATGTTAGGATATGAATATGGACTAAATAACGATTCAATGGAAGATGGGTAAATTCGACATGGAGTTCTTGAAATATCTAAGTAAATATGTTCCTAGTCTTTTTATTTAGTACATATGGAAGGAGTATAACTATTGTATTTATAAGGATGTGGAGAAGTGTTGGACCTTAATTTTGATAATTATAGTCATGCACCAATTTAATAGAGAAGGAAGGTAGTACATAACTTGTATGTGTTTTGAGGAAGAAAGTGCGAATACAATAAAATTTAAGTATGAAGAAGTTTTTTGTCTAAGCACAACATAGATATAGGTAAGTGGCATGCGAACATGAGGTGCAATTGATATAAATGAAGGTTTAGAGCATTCAACTGAAGATTGAGCAAGTCATGGGTTGTGTGTTGTATAATGTATTGGTTAGCATAAAACATGGAATGCCAAGATTAAGGAGGAGGTTACATAGTGTTTAACTTTAAAATATAGATAGAAGAATCTAGGGTTAAAGGAGTAAGAGATAACCTAGGGTACACTGATGGTAGATTATTTCTAAATTAGTCCAATTGTTTGTCAAACTTAGATAAAATATATACCAAATTTATTATGTTAGATTGTGTGTCAACCATACAATGTGTGATAAGCAAGTACAATAGTGACCTAGCTTGTAACTTGACAAATATGACTCATGAAATATTCCTTTAATACTTTAAACCTGTTAGGTTGTGGAGCTAAAAGCTTCAACTATGCAGACATGGAGGAGGTTGCTGAGTTCCAGGGATACTAGCATCGGCAGTGTAACTGATGTCGGTCATCTACAGTGCAAAAGGGCAACCAACATCGGCAGGAGATTGGCCGACGTCGGTCATCTCCAAGTAGACAGGGACAGACGTCGATCGCCTGTGCAATTCCAGAACTGTTCGTTGCACGAACAGTTAGTTCATTGAACCGAGTGTTTGCATGTAAAGGCTATTTCGAGTCTTGAGATGCGTGTCTAAATTAAGAGTCTAAGTGTAGACACCTAAATAGTGTCTAACCCTTGGTCACCTTCCCCCTTGGTCCATTCCTAACCCATTCCTATAAATTACTAATTTAAAATAATAAACTTATTTTGAATTAACCCCCCCTCCTTGGACACATCACCCATGACACCTCACCTAGGACACCTCGCCTTGGACTAATTCCCATCCTATGACTCACCCAAGACCTATTCCTACTCTCTAACCGCCTAACAAACTCTCGTGCGTATTTAGCCCAACCCTCGACATTCTCCAACGGATAGTGCACTTGGCGGATGAAAAATGGGCTTAGTGGCTCTTTTTGCCCGTTCTAACCCCGCCGACGTCGGTTATACTTAACCAATTTTTCAGACTCTTTGACTGATCCGAATGAGAAATCAGATAATCTCTGGAAGCAAATCACGAATCTTCAGTATTCGACCATCCGTCAATCTGCAAAATCTCTCAGTCAAGCCCCTCACTTTCTCCCTCAGGTGCATCAACAGCTTCAGGTTCTCCATCAGCGACAGGTTCTCCACATAGGCTACATCAACAGAAGGTACAGGAATCATCAGTAGCACACCTTCCACAAGGCACATGCAAGTATACTGTCTGTGTTTTTATTCTCTTTTTAGTTATTGCTTTCAAACAATATCTCCCTAGACTAGACTGTTAACCAAGCCAGACTCGAATCTTGACTTATCCACCTCCCTGTTTCCTCCGTCCTATATCGGACCATACACTCTGCCCATTCAACCAAACTCTCAAACCCAGACCCCAGACCATTTAACCAAGCCCAAAACTTTGTCTCAAGACTGTTAACAAACCCAGACCCTTCCTTGGCCTTGTCTACAAACCCAGACCCTGACCAGACTCTATCCACGGACCATAGACCAACTCAGACCTCGTCCAAAGACCTTTGCTTCTACCGACGCCGGTCACTACCCCAACCGACATCGGCAGATTAACCGACGTCGGCACCTTGACCAACCGACGCCAGCGACTGTGACCAGTTCAACAACTTCTTTCAAGTAAGTCTTTGCTTCCCTTTTTCATTCCATTTCTTTATCATTTCAGTTCTTCATCATTCAGCTATTTATCAGACATTTCTTTCCATTGATTAGTGGGTTTATATCCCTTAAGGAAGTTTTCATACTTCTGGGATCAAGCTTTCGCTTGACAACCCACCATCTGTCCATTTAACGCCTTCTTTTGTCCAAGATTCTTTTCTTTGCAGGTGTCATTCCTCCACAGCCAAAGAGGAGTACTCACAGCGTCTGAATTACGGTGCGCAGACTATATCCAGGTACACATCAAGCCTTGACCATTATTTCTTAAGTTTCTTAATTCTTTCAAAACCCAAGTTATGACTGTCGGATCGGAATGGTCATTCCTTATGGTCCTCCTAGCCTTCGAACCAATCTCGTCTATGGGGGGCTGGATCAAGTTCCTACTGAATCAAATCCTTCCTCCTCACCTCAAATATTCACATCTGATTTCTCCTTTCTTAGCAACCCCACCTTTGCACATACCTACCTTTATAGGTGTGCATGGAAGGGTTTTGGCTTTGGACGTTACAAACAAGGCTCCCATCAGCCTATCGAAACACCCAATGACGATAATGCCAAGAAACGGTATGGACTGGGTTTCCAAGAACCCACTGAGGCTTCCACAAACCTTTCCCTCGAACTAACCATCGACCAATTTCTTCTAGACTCGCCTATTCTTCCATCCTCACTTACGGAGTCGGTGGTTTCCATCCCTCCTAGTTTTTTTTTTGCATAAACACCATCCGCTTGGAACCCCTAACCTATCAGATCAACGAGGTTCCCAAATCTCTCCCTCTCATTTATCCTAGCATGATAGACGATGAATCGGCAACCATTAACACAGTCCACTGCATAGATGATGACGCCATTCTTACCTATATGGGTGCTGATGATTCTTTCATCCAGCGCTCCCTCCCTTCTGAAACACAGGTTATGTTAAATGAATCAACCATTGACATTAACCTTTCCTCTTTTGATGTTCCTCAAGTCTTAAAGATTGGTCAGTCTTTAGACACTCAAGAGCAGGCCGACTATACTACATTTCTCTCAGACAATCATAAAGCCTTTGCCTGGACCTACGCCGATATGCCTGGCATCGACCCTAACATTGCCACTCATAACATTGTCACAAACCCAGAGGCTAAGCCTGCTAGGCAAAAGCTTCGCAAAATGCATCCTCGTGTTGCACTTCTTGTCAAAGAAGAGCTTCAGCGCCTTCTTTCAGTCTCCTTCATCCAACCCATCGATTATCCGCAGTGGGTCTCTAACATCGTTCCTGTCACCAAGGTGACTGGGGGGATCCGGATCTACACGAACTATCGTGACCTTAACCTAGCTTGTCCCAAGGACGACTTTTCTCTTCCAAACATTGACCAACTTGTTGATCTTACAGCTGGCCATGAGATGTTATCACTCATGGACGGATTTTCAGGGTATAACCAAATCCTGATTGCACCGAAAGATCAACACAAAACCACCTTCATTACACCATGGGGAACTTTCTGCTATCGAGTCATGCCTTTTGGTCTGAAAAATGCAGGCACCACATATCAACGTGCTGACTTACATCTTTCACGATCTCCTCCATAAAATCATGGAGGACTATGTCGATGACCTGTTTGGCAAATCCAAGCTTCGTCGCGACCATTTGACTATCCTCAAAATCATCTTCTCTCGTCTTCTTCAGTACCAGGTCTGTCTTAACCCCAAGAAATGTGTCTTTGGGGTCCTCTCAGGAAAGCTCCTGGGATTCGGTCTCTTTTCGTGGCATCGAGATAGATCCTGCCAAAATCCGTGCTATCCTCGAAATGCCACCTCCAACTACTCTCAAGCAACTTCGCAGTCTACAAGGAAAGCTCCAATCCATCCGCCGCTTCATTTCACAGCTTTCTGATCGTTGTCAACCCTTTCATCACCTCCTCAAGAAGGACGTCTCCTTTAAATGGGATAAAGATTGCCAAGAGGCTTTTGACGCCCTCAAACGCTATTTGGTCTCTCCACCAGTCCTTATTCCACCAAAAGACGACCAACCCTTCTACCTCTATATCTCAGCAACCAATCATTCGTTAGGTGCCATGATCGCGCATCGAGACGAACAACACCGTGAGCAAGTAGTCTATTACATAAGCCAAACACTGGTTGACTATGAAACTCGGTATACTCATACCGAGAAACTCTGTTTGGCGTTAGTCTTTGCCACTACCAAGCTCCGTCACTATCTTCTCAATCACAAAACCTTTGTCGTCACCCACACTGATCCCCTCAAATACATGCATTCCAAACCCTATCAAAACCAGCGTATGGCTCGTTGGTTCATGCTTCTTGCTGAATTTGACTTAGAATTTGTCCAGCAAAAATCTATAAAAGGACAAACAATCGCTGACCAACTAGCGGATGCCCCTCTTCCCGACAATCAACCTTCTCAGTGCGAGTTTCCCGATGAATCTATCGCCACTCTCTCGACTGATGACACATTCTACCAAATGACAATGTTTTTCGACGGCTCTAAATGTCAACTCGGTGGGGGTGCGGGGGTCATCCTCATTCCATATGAAGGTGAACCCATGCCTCTGTCTTTTAAACTCGACTTTGAATGTACCAATAATATGGCCGAATACGAGGCCTTAATTTTGGAACTTCAAACTGCCCTTTCTTTAAACATCAAGTCCATCAACATCTTTGGTGACTCACAACTTGTCGTCAATCAAATCAATGGTTCGTATCTTTGTAAAAATAAAATTTTACAAAGGTACAAGCACCGTGTTGACACTCTTCTAGCATCTTTTGACCATCATTTATTGCAGACTGTTCCTCGATCTACGAATAAGTTTGCTGACACCATGGCTTCCCTCGCCTCGCATATTCCTTCTTCATCACCATCCTCATCAAGAATTTATGTCATGGTACATCGTGTGCCATTGCCTTCATACATTTCCACTGACATCAATCTTGTCCACACCATAGACTCTAGTTCACAAGATGTATGGTATAAACAACTTGAGGACTACTTGGCTCATTCTCTCATTCCTCCCAACCTCTCTAGCAATGCGCGGCGGGCTTTTATCAAGTGCACCGCTCGCTATACCATGCTAGGGGGCCTTCTCTATAAAAGAGGTTTTGACGGCCTTCTTCTTCGCTGTTTAAACTCCACTGAAGCTTCTCATGCTGTTAAACAAACCCATGATGGGATTTGTGGCGGACACTTCAGTGGTAACTCGGTTGCCAAGCGCATCCTTCGCCTGGGTTATTATTGGCCCACACTTCATCAAGACTGTAGCGATTATGTTCGGCGTTACATCAAGTGTCAGCAGCATGCTAACTTGCTTCATCTCCCTAGTCACGCCTTACAAGTTACTCAGGATTTCTGGCCTTTTTCACAATGGGGCTTAGATCTCATCGGCGAGATTAACCCTCATTCGTCTCTTCGTCATCAATCCATCATCACTACCACTGAATATTTCACTAAATGGGTGGAAGCTATTCCTCTTGTCTCCACAAAAGCTGACAAGATTGTCGACTTCATCAACACCCACATCATCTGTCGTTTCGGTGTACCTCACAAAATCATCACCGACAATGGCAAGTCCTTTAAAAACAAGACCGTCTCAAAAACTTTGTGACTCATTTGGCATCAAACTCAGCTTTTCTTTGCCTTACTACCCACAAGCAAATGGGCAGGCCGAGGCTTCTAACAAAATCTTAACTAAAATTCTCATGAAGGTGGTCAACGACACTGGAAGGGATTGGCACATTCATATTCCCTTCACTTTGTGGGCCTATCGCACTAGCATCCGAACCTCTACAGGTGCTACTCCCTTTTCTCTAGTGTACGGATCAGAGGCTGTCTTACCTCTCGAAGTACAGATCTCGTCTCTTCGCATTTCACTCCATGACATTCTTTCTAATGATGACTTTCATCAAGATCGATTAGCTCAACTTGAGTTACTCGATGAGCGTCGTCTCACTGCCCTCAATCATCTCCATGTCTATCAAAATCGCATCAAGCGCGCCTATAATAAAACTCTGAGAGAACGAGATTTCAATATCGGAGACCTCGTCCTCAAAGAGAACCAACATGTGACCAATATGGAACAGAGTAAACGAGGCAAATTTGCTCCTAATTGGCTCGGACCTTATATCATCACGCACAAGTATGGATCAGGGGCTTATCATCTGTCTTCTCTTGAAGGCCGACCCGAACTTGAGCCCCTTAATGCTTTGCATCTACGACCATTCTACTGTTAGTCGAGTACTCATCCACTTGATATTTCACTTGAGCTCGTCCCTTGAGCAATCCTTGTCCTTTAATCCTCAATTCATTTCACCCTTTTTCCCTTAACAAAATCCTCTACAACACTTTTATGACGTACGGATGCTTCGTCCTAATAAAAGGGAGCCCTTGACCTTCTATAAGTCTTGTCCATGACTCAATATCCTATCAAAAATAAATCAAGATGTCAAAATATCCAAGGTCACAAAATCAAATCAAAAAGCAGATTGCTCCCTCGAAGGATAGCTATAATATCATTGCTGTAGCTAATAGACTCGAAGGACAGCTATTCAAAAGCCCTTAAATCTATAAAGCAAAGTATAGACCACTCCCTCGAAGGATGGCTATGACTAAATCTTGCTATAAACAACACTTTTTTAGAAGCTTCCCGCATCGATCAGCTTCACAAATGACCACAAACAAATGACATCTGTATGTGGACTTCCCGCATTGATCAGTCCGCTCTTAAAAAAAAAAAAAAAAAAAAATCGGGTCATGGAATTGATTTATAGTTGTCTCAGGGTCTCCTATAAAAAGGGGCAAAGTTCTCCATACTCTAAAACGGGTTACCCCTTTCCTCCTATCATATCACCTACTCAAGGGACTTCGAGCTCACTTTAATGTCAAAAGTGATTCGATTACCGCTTTAACTTAACTATGGTCAATGATGCAACGCATAAATGGGGCTCTTCGTTCGAACAACCCCTGTCTATGTTGTCTTTTTGGTCCTTGTCAATAAAAGGGCACTTATGCCTTTTACTTTCTGCCTACACTTTGGTCACATTCAATCACATCATTTGTCAAGACGATTCAATCCGACTCTTTTCAAACCACTCACATAAGCCTAATCATTCTAGTTTCCATAGACAACAATACACATGGAAACTATCAACCACCCAATTTATGTTAAGCATAAACCAATACTTGCTGAAACATAAATAGACCTCAATTCATTTTTAAGCAAACATCCATCACGAATATGGATAGTTGCTAGGGATGAAAAACCCTGACCAATGTTACAGCTTATACCATTTGGAAAAGGCTATAGCATCATTATCATTTCAAGCATGTTCTCTCATACATATGAACGTGCTAGACCATTCTCATGACTAGACCAATAATCAACCACTTTGATCTTTTTCCTCCCTTCTTGGGAGAACTACATTGGCCTGAGGCCCTCATGACAGGGGCTATGTAGGCAGCACTCAGTTGACATGGGGTCTTCTGAGGTTAGCTCAGCCATTCTCTTCGTCACTTTCTTCCATCTCCTTCTCTCATCACCTGCCAATCACATCACAAACAAGTACATATTTTCATAATCTTTAACATAATCATTTTCATCATCATTATTGATCACAAACACATTATCATCATCACATTTAATCATCATAACATTATAATCATAAACATATTATCAAAACATGTATCATCATCATAATCAAAAATGCCCAATACATTAAACATTCAACAACATCCATAACACATCTATGATCCAAAACCATCATCATATATATATCAATGTTTTACAATCGCACAAATCTGTGCCTCTGTCTCTCTCTCATACATCTCGCATCAACGGCTCACAGGCCGGTATATTCATCAAAAATGAAAATCTCAAGGTCTGCCCTCAAGGCTGTGGCTGTGGTGGTGGTGGCGGTGGCCGAGAAGATGCTGTATCCTCTCCCCCCTCTGATCTATGCCGTCTGCGAGACCCAGAAGCCGTCGCTCGAGACATAGACCGCTGTCGGCTCTGCTTTGCCCTCATCTCTGAGTATCGCTATATCTGTAGAAAACCCCTGATGGCTCACTCGTAATAAGCGATCTCGTCCAGCGCATCATTGTATCTAACTATAGATACAGTCTGCGGTGGACCCATTAGACCTACTGCCGTGACCTGCACTGAACCCTGCGGCTGTGAAAACCCTGGCTGCACTGACGCTGACTGTGTCACCTGCTGAACTGGCTGCTGGGGTGGATTCTGCATCGGGTCCTATCCTCTCAACCCTGTCCTATCAATGCCTGAGCCTGGGCTGTAGCCAACTGACCCTACAAAATGGTCACCTGTCCTCGTGCTGCATCCCTCTCCTGGATGGCAACATCTCTCTTCTGTCTGGCAACATCCCTCTCCTGCCTCGCTGTATCTCTCTCTCTGATCACTGCCTACAAATCAAGCTGTGGCCCTGCCTATATCCCTGCATACTGCCCTACCCACCACGCCATGTAGGCCTATGTACAACCTGGGTCAACCACCCCAGGTCCTACCGGTAACTCCTCAAAATCTGGGCCCTCTGTCTCCTCTGGAAGTGGGAGTGGCATCTCAATGTCATCTCGCTTGTACTGTGGGAATGCGGGAGGTACATCCTGTAGTAGCCCATACTGGCGTCGCACTCTCTCTGCTGGGATCCTCTCGAGCTCACCGGCTCACCTACCTCTAACCCATCACATGCTCTGAGTCCCGACCATCTGCTCGCTCTGGTCTCTGAACACTAGATACACCAAGTATGGTCTCCAGATGATATCTGCTGGAATCAGGGCCTCCAGTACACCTCGGTAGTGATCAATATCCCTGACCACTCAATCTACTCGTGTCTGTGCCATCATCTCGCGCCATCACCTGAACCCGACCCTAAAGCCGGCCTGGATCGCCATTGGGAGGCCGAGAGGTCGGGTAACCACAATGTGCTCATATGCCCAACAGTGCAGAAGGTGGCCTACACACAGACTGTACCGTCGCCACCGACTGATGCCCCATAACTCTCTATATACCTGGGCCAAAAAGATGAGCGCCCAGGTGAACGCTGTCCGCTGCTCCAGCATGTCCATCAAAACCCTAGTCATAGCCACCGGGAACCTGCCTCCCTCTGCATCTGGCAACGCATAGACTGTGATGCCGATCATCATCAGAACCGCCAGTCGATGTGTGCCCTCATCCACCACGTACAAAGGCTCATAAGCAAAACTGGCTGAATGGTAGCTCGTCTCCGTGACGTGCTCCCCAAATAGCGTGACCATGTGTATATCATGCGCCTCTCTCGAGCACGCATAGATGTTAGCTCTGTGAACTGGCAATCGTAAAATCTGATACACGTCCTCGACCGTGACCGTCATCTCGCCCATGGGTAGGTGGAAGGTGTTGGTGGCATGGTCCCACCGCTTGATCAATGCCACCATGAGACTCACATCCCTCGCCACTCTGCAGTAGCGTCTCAGACCGCCTAGCCCCACTGCGCTCATCTGCGCCCACTCCTCAACCGTCATGCCTCTGCGCATCCGTATCAGCAAGGTCGGGAGGTGATCCCATAGCATAAGAGTCTGCCTTGCCTGCATCCATCCACAATATATCTCATATTAAAACTGTTCCTACTCTTCCTATTTTACCAACCATTCTGACCATCTATGCCTAACCCGACATCCGAGAAGCCCTTGGCATAGCTTCGATCTTTCGACTTGACCATTTTTCACCACTCTTTTTGACCAGGCATCCACCGACATCGGTTAGCATGTCAGTGACGACACTCACCTAACCGACATCGATCATTTAGTGACCGACGTCGACAGGTTAGTGACCGACACCGGTCACTGGTCGGCTGACACCAGCAGAATCACCGACGTTGGTGACTGGTTTGACCCTAGGGCCGAACGGGGTGAGCCCTAAAAATTAGGGCTTCCCCTCTGCACCCCCCCACACACCCAAAACCCTCATAAATCACTCCTAACCTATCCTAGACCCTTTACCCACCCTCCTAGCTAACCTCCCCCTCGATTTCTGCCTAAAAACATCAAAAATTTCAAAAACTAAATCCAAAACAAAAACAATCCAAATAGGGTTCAGGTCCCTCCTACCTCATCACGACGTCGTCGACATGGTGGCACGATGGGTGCCACTAGTGGTGGACCTCCTGTGGGTCCTCTGCTCCCCTCTGCCATCTCCGTTGTGTCTCTATACTCTCACACGTCACTGAGCCCATAAACACCTCTGCAACCTCCAATCACTCTCCAACTCGCTCCTTGTCTCAACGAATGCCTATTTGCCACCTCCCACTGCTCCTCGGTCAGCTCTGGGTCACTTTCACTCAATCAACTCCAGAGCTCTTTTTTCTCTCAGTTAACAAGTAGCAAATGACTTTTGGTGGGCCGCCAATCCAGTTTTGTCGGATTTGGCAGACCGCCGACGTCGGCATAATCGTGCCCTGAGCCACCGACGTCGGTCAATTTTTTTCACCGACATCGGTTCTATAACCGATGTCGGTGGCCTTAAAACTTCATCCCTCTTCCAAATGACCAAGATCATGTCTCCAATTAGTCAGTCCTTCAGACCACGTCATTTTAGCCCCCTGGGGCACACTTAAGATCACTTTTGCATCCATCCATCGACCACCAGACCTTCGAGATCATGACCATCTCCTCTAACCGCGACCACTTCCAAAGTGATTTTGCCTTGGTTGTTTTTGCATATATGCTACCTCATGATTGGTTAGCAAAATTGTGCGCACATTTTTGACCCTCACAAGTATAGGATCGCAAACCAGTTGGTCCGCACTACTTGTGACTTTTTCGTGTTTTCGGGAGCACTTCCTAGGCCTGGGATACCTGGAACACGATGACTATTAGAGCTTTAGTTTAGATTAAATAACCCAATCAGCTGATGACTAAATGTTGGAGATCGGTTATTTCAATTTTGGCACTCCTTGACCCTTGACCTGCGACAATTTGACCAAACCATCTCATGCAGTGGTATGCGTGCAATCATGACTTTTGCAGCATTCACCCCTTGCATCCACTCTCTGTCAAATCAGCAACCGATTCCAGGTTCCCTTCTCTCATCTACTGCTTTGAAGGGGGATACCTCATCCATAATTGGGGCAACCAACCCTCACCTATTTTTGTCTTGCAGTTCACTTGAACAACCAACAAGACGAAATTAACCTTATCCCATACCTGGGGAAACCGACTCCTATTTTTGTCTTGCAGTTCGTTTAGAACAACCAACAAGACAAAAAGGGGCAAATGTAGACACCTAAATAGTGTCTAACCCTTGGTCACCTTCCCCCTTGGTCCATTCCTAACCCATTCCTAAAAATTACTAATTTAAAATAATAAACTTATTTTGAATTAACCCCCCCTCCTTGGACACATCACCCATGACACCTCACCTAGGACACCTCGCCTTGGACTAATTCCCATCCTATGACTCACCCAAGACCTATTCCTACTTCTCTCTAACCGCCTAACAAACTCTCGTGCGTATTTAGCCCAACCCTCGACATTCTCCAACGGATAGTGCACTTGGCGGATGAAAAACGGGCTTAGTGGCTCTTTTTGCCCATTCTAACCCCGCCGACGTCGGTCAAATGTCGGCCGACGCCGACGGAATCGCCGACGTCGATTATACTTAGCCAATTTTTTAGACTCTTTGATGGATCCAAATGAGAAATCAGATAATCTCTAGAAGCAAATCATGAATCTTCAGTCTTCGACCATCCGTCAATCTGCAAAATCTCTCAGTCAAGCCCCTCACTTTCTCCCTCAGGTGCATCAATAGCTTCAGGTTCTCCATCAGCGACAGGTTCTCCACACAGGCTACATCAACAACAGGTACGGGAATCATTAGTAGCACACCTTCCACAAGGCATAGGTAAGTATACTATCTGTGTTTTTATTCTCTTTTCAGTTATTGCTTTCAAACAATATCTCCCTCGACTAGACTGTTAACCAAGCCAGACTCAAATCTTGACTTATCCACCTCCCTATTTCCTCCGTCCTATATCGGACCATACACTCTGCCCATTCAACCAGACTCTCAAACCCAGACCCCATACCATTTAACCAAGCCCAAAACTTTGTCTCAAGACTGTTAACAAACCTAGACCCTTCCTTGGCCTTGTCTACAAACCTAGACCCTGACCAGACTCTATCCACGGACCATAGACCAACTCAGACCTCGTCCAAAGACCTTTGCTTCTACCGACGCCGGTCACTACCCCAACCGACATCGGCAGATTAACCGACGTCGGCACCTTGACCAACCGACGCCGGCGACTGTGACCAGTTCGACAGCTTCTTTCAAGTAAGTCTTTGCTTCCCTTTTTCATTCCATTTCTTTATCATTTCAGTTCTTCATTATTCAGCTATTTATCAGACATTTCTTTCCATTGATTAGTGGGTTTATATCCCTTAAGGAAGTTTTCATACTTCTGGGATCAAGCTTTCGCTTGACAACCCACCATCTGTCCATTTAACGCCTTCTTTTGTCCAAGCTTCTTTTCTTTGCAAATGTCATTTCTCCACAGCCAAAGAGGAGTACTCACAGCGTCTGGATTACGGTGCGAAGACTATATCCAGGTACACATCAAGCCTTGACCATTCTTTCTTAAGTTTCTTAATTCTTCTCTTGAATATAGAAAGCGAAATTTGAATAGAAACACTAAGTTATTGTTTAATGTGAGATCTATTTATAGACCCATTGGCATATATTGTAAAGTGTGCTAGATAGCCAGAGTGCTAGTTAGAGTTGAGCAAGTGTAGCTCCTTCTAGTTCCACAAATGAGCAAATAGAGGAAGGCAGGGAAGATCCTTCTAAGTGTAAGATCATTTGAATTGTAGGTTGTTGCAAGTTCATGGAGAAGATCTACATGGTAAGTAAGATCATTTGAGTTGCAGGTTGTTGCAAGCTTATGGGAGATCTACTTGAAGTAATTTGAGTACTTGTGTACTGGCAAGGTTATTACTGACTGGTTGGAGGTGAACACCAATTATGTGTTTGAGTTGTGTGTTGGGACCGTTTTTGGTAGGAGAGTGAACTCTTGAGAAGAATTACTGTACACTTGGTGTGGGAAGCCTGAAAGGTGTGAAAGAGTGTGGCATCTCTTCATTGTATTCTTTTGTAGATGAGTATTAATATAGATTGTGTTGTCTCTAATATTCCGTGTCATTTGTGAATTCTAGTTACTTATTGCTTCTGGTTAATTCCGCATGTTTAGTTGCTAATACAAAGTAATCATATTGTGCTCTTATTGAGGAGCAAGATCCTAACAAGTGGGATCAGAGCAGTTTGTTGTTCTTGATCCCCCATCAAAACTTGTAGATGTGTTGTCCCAATGACTGATATGGAAATAGGAAAAAATAGGGAAGCTTTACTCACTCGAGTGCTTAATAGAATGCTTTTGGTAAGTTGCCTTGTGAGTTGCTAGGTCTTTTCTAGATTAGGAATGAATGAAGGTTGACCTTATATTTATACCAATCCCTTTGGAGAATACATCACATTAAAGCACTTAGGCCAACCTTTCATTCATAAATTGGATGACTTTAGGGCATTGGACACTTGCATTGGGATATAACACTTGCATCAACACATGCATTTGATTGGGATGCAAGTATCTGAATAGTTGGAAAATAGGTGCAGGTCCATAACTTACAAATTTGAGAGATAAGTAGGTTTATAATATTCTAGGCAAGATAATAGGTCTGAGTCATCAAAATAACATAGTTTGAACTAAGAGATAAGTAATTAGGCACATATAGGTAGTGTATGCAAGCCTTTTGGTAGTGAGAAAGGTCTAGAAGCTGAAGTTAGATCCATGATATGTATATTCCAAGTGTAGAATACTGATGTGATATATAATTTATGAATAGTGTCTACACATAGATCACAAAGTGCAGAATGAGGACCCATAAGTGAGACTAAAGATATTCCATAGGAGGAAACATTAAGACAACAAACTTGAGTGAATCTAGCACATCATTATATAGATCTAGGAAATAGTCTATTTTAGGACATTAATTATAAAAAATAGTTAGGGTTACTATCTATGGAAAATGTTGTGCATCTTTAGGAATGCATATTAATTGTTTGTAATAGAATGGATGGTGTTTGAGTAATATAAAATCCCATCTTAGTTTAGTAAATGAATGATAGAGAATAGAGCTAATGCCATTATGTTGTTAAAGTGTTATGTCAAGAGCAATTAGGTAATCATTTGATAGGCAAGTTTATGTTTCTTGTAACAAATGGAAGTGAAGTAGGAGTTGATATGTAATCATGTACAAGGTAATGAATAAATCAATTTTTATATTAAACATCAATCTTATTTTGCTTATGTAATGACAAGTATTAGTTGAACTTCCACTTCAGTGTTTGTTCGATAATGTAAACTTTTTTATAAATCTATGTGATGATATTTAATTAACAATTTTCTTCCAAGCAATGAGCTAAACTTTGCTATAGGGTAGATATTTATGTGTTCTTTGCGTAACTAACTTGATTTTGACTTGGTATACTCTTTGTATGCCTTGGGTAGATAAAGTTATTAAGTATTATTTATGTGCTAGTTGTGTAGAAGTTGTCTTAAAGATGAGGTTAAAACACACCCAACATTTTGGTTATGTGACTAGGACACTTTTAAACTTGTTGATTCCATGTTGATCAAGGATAATTTTTAGGGTAACATTGGAGAAAATTTAACTTTGGTTGGAACATATAGAATAAAACTTTGTAATACACCATCCTATCCTTGGTGATCAAATCCCTAAGAAGTGGGTGGAAAAAAATCTACATGACCCCATTTACAAGGTATTATTTTGTGAACTACGAGGACATATACATGCATGGACTACAACATGTACAATAGAAAAAAGTAAAAGCTATGGTTGTAAATATCCTTAGATAGATTAGAAATTTGAGCAATTGTGGCGTGTCGACACTGTGTGGATGAGAGTAATGGATGTGTGGTTGTGCAGTAACTTAAACAATTACATGTTATAATTTGCAATATACATCCATTATTTTCCATTGGAAATTAAGTGTTAATAGTCAATTATGAGATCAAAATTTCCCCATGGTCAGCTAAAGTTTCCTCCGTGCATGGGCTGTGTGGATAATAGAAGGGGAGGGTGGGAATATCTCATATATATTGATACAAGAGACATTCAACATGGAAAAAATAGAGGAACACAAACTTAGGAAACACTAATATGATGAGGTATGAAAAAAATTATTAAAGAGATGCTATGAGGACCCACACATGACGAGGATGTTATATGGATGGATCTTGTACTAAGGAGACACACTTCGTTAAAATTTAAACTTGCACTAATGATTATACATATGCTGGGGAGAAGGCTGAAGAATCTTAGAGCCCAAGAGGTATGCAAAACATTGTTAAGGAGGAGATACTTGCCTAATATCTACCTAAAGCACAAGCCCACACACTTATTGACCAAACAAAAGTCAATAGACATTGTGATAATTTACCTCAAATTAGAGAGTTTGTGCTAACAGAGTTGGAAGGAAGTGTAATACAATAAGTAATTCCATATAAGCCATTAAAATATATCTTACAACCAATGAAACATAAGAGTAAAACTATGTATAGGATGCCACAGATAGGAAGTGGAAATCTGTTTGCACCACCAAGTAGTAATATTTCAATAGGTGTCATGGCTATGAGTGGAAAAGAACCTATATCATATAAAATTGATGTCAATCCTACCATGACAAAAAGTTGTATTCATTGATGGGGTTGTGCCTTAGGTAGAGAGCAATGCAGTTGTAATAATGAAAATCTTAGTGAGAGCCAAAGTTTGGGTGTGTAAGCCATGTCAAGTACATTAGCCACACCTATACAAGTGCCACACCTATACAAGTGCCAACATCGGTTCCCCAATAATTATTTTATTTAATGTATTTGAGTCTGCCAAAGCATAGGTCTATGGAGAACATGAATGAATACATCTATAAGTTTGAGCTCATCTGGCATGCTAATAGAATCACTACATCAAATCATAAGGCTATTTAGTTTATAACCACATTGTTAGATCACACACATAATTGGTAACATAAATATGATCAAAATTAGGTAGTTTTATATTATGACAAATTGAAGAAGGTAATTTTGAGAAAATTTAACATTCACAAGTTTGAGTAATGGACCATTGCTGCTCTAAAGGAGATAAAACATGACTTGACTAAGAGTGTGCGAGTATATGATTCAAAATTTAAGACCTTGATCTCAAATGTCTCATTTTAAATTCACCCTACTCAACATGTGCAATGGTTTTTTCAGAGGGTTATTTTGTCCTTTTAGATGTGCTCTTTCTATGAAGACATTTACAAATCTTAGAGAAGTACTAGAGGCTGTACTTAGAATTGAATCCATAGTAAGTAAGGAGACTGGCATCAACACATTTATAGAAGCACAAATAACTTCAATGGTGTCCTAATTACAAAATCTAACTGCTAATAGTGTGCACCATAAAAGTTTATGGTACATAGATTACGAGGTTAAAAGGCACAATAAGAGCAATTACTTGCAATATAGTGTTATATAACTCCTTGCATCATGAAAAATTTGTGATGAAAGTCATGATGTGCACAACTTACCTCTCCTAAAACACACAATGAAAAAGGTATCTCTATAATGTAATATTTATGATGCCTCTACCCACAACACTAAATACTATCAGGTGATTGATGAAATCCATGAGGTAAGATAATGTGTTCAAGACAAACTACTTTAGTACCTTATAACAAGACTAAGGACACTATGGAAATCAACATGCCTTCATGTTAAGGTGGGGAATAGGTGTTAAATTATTTCCTATGCGTACATGTTATAAATGTGGTTTTATAGAACATTATTACAGAGATTGCCCAAAGTTTCATACTCGTGGATATTATTGTGTCAAGCATAGAGTTGAATAATGTCTAGATTTATAAACAAAGATAACAAAAAAAAAACAAGTCTAATAAAATGGTAGTGATAATACATGTTATGAACCAAACAAACCACTGGGTTCTCAAGAAAGGAAATCCAAAAACCAAAGGTATAAATATAAATATCTTGACATGCAATGGTACTACAACTTGACCAAAATAAGCTCCCATGGTGTAGACACTATTTCTAAATTATGTAGCACCTTTGTCTTGTACACTTGGAAAATACATATCATGGATGTACCTTTAGCTTTTAGACCTTTCCTGCTATCAAAAGACTCACATAGACACTCTCTTTGTGACTCATTGGTTATCCCTTAATCCTACCAATGTCATTCTAATGACTTAGACCTTCTATCTTGCCTAAATTGTTATAAACCTACTTATCTTCCATCTCTGCAGGTTATGGACATGTGCCTATTTTATAGCTACCGGAACACTTGCATCATAGTAAGACACATACATTGACACAAGTGTCCTATTCTAACACAATTATCCAATACCATAAAGTCATCCGATTTGTAAATGAAACATATTCCTATGGTCGACATAAGTGATTTAATGTAATATATTCTCTAAAGGGATTTGGTATAAATACAAGATCAATCCTCATTCATTCCTCCCCTAACAACTTCTTTCCCCAGCACAGACCAAAAAGCACTCAATCAAGCACTCAAGTGAGAAAAAATTCCTTATTTTATCCTATTTCCATATCAGTTATAGGGACAACATACCTACAAGTATGAAGTACTGAAGGAGAAATCCATGAGCCATATTTTTTAAGTTACAAGCTAGGTCACTGTTGTACTTGATTATCACACATTTCGTGATTCACACACAAGCCAACATGTAGGGGAGAACTATATAAGTTTGAGGCCCTCTTTAGAGTAGTATCTATTCAACCAACAATCATTGATATAGGGGTCTTTGGGGTAGCTCGATGCTATGTGCCCACTAACCCATTTTTTCCACAACTTCTATGAAGTTGAAGAACTAGGGTTTTGCTATTTGACAAGGTGTGACAGTTCATGACCCAAATTTTAATGCACTAGGGTGAAGGTGACATAGAACCCAAAAGAATCTAGGTGGTTGCATCTAGTGTCAACAAGTATTTTTTACTGGAAACCTGTGTTTGAGTTAGATAGTAGCATCAATGCAACCATCCTAGGTTGATGTAAGTGTGTGTGGCTACAATGCTATAATTTATAGAATCAGACGACTGATCTAAAATCCAAATCTAAATATGTATTAGCATCAAAACCAACTAAGTACCTTGTGTTCATTATTATTGTAATACAACATAGTTATACTTTCTATTTTAAGCATATCTCAACATAATAAATTCAATATATTTTTTATCTAAGTTTTGAAATTAAATGGCCTGCTTTAAAGATAGTCTACCATCCTCTTGCCTTAGGCTATCTCTACCCCTTTAACCCTAGATTCCCCATATCTATATTTTAGGGTCAAAAATTTGGTGAACCTAACATTTCATCCACAAAACCTTAGATATTATTTTAGGGTTTACTAATTTTCTATTTCTAATTTTTGATTTAACAAGTTAAAAATAATATTTCCTTTTCTATCAATATATTCAATATGGATGCATGTGTAACTCATTTTATGTTACAATTTGTAATTGTAGTGATAATTTGCTATTGTACTATGCTAATCCAAGGTATCATCCACATAAATAAGCAGATCCATCAATATAATGAGAGGGTTTTAAAATGAAAATAACACTTAATATCTTTTCACAATTCCTTTTGTAATGTTATAGATCCAGTATCCAATACTAACGTGCATGCTCTCAACCATTTACTCCACCTAGACCTTATTCAAGTGACAAATACCATCCCATAGTCATTATTTGCCCATGAATTATATTAGATTATGTGGTCCATGATAACATGTGTTAATATACAATAGGTACCTCTTAAGCCAAAACTTGTGATCAAATCTAAGGTATATGACCTTATTGACCAATTGAGAAACAAACATGCTAGGATTTCAATCCTTGAATTGATAAATCAATACACTATCTATAAAGATATCCTATATGAAGCATTGCATGAAACCCAAGTTCTAAATGATATTGAGCGAACTTACTTTGTGGATAACATGTAAGATCTCAAAAATAATGCAAAACAAATCACCTTTGATCCAACAAATTTACCATCTAAAGATGTTAATGACCAAGAGTTACCTTTGTTCATATAAACAACTATGCATAATAAAGGTATAAAAGGGTGATCATTGATAACAAATTAGGCTTAAACATCTGTAACAAGAATTTTCTAACCACCATGGGCATTAATACCAACCTTATTCAAAAATAAATTATGCATATCAAATGATTTGATAACTCACATAGTCCATCGATAGACCAAATCACATTAGATGCAATGTTGGGGACATAAATAGTTCTAACTACTTTTTAGGTAAAGTCTCAATCATTACAATATAATTTAATTTTGGTTAGACCTTGGATGCATACCATGGAGGTTGTCCCATCTACTTTAAAATGGTGTTTAAAATTCATACATGATAGGACCTTAATGACAATGATTGTCAATGATGAATGTTTTAAATTTTTCAAATGATACATTCTGATGCATAAGGTATTACTACATAGATGCCTCCTACACAATGCATTCCTCTTGAGAGCATCCAAACTTATGAAATAGGTGAGTTGAGTAAAATGGGTCCATTATCTCCAAATGAAAATAAAGCACTAGACACTAAAGTACACATAGATGTACATAAAAAACAACTAGTACCAAAGGAAATAATGATACCACAATCACAAGCACCTCCAATATTGAGCTTCTTTTAGTGGCCAATATTGATCAACAATATGGCCATGTTTTAGATTACTATGATAGTGATAATGATGATGCCTATGATATGACATATGAGAAAATGCACATGATAAATTTTGATTCACTTGAGCATCTTTCACATTACTTATTTAAGCCTACATGTCCCAATACATATAATCTAAACTCATCCTCAAAGGATACAAAACCAAATAAGGATAAGGTAAAGGCGCAAATAATATATGAGCATGTCAATGATTATTATTCTATATGCCCTTATTGGCTACACACTTTGATTCAACCTTACAAAGGTCAAATGCAACTACACCATGTGAACAATGTGGAGACTCATAAAAAAATTCCACAATAGAGTATATAGCTTTTAACAAACCATGATTCTCTAGATATAATAATTTCTATGTTACTTAAGCATCGCATGATATCTTTGTTAGTGTAAACATTTTCCGACTATGTGGTTTTACCTATATGATCTAATTAGCTTACTTAGGTTGATAATAGGCCATTAGGGGAAATGTAATTTAAGTCATTTTTTAATTGTGAGTTGAGTTAATTACCATTTTGGTGACTTAAATTATCACTATATAATGTACCTTCCTATTTACTTTTTGGATAAAGAATGACGCTAATACAAATTTTTGGTTGTGAAGACAAACTTCTTCCATTTTGAGTTATTCTTTAGATTTCACTACTCCATATGGGTTCAGCTTCATGCATTCTGATGTAACAATTTTGAGAAACTAGTGTTTAGTTTCTAAATAATAAAGAGTCTAGAGTAAGGGAAAAAATATAGTTTAATATGGAAAACTATAGCTTTTTATCTAATAATTTACATGAGTAAGAGAAATGAACTTATCTGAAAATAGACTGAAATGAATGATTTAGGAGCTAGAAATTAAGGTGTAGGACTGGGACACTGTCATGAATCTGGATCTGGCCTTTTTTTTATGATTGGACAAGAGTGCCAAAAGTGGAAAAGAATGGCACTAGTGTTTTAGTCCACCTCTACCAATGTTATCCTAAGGATCTAAGCTTTCTTGGTTTTATTTGCTATGTTTGTGTGAGCCTATGTATGAAATTTTTAAGGTTAGAAGTCAACAAAGCTTGTTGTAGATACATTTCAATATCCAAACCTTGTATCTACCTACACACATACAAACAAAAAATGTATCAAAAGCAAAAGGGATAAAAATTAGGTTAGGGGAAGAATGATCACATGATCTAGAACCCCTGCTATCCTGATCATTGGCTACAGTAACCCTCAAGCTAGGGTCTCAGATCAAATATATTTTTTCCTTAGGGAATATCCATAACCAATGTGCATGATAGATACAAGAATGACTTTTTCCTAGGCCCTTCCTTGATCAAGCATGCAAGTCTATGTGTGATGTAAAATGCCGAGCTATACTATTGATTGATTTTTATTATGTAATGTGCCAAAGTAGTAAGTGCTAGATATATAATGCCTTATGTAGTCCTTTATATAGGAGATGTTTTATTTTGAATTTGGGAGCTTTGATTACATTTGGATGACATTGGAAAACTTAAGGATGAAGCTAAGAAAGGGGCTAGGACCTATTAAGTGAAAAAAACTGACAGTTGGAGTTAAAAATGACCTTGACCAAGAGCGTTAGAAATGGACACTAATGGCACCAATGCTGTAGTCCAACCCCAATGCTCCTGTCCTGTAGTCTTGAGACCTAGGGGGATGGAAAGAGGATAGAAAACCTGACCTGGCTGAGGTATAATGACTATTTTAAAGGCTCGAGATGTTCAAGAATAGGCAAAAAGATGACTCAAGCATAGAATGAGACCAAAATGAATAAAATGAAAGAAATGGCTAAATGTGAACAAAGCTCATATTCTCTAGTCAAAGTCTCCTATGAAAGGACTGTGAAAAAAACATAATATGTGTGGTTGCTTGACCAATTTAGTCTTTTAATCTAGTGATGTAATGAAATGAAGTACTAGAGCAAAATAAAGAAAAGAAAATGCGTATCTAGACCTACTTGCGTAGAAATGAATGTGCTGAAAAAGGGTCCAACTCACTTCCTAGCCAAGGAAGTGGATGGATAGATAACTAGTACATGAAGAAATAAGGAATCCTTGAAATGGATCTCCCTTGTACTAAACTTAGAAGTGAAATCTATATAACATGGAAGAGGGTAATGCTTGCCCCTATGCTAAATCTGATTGGAAATGAGAAATGCTTAGAGGTTTAAAACCAATGTCTGACCTCTATCCCACATAAACTCATGTAATCTAGAATGTGTATGCAAAATTTGTATGTTGTGAAGAGAAAAATCTATCATGCCCTCACTATGAATATCTAAACTAGAACTGAAAAATGCTTGAAGGCCCAAAACCAATGTCTGTCCTCTGTCTCACACAAACTTGTATAGTCTGGGTTTGGGTAATGCTATGGACCAACCACTGTAGACAATCATACGATCCAACCTGGTGACAACTTGGGTACAACTAGGTATAATCTAAAACTTTGATAAATTTTTATGAATAAAATGGCATGTTTTTGCCATGCAATGTGTATAATCCTAGATGATGAAGAATATGAACATTTGTGCCATGCCCCCAAATATGATATGTGAGTGATACGTCTATATAATCTAGTAATCTATATAACCACATGTGATATGACCTATCGTGCCATGTCCCATGTGCAAAACTAGAGATCA
The DNA here is from genome assembly GCA_037957365.1 of Torreya grandis. Taxonomy (NCBI): domain Eukaryota; kingdom Viridiplantae; phylum Streptophyta; class Pinopsida; order Cupressales; family Taxaceae; genus Torreya; species Torreya grandis. The sequence continues at coordinate 646,340 of JARHVA010000087.1, read as the reverse complement.
AAACAATGTGCTCTGTACTATGCCTATAATATGCTATCTGGTCCTGTAACTATGTCATGCAATATGAAGCTATATGTATGAGATATGTAGTAATGTACATGCCCCCAAATCTAGTATCTGGTCAAAATCTTTATCAAAGTCACTGTAAATCGATATAATCTGAACCATTATATCTGACTAATCTATGTATCTATAAACTGAAGGTATGTCCCTTTGAAAGTTTTAAGTAATGCTAAATGGCCCATGTAATCTGAATCACTGTATCTGACTAATCTGTGTATCAGTAAATTGAAGGTATGTCCCTCTAAATGTCTTGATAATGCTAAGTGACTCATGTAATTTGAATCACTATATATTTTGATCGATCTGACCTGAATTTGATATTCTAAAAAATGGAGGTGTATGAATCGTGGTATATCCACCTATGAGAGTGGATAGGCATGTTGGATAAGTGTAGGAATAGGAATAGCAGGAATGATGCCCCTTTTGGGGAGAGGGATGAGATCTATGATAGATGAGGTTGAGCCAAAAGTGATGACTAGTGTCATAAGTAGAAACAAGGTTGGCTTGTTGTGAGGAGATTGAAAGTTTGCTTGATTGATTAGGCTGAATTTTTTGATAGTTGAATGAGTCTTTAAATGGTTAGAACTAAGTTGTATGTTTGGATATAAAATAGGTATAGATATGTGTGTGTTATAGTAGGTAGATGATGTAGTAAGAGATTAAGGCTTACGTTATGTTGATGGTATCATTGTCATGATTTCATGGAACAAAATGGTTTATAAAATGGAGCTACGGGGTTCTAGTTATGGGAAAAATGGTATGTTGCTTTGAATGAGAAAGTTGTTTGATATAAGAGAATTGGATTGATTCTTGATTTATTTGTGCATTGACTAGGTTGATATTTGGAGATTTAGAGTAAGAGATATGCTGAGGAGATGAGCACCTACTATGACCCAATTTGAGTAGTTGACAACCCAAATTGATGTTGGTGGGGAGGTTACCCTAGTAAGTAGCTAAAACATGTGATTTTTGCCTATTTGGAAGCCCATTTTTGATGTTTTTGAGCTGTTTGAAGTGTTTTTAAGAATTTTCCACTAGTTCTAGTGCTCTTATCTAGTAGTCAATGCTCCTATCTAGTATGTAGCGCTACTGTCCAGGTTTTGGTGCTATTGTCTAGTGCTAGTGTCCTTATATAGCATTGTTGTCCATTGGGGCTATTTTTTTGAGTTTCTAAGTTGTTTCCTATTGTTATGTAGCTTATCTATTTTCCTTGGCATGGTTGACTAACATATATGCTATTTTTGGTGTTTCTATAAGGTGAGGTATGAATGGGGGAGTTTCGTAGAGGCTAGGTGATGGAGACACTGAGATTATTACCTTTGTCAGTGGATGAGAGGGCTGTGATTGACATGGTCAGGCTGGGTCATGTGTGTGACCTAGGTACTGTGCAGTGGGATAAGTATCTAATTATTTCCTTATGTGAGAGGTGGAATGTAAACACATGTACTTTCTAGCTTCCTATAAGGGAAATTACTATTATTCTAGAGGATGTGTACCATATTTTACATTTATTAGTTAGTAGATGACATGTGACTTTTTAGGATGACATGGGTACTGATGTAATTGATCGTACATCCTTATATTTTATTGGTGTACCCTTAGGCATACATCAGAGAGGTAGTGATAGCGATGTATTATTATCATTTATTATGCGTTTGAGTGTTTTGGATCTATGAATGTGGTTGGCCATGTTGTTGACTTCATTTGCTACTATGGATGGGAGTGGCATATCAATTGCATACTGGATGCATAGGATCATGCGTAGTATGGAGGTGTATGTCAATATGTTCTCATGGGGTAGGACTATGCTTGCCCATTTATACAAGGATATTTACCAGTTTACTCCAGAGGCATTCAATGGTGTGAATGTGACTACTTTATTACATTATTGGGCGTATGAACACATAGCGGTTGTGCACTTAATAGGATTACCAAGGGAGAGGTGAGCACCTCCATAACCATTTGGAGAGCAATGGATGAGTATGTTAGCTATTTAGTTTCTTGGGATAGATCACTATAGACAAGTTTTAGATAGCTTGGTGGCTTGAGATATCATATAGAGGCCCTATAGATGATTCCCTGGGTGGCCCAAGGATGGAATTCAGTTGTGGTATATGAGGATTAGTTATTGGTCATATGATTACTGGGGTGGAGTGTATGAGCACTTTCAGTATGAACATGTGACTAGACAGTTTGGGGTACCACAAGATGTGCCCCCTATATCATGGGTATGGGTGAGGAGTGCATGAGCACCAGTGAGGGCAATAGCTCATGGGAGACCTACTAAGGTTAAGTTAGCACCATTACCTTTAGATGCGTGAGACACAACTATAGATATTCCTAATGTAGATGATGTTGGATGCACATAGGCATATACCACATGGTGGATGAGGCATAGGTGGGTTCTATTGTATCCTATTGATGGCGGGGATGCCCTTGAGTATGAAGATCCCACTCTAATCTAGATGATGGGAGGTAAGCATTGATTATATTTGAATTGTGTACAAGTTTGTGCTTATTTTTGATTGTTTTGATAAATGTATATCTAATACAATGTTGCAATTTTTGTGCGTAGGTAGAGTGGGAGGTGCTTAATATGAATCACTTAATGGGGGAGGAGGTGGAGATGATGGGTTCTAGGAGACCATCATTGAGTTGACACTCTGAGAGCTTACATAATATGTTCCTAATGATGTGGTGGAAGAAGGTTTGATAGAGCGTGTGATAGTTACAATTGGTGTTTATGTTCATTTGTTTGATAGAGTTTCTATAGAGATAACTACATATGTTAGAGTAGTGGGAGAGAGAGATGAGCTAAGGGTTGAGATAGATAGGTATAGGATGCCTCCACTTGATTATGGATCAGTGAGTATGAGGATTATCGATGAGTACATAGATATTTAAAGGTAGTATCCAAACTTACATGCGGATCATGGGTCGTTACTAGAGTGAGAGAGCCAATGTAAGAGGCATTCAGGAGCTCAAGGAGGTGCAGGGTCATCGAGTGCTAGGCTAGACTATGGGACTTGTATTGGAGGAGAGAGTGAGACTGAGAGTGAGGGCATGATGCCTATCCATGATTGATTATATCTTAATATGATGTATATTTTTTGGAAACTTCATTATATATATATATATATATATATATATATATGGAGAGGGTGAGACTGAGAGTGAGGGCATGATGCCCATCCATGATTGATTATATCTTAATATGATGTATATGTTTTGGAAATTTCATTATATATATATATGGATATTGGGTTGATTTTAATTCAGGCAAGTTGTGTTATGGATTATAGAATAGATTGGTATTGCAATGTGTTGATTAGAAATAAGTGATTTGGTATTGATGTTTAAGGTTATATATGTTTTGGTAAAATGGTACTTGGGATATGTGATTTGATTGTTTTGTTAATAAGTGTGATGCTAACTTTTGATTTTGAATTGTATGTAAGTAAAGAAATTTATTTGGTTTGTAATTATATGTGAGCAAAATTTTTGTTGGTTTTGCAATTGGGAAATTGTTGGGATAAATTGAGTTGTTTTGAGATTGGTAAATTATTTGGATAAGTTAACTTGGTTTAATATTGGTAAAATAGGATTTGGTAAGATCTAGATTTTGATAAGCTGGTTTTATCTATGGATAGTTATTGGGAATTAGGAATGTTAGTTTTTAGTATGTGAGGATGTGAGATAGCATGCTGCGCATATTACTTCCCCAAGAGTGGCTCAATAGTACAAAGGCTAGCTAGACCTTTGGATCCATCCTTGCCCTACTAAGTGAAGCTATGAACTGATGTTGGTATAAATGTATGTCATATCACTCTATGTTGTGTCACTATCTGAACCCTGATGGCCAACTGAACAAGTGCCCATACTGCTCATGCTATGTAAGAATATGCTCTATCTCTGATACTGTCTGTTGTGTACTAATTATAGTTGTGCGTGAAGACTCTATAAAATGTAACTTTATTGGTTGTACCATAGGAACTCTATGCTATGAAGGAGGCTCATCTATCCATAATCATATACCCTATAGCCTCTACTATGATGTGTATGATTGAGCAATAGATCGAGCTAAAATTGAAACCTATGATGAGGGCTTGTTTAATCTCAATTGTAGTGGATTTCTACGTGAGATAAGACCCAAAAAATCTAGCTATAGTGAATATTTATTGTGAGTAGTACTCTATGATGTGGGTTCACTTAATCTTAACCATAGTGGAATTCTATGTGAGATAGGACCTAGAAAATCTAGCCATAGTGAATTTTTCTTGTGAGTAGTACTCTGCTATGGTACCTATGACTTTTGTGGATATGTATATGGAACTACACTATGTACTCCTTGAACTATAGTGATATATGTATATTTATCTCACTGTATTCATTTCCAAACCTTATGAATAGGTGGAATAGGAGATCTCCTGTGAGGTACTATCTTAGAACCTATATTACTCTCATGATGAGTAACTGATGATTCTCATAAAGGAATGTCTTGGGATGAATCAGTCATAGATGATTGAGGTCTATGGTTATATGATGGAGGAGATCTTAGTGCCCCCTATGTGAATGCTATGATGCCATTATGAACACATCTAGTAATGCAATCTCTGAGTCCATAACAATCATTATCTCTATGTCCATGGATATGATGATAGTTACAAAATGGCCGATGTGGCTGTCTATGTAAGAGATGTGGATCTCATCGATGAGTAAAAGGTAATGTGATTAACCTCTTATCTAATAGTGATGATATATGACACATGGGCTATCCCACTTTGAATAAAATTGTAATGGTGCCTAACTGCTATTCTCTATAGTGCATACTCTAGGTTGTGCTCTGGAAAATGGGTCTTTGTTCTTAACTGGTTGCTTTTCTGGTTGTGGTCTCTTATCTTGTTTAGGACATAGTGGATGCTAGATGCTAGGAGCTATAAATACTACTGTGAAATCTAGAGTAATCTGATCAACTGAATCTGCTTTAATCAATCCCAATTTATTTTCCAAAGCTAGAACTGTATAGCATAAGTGCCTAAAAGAAAACTCTATTTGATATAGCAAACGCTCAAGCAGAGGTTGGCAAAGCCCCTTAATAAAGATATGTTGAATCTCTAAATCTTCTAGTTTGTATATCAATCTTAGCATGTGAGTCTTGAATCATAAGATATACTCACTAATTGGCTCTGAAGTATTCTAATGTAATGTGACAATTCTCTCATATGTAACATGAGGACCCGTGTTTGCTATGTAATATCTGATAAATGCCTCCTCTAAGCCATCATATGTGTGCAAAGAGCCAATGGGGAGTAGATAAAAGAACCAATTTTGTGTTTCCCCCACTAATATCTACTATAATAACTTCAGTAGAATCAAAGGACTTGCATGAGATGGCAAAGCCTTATGAAAGGCTTGAAGGTGTACAAATGGATCTCCATTTCCATCAAAGTGAGGAAATGATGGTATCTAGAAATGCTTAGGTAATAAAGCTTTTATGAATGTATTTATAAGAAGGTTACCATGTAAATCATTGGCATCCATCCAAGACTTATAGGCCTTATTTTCCAAGGTAAGAAGATGTACTTGGTGTTGTAATTTACCAACTACATGAATTAAAGAGATAATCTCCTATGATGGTACATTAACATCTTGAAGTGGTTCATTTAATCATTGAATTTGATTGTTAATTTTAGCCATGGGAATGCTACAATTAGAAATTGGATCATGAAGAGGGAGTGTGCTCACTTGAACCTTGGGAGTAATGGTAACTTGGAGCTTACTAGAGGGATGTGGGCTACCATTCTCTTTAGGTGAAGAATGAGAACTGGGTTCTACTGTAGTGAGGGGTGGCTTAGGAGATTCATTGGTATCTTTATGCTTTAGTGTATCACATTATAATTTAGTAGAAGATGTGATATTATCATGAACATGTGCATTATTTGAAAGAGAATCATGCATGAAAGTAGGAACAACATTTGAAAGTGCATTATGTTTGAGAGGAGTCAGTGAAGAGTTAGAAACATGAGATGCATATTCTTCTTCACTATGTACATAATAATCATCATTGTTCCATGCATTGCCATCATTGGAATATTGTTCATAATAACTCTCATTTTCATATTCATTTGCATGTTCACTATCATATTCATTATCACTTTCAGTGTAACTAGGGAGAGGTGTAAGAGAAAAATTTAATTCATTTCTAATATGCAATAAAGTATCATTTGAAATTGGAATATCATGTGGATCTATGTTATCTATGAATGGAGTACATGCATTATTTTCATGAGAAGTAAGATAAAGAGATTTATCATTTATATCTTCTTTGGACATAGTAGAGTTAGGAACATGAGTTGTATCATTTGAACTATGCAGTGGTAATTTGATTCTATTGCGTTTATATTGTCATAATTTCAACATTGAAGTATCAAAAGAGAGAGAGAGATTAGGTTAACATGGAAGCAAATTATCACCAACTAGAGGTTCATTTGGAAGTGCATGACTAATTTGTTCATTTGGTGCATTGTGCAGAGGAGAATGAGGTGAGAAGTAATAAAAGAGATAGGTTTGAGGGAAAAAGATGCATCTATTTGTGCTTCACTATCAATTTCATGTATATCATCATATTCCTTATTACAACAATAGTAATTATCTTCATTGTAAATAAAATCATTTTCCTCTTTTTTAGCTAATCTGCAATTTTGCAAATTTGTCCATTGATTGTCATAATTATGAGAAAAATTTAGAAATTGATCTATGGGATGAGAGGGAAGAAGTGCCTTAGTGGCCATTTTATTTCTTTTACCAAAGAGAGTGTGTAAAAGAAATATTAAGCAGATGAATGCAAAAATAACTACTAACATATAGATTTTGAAATTATGTTTGACAAAGTAAACAATTTGTAAAAATTTCAAACTTTTTTTCTAAAAATTGTAAGGGAGGAAAACTTGGGGTTTGAGGACCTAGTTTGAAAATCTAGGGTTTTAGAATTTTTGAAAATTATGTCAATAATTTAAATTCTAAAAATAAATTTGAATAGAATAAATGCATACAAATTAATACAAATATTAGAGATTTGAAATTAAATTTTTACACAAGAAAACAACTAATATTGAAATTATTTTTGACAAAGTAAATAATTTGTAAAAATTTCAAAATATTTTTCTAAAATTTGTAAGGCTTGGGGTTTGAGGACCTAGTTTGGAAATCTAGGGTTTGAGCTAGGGTTTTAATTTTTTTGAAAATTATGCAATAATTTAAATTCTAAAAATAATTTTCAATAGAATAAATGTATGAAAATTTAAAAAAAAATCAGAAATCAGAAATTTAGTTTTTTGCACCAAGTAACTACTAATATTGAAAATTTGAAAATATTTTAGACACTCTAAATAATTTGCAAAAATTCTAAAATATTTTCCTAAAAATTGTAAGCGAGGTAGGCTTAGGGTTTGAGGACCTAGGTTGGAAATCTAGGGTTTTTGGTTAGGATTTTAGAATTTTTGAAAATTATTACAATAATTTAAATTCTAAAAATAATTTTGAAGAGGATAACTGCATAAAAATTTATATAAAAATTAGAATTTTGAAAATAAATTTTTGCACAAAATATGAAGGAAAAACCTTAAGAGTACATAGGGTTTTAAATTTGTTTGAAGTCGGGTTCACCAAATGATTAAATTTTCCTCATAAAAGGTGGCCAAAATGTTAGACACCAAAACAAATTTGTAGAATGGAGATCATTATTTTTTGAGTAAGAAACATTTAAACTTCCATAAATTTTAGCTAACAACTCCTTTTTAGGTGCCTTTTTTTGAAAGTGTGATTTTTTCAAGCTCTACGCATTGGTAATATTATCATGCCATGTAAAGTTGAACCTCTATATATTCAAGGGGGTTGTATATAAAGTATTTTATCACACATAATTTAATATATACTTTCTTTTTATACCATGGATTAGAGTCAAGTTTTTCTTCTTAAACCATTTAACTATCATGAGTGGAAAGTTAAAGTGCAAATCCTCTTGAGGATAAAATATTTACATCGAATCATAACAGGTATAAAAAATAAATGACACTTGATGCAGAGAAGATAGAGTGGTTCAATAGAAGTGACAAAGCCTATGGTTTACTATTCCTATCTTTGTCTTGTATCCTGCTCTTTCATATTGAATTTTTAGCTACTCCTAATGAAGTCTGGACCATATTGGAAAAACTCTTTGGGAAGTAGGACATAGTGAGAGGTCATGAGATGGAGAATGAGATCATTAGTTTGAACCTAGGAAACTTTGACACTATACAAGACATCTTCACAAATTTTAAATCACTTAGGGTTGTAGTTGAAACTATGCAACATTGAAAAAAAATATGATCAATTTATTCTTTCCATCCTTGACAAATTGGGATCTAACTATTATGTCTTCATTTCTACCATCCATGCCACTAAGCATACCCTTGGAGCTACATGGACCATGCCATACTTGGATGAATTTGATACTAACTTGAATCAGAAGTAAGACAAGCTTATTCAAATGGGTACACTGAAGTCATCTAAATTGCATGCCTTAATTACGAGTCAAGATAAATAGAAGGCTTCTAATAGTAAGGAGAATAAACATAAAAAAAAGACCTAGATCAAAGAAAGGGTCAAAAATTTGATGCTAAGTCAAAAGTATCAAAATTCCTCCTCTTCAGATGGGAAACCTAAGAAAGAGTAACTCACATGTACCTATTGTAATAAATCTAGGCAAAATGAGTCTAAATGCATAAAGAATCAGATTGACCAATTGACTAAGATGATCAAGAAACACAACATCAGTGTCCCTGATTATTCCAATCATAGTTCACCAACACAGAAGTCTTCCCAGGACAAATAAAGTAAAAAGGGAAAAATACTTATTATAGTTGCATCCTAGCCTTCCACATGGGTAATTGATTTTGGTGCGTTGCACATCATCAGAAGACATGTTCTCATCCTTGGAGCCTAGTTCTATGCCTTCCATCTTGTTGGGTGATGATACTTTCATAAAAGTTAATAGGAGGATCTGTTGAAGTGAATGGTGAGATATTTCATGATGTCATGTGTTTCATATTTATCCACAAATATCCTATCTATTTATTAGATCTCTCACATCAGCTCAGGTAAGAGAGTTGAGTTCACACCTAATTTAGTGGTTATTAGGGAAGAAAACAATGGATCCATTGTTATACTTGAAAAAGTAGATCACTAGTCATGACTATATACTTTCTCACATTTTGATCCTAATCAATCTTCTACTACATTGCTCACTCATTTAGATGGGGTGAGTAAATTATGGCATGAGTGATTCAACCATATCAACTATCACTACTTGGAACCGCTCAATCATCATAACACAGTTTCATGGTTTCCATGAGTCAAGTTTTTTGATAGAGTTTTTTAGGGTTGCATACATGGTAAGCATCCTAAAGATAAGTATGACAAGGGAAAATCACAAAGTTAAACATATATTAGAGCTTGTCTCCATTTCCAAAACCTTCATTCAACATGACTAAGTACATGCTTACTTTCATCGATGAATTTTTAAGGTATACTTGGGTGTACTTTATTAAGTATAAATCTAAGGTCTTTGATCATTTTTAGGACTTCAAGACAATTGTATAAAAATAATTAGGTAAATCCATCAAAATTTTATGCATTGATAATGGTGGTGAGTATATTAATAATCGATTTTAACAATTCTACACTTCAAAAGGGATTTAACTATAATTTATAATTCCATATAGTCCTCAATATAATGGTGTTGCAGAATGTAAGAACATGTCCATTAAAAGAAATGGCCAATTGTATGCTACATTCCAAGTCTCTTGCACCTTAGTATTGGGTTGAGGTCATCAACTATGATTTTCATATCCATAAATCAGTTCCTCATAAAACATTAAAGGGAGTCACTCTTTTTGAAGTTTAGAGTGGTAAAAAACCCACAATGAAACACTTTTGAGTGTTTATAACTCCTACTATGGCTCGCATTCTAAAGAAGAAACGTAAGGTAATGCAACTTTAGAGTCAGCCTTGCATCTTTATTGGATATCCTGAGGGTGTTAAGGGATACATGCTTATCCATCTAACCACTCATGATTTATTCATTGAGAGGAGTGTTCACTTTCAATAGGGTCCTATAGACTCCACACATGACACTCTTCCCTCTTCTTTGGATGCACTAGGATTTGATGATAATTATGATTCAGATCCACTTAAGTAGCTTCATGATGATCTAGATTATTCTTCTAGTTTTGATGATGAGAGTAGTGATGAGGACTCACCTCTTCCTATTCCCATAATATATTTAGAGGATGAGGAATATCCTCTTAAATCTTTGAGCATTGGTCTTATTTTGGATAAATAAACACTTAAAAGTGCTGGCTATTGGGTTGGAGATCCATCAGACACCAAGTAAACCCATTCACAATTACATGATGCCCCACAAGATTTCATTGCATCTGCTTATCATCTAAAATCATTTATTGAGGCATTAGGCACTCCTAATTAAGATAATACTATGGAAGAGGAGTATGGTTCCTTTCTAAGGAACAACACTTGGGATTTAGTCCCACTTACTAAGGGAAGAAAACTTATTTGATGCAGGTGGATCTATCAAACAAAATTTTTAGTAGATGGGTCTATAGACAAGTGAAAATAATGTTTAGTAGCAAAGGGTTTTTCTTAGGTACTTGGTAGTGACTATACCAAGATGTTCACCCCAGTTTCCAAAATTAACTCAATTTGACTCACTATCACCATTGCCAAAACACATTGCTGAGATGTTCATCTTATGGATGTGAAGAGTGCCTTTCTTCATGATGAACTCAAATAGAAAATATACATGGATAAACCACAAGTATTTATGGAAGAATCATCCTTAGTTTGAAAACTTTAAAAATATATCTATGGCCTCAAACAAGCTCCTCAAGCTTGGTATGCCAAGATGGAATCCTTTATTCTTTTAGTTGGGTTCACCAGATGTGATTCTGATTTAAATGTCTACATCTTACAACAAGATGATTCACTATTAATTCTCATTCTCTATGTGGATGACTTATTGATCATAGGGAGTTCTTCATCCATCATAACAACAATGAAAATTGCTTTATTTGATAGTTTCTCAATGATTGACTATGGCTTATTAAATTACTTCCTTGGAATTGAAATTTCTCAGTCTAACTCTAGGACTATTGCACAATCTAAGTATGCTCTTGATTTGATTACACAATTTAACATGGTTTACTATAAGCTATATCCTACTCCCTTTCTATCTAGTGTGAAGCTTCAGGCTGATTGGTAATCTCCTTTGGTTGATTTTACTATGTATCAATAATTTATTAGTAGTATCATATACCTTACGCACACTAGACCTGACATTTCATATGTAGTGGGCATAGTATTTAGATTTATGTAGGAACCACATGAGCTACATTAAAAAGTAGTGAAGTGAATTCTCCACTACATTTAGGGTGCTCATAGCTATATGATTCACTATGGAGTATGCATCAAAGTTGACTTAACTAGGTATACATATTCAGATTGGATTGGTGATATTCACAATCTTAAATATACTTTAAGCTATAATTTATCCCTTAGTTTAGGGATGATTAGTTGGTCAAGAAAGTAGTAGAATAATATTGCTTTATCTTCTACTGAGACAAAATACAAAAAAGCTATTAATGATGACAATGAGTTTATTTAGCTTCAAGAAATTCTCACTAAGTTTGGCATCTAATTTTTATGACCAACAATCATCTTCTGTGACAACCAAATCACAATCTAGATCTATAGGAAATTAGTCCTCCATCAATAGACTGAGCATATCAAGATTCACATATATTTCATTTCGGATCTCATCCATGAGTAAGTTATTGATATTTGTTGTATACAAAAAATAGATAAAATTGTTGATATATTCACCAAACCCTTCACTAAGAGTAAATATCTTAATTTGTAGGATCTTCTTAGGGTTCAAGTGATTTTTAATTCTTCCTCCTCTAGAGGGAATGTCTTTATGCACTTGGGTACATTACCAGTCTTTATGCTAGGACCCAATTCTTATACCCACCTAAGATATGCTTAAGGGGGGTGTTAGTGTAGGCTTTTTAAAACTATGTGGTTTTACCTACATGGTCTAATTAGTTTGCTTAGGTTAATAATAGGTCATTAGGATAAATGTAATTCAAGTCATTTTCTAATTTTGAGTTGAGGTAATTACCTTTTTGGGTGACCTAATTCTTCACTATATAATGTACCTTCCTATTTAATTTTTAGCTAATGAATGATGCTAATATAATTTTTGGTTGCGAAGATAACCTTCTTCCATTTAGAGTTATTATTCATATTTCACTACTCCATATAGGTTCATATTTGTGCATTCAATCCTATCCAGATAGATCCTTGATTGTTGCCCACTCTGATAATCTTTACCTCCTAACAAGCATAAATCAAGCAAAAAAATCTACCTAAAGAAGGATTACCATATTATAATTATCATTGAATCAGTGGTCATTATGCAAATCAATGTGAGTTGTTGAAGAACCAAATTCAAAAATACAATAAATAAGGATGCATATAAATTGTGTCTAAAACATGAAAATGACTCAATACTTTTAATTTTTCAAAAGGAAACAATCCTTCAAAGTGGTTAAAGCATGAAAATCTAACCATTACAATAAATATCGATGGGGTACATTTCCCAAATCTCAAAGTTGATGTACATAATTGGGAAATGACTTGCAGTATTACCATATTACAACAATTGGGTCATAATATATAAATGAGTTATGTCACTCACGAACTTTTCCACAATCTCTTGGGTATATCATATTACCCATTGTATGTGGCCCAAAGGTAGTGGAATTTGCTATATGGGTAAGGGACCAACAACCATACTTAACTTTGCACATTGGACAACAATGGTTGAATGATATGAAAGTAGTTGTTTGTGTTACAAAGCATTGTCTTCTTTTTCAACATGATAACAAAGAAATTAATATACCATATAATAAATATGGAGGATATGTACTAACAGTTGATGGTAGTGAGTTACCAACAGACAACACTTTTGACATTAATGCAATATAAACAATTTTGGAAATCAAGGCCACCACATAATATCTTTCCTCCTAAATTTGAAGATTTGTTGGACTAAATAGTTGTAAATATTCCCAAAATACTAAAAAAATTCAAAAATCCAAAAATATATTCAACATATACATGTCCTATTAGCTCTTTGGCATACATGTTGTTGGTTTTGTGTTAGTATATGACATATCAATATTTCCTATATACACGTGTTTCACACATATTTTGACAGTGATACAAACACACATAAATACATGATATATGCACTTTTGGATGCTGTGTTTTCCATCTACTCACATCATCAGGATGTTGGGAGCATCCACCTCTATGATCATGATATATCTATGTTATATCATTCTATGGTCACTTTACATTATCATGTTTGAAATCATATATGTATTTACATATACCTATATCCATACTTATATCTTTTGTATTGTACTTGATATGCTATGTAATTAACATTTTTTACTAACACATATATCTAGGGACTAGTATGATATGTTTATGTTGGTTACTTATGCTTTCATTTATGCACTTCCTTGAGTGTCTTTCTTTGTTATTATCTTACTTGTTTGAGCATTTGAATATGATCCATTGTTTGTGGCCCCCATGCCTCTATTTACCTCTTTCATATTTGAATATATCATTATTTGTTGTATGTTGAGATTTGAATTTGTCATTCTTTTCTTTGTGGATATTTGACTAAGTCATGTCCCTTCGATTATGTTGCATTTGAACATGCCTTTATTTGCAGTCTCCTTGGACCTTTGTCTCTTGATTTGATTTTTGAGTGCTCTTGTGTGTGCGATTGATTTCTTGTTAAGTTTGTACTGTTACTATCTAGATGTTACCATGATCTATATCATGTATCTTAAGACTTGGTGTGATCACATTATTCATGCTTCAATGGTATATCTACCTAGACATGTTCCTTCTATATGGTACGTGATATATTCAAATTTTACATGGTTATCATATCCTTTTGAAGTAAGGTAAATACCAAATACTTCCCCTCACCTCAAAATAGGAGAATATTAGTTATGGCATGACATTGATGTATGAATTACAAATTACTTCATATATTTAGATTATAGTGGGGGCATGTTTTGGAAACATGTTCTCCACATTTATTTAGTATGAAACATACACAGATATAGTGTGGGCATGTTTTGGAAACATGTTCTCCATAATATAACTTATATCAATTTTTAGTTTCAGAATATAGTGTGGGAATGTTTTGGAAACATGTCCTCCACATTAGCACTTATACCAGTTCTAAAATTTAGATTGTAGTGGGGGAATATTTTAGAAATATGCTCTCCACACTTACACCAATTTTCAATTTCAAATGGTAGTGGGGGCATGTTTTGGAAACAAGTTCTCCACACTTACACCAAATTTTAGTTCTAGATTATAGTGGGGGCATGTTTTAGAAACATATCCTCAAAATTTATACTTTTATTAGTTTTTATATTTCTCCATATATAATGAGGGCATGTTTTGAAAACATGTTCTCCATACTTACATAGTTTCAAATTAGTCATAGTTATATGATTCACATACACATTTATGGTAGAATTATATAATTGGTACCATTATTTTAACCAATTTCATCATGAGACATATCTAAGGTGCATATGCTATGAAATGTGTGTCTAATATTATAAAATTAAATTAGTTTCAAATTTCAAACACTTTTAGGGACTGTCATCACCCACAGGTTGGACTTTTACAAACTTTACTGAGCCAATATACTATAATAGTTAGTTCAATTTTTGGTATGGTTGAGGTGATTAAATCACTCAATCTTACTAATTTTATAGGTTTGAATTGATTACATCATCTAGCCTCACTAGATTTATAGTGTGAGTTGACTTAGTTCACTCATACTCATTAGGATATAAGTATGATTAGGTTGCAAAATTGAGCTAATATCAACTACCAGGTAGTGACTTATCTTTTTCCCAAGGTTGGGGGCATGTGTCATATAATATCTCTCTATCTCTTTAGATATATGCATTTTCTAGATTTATATTTGTCTTAATCTCAGTTTTAGTGATTCATAATGACACATCTTTCAAATCAAATTACCAAAGGCCAAGATAGTTGCATCAATACACATATGTACTCTTAAACCTTACTCTCTTTCAATTTAAATCATTTTAATGATTTTAAATTTTATATTAGATGCACTAATTATATCTATAACATACTCTTAGTTGTAGGTCAGTCACCAACAAAGAACTCAAGTTGGACTTAAGCAAAGACAAGGTGTGTTATACACACCCAAGTATGCATTTATTCTCTATTAAACCAATAATTTAATTACTATATTAAAGGGGGGAAATACAAACATTTTAAAAAATTATATAACACCTTATTCTTGTATACTTGACAAATACATATCATGGACGTAACTTTAATTTCTAGACCTTTCATGCTACCAAAAGGCTTACACATACTATTTATATATTCCTCATTATTTATCACTTAATCCAATGAATGTTGTTCTAATGAATCAGAACTTATAAATTGCCCAAAATATTATAAACTTACTTATATTCCATCTCTACAAGTTCTAGACCTCTGTTTGTTTTTTAGATGCCCAAATACTTGCATCCTAGTCAAATGCCTATGTCGATGCAAGTGTCCAGTGCCCTAAAGTCATCCAATTTATAAATGAAATGTATTCCTATTATTAGCCAAAGTGATTTAATGTGACATATTATCTAAATGTATTTGGTATAAATATAGGATCATCCTCATTCATTCTTCACATAAAAACTTCTTACCCTAACACATACCAAAAACACTCAATCAAGCATACAAGTAAGCAAAGCTTCCCTATTTTATCCTATTTCCATATCAGTTATAGTGATAACATACTTACAGGTCTGAAATACTAAATGGACATTCCATGAGCCATATTTTCTAAGTTACAAGCTAGGTCACTATTGTACTTGCTTATCACACATTACATGATTCACACACAAGCTAACACGTAAGAGAGAACTACATAAGTCTGAGGCCCTCTACATAGTATTGGATACATAGATAATGCTCATTGATAGAGGTTCATTTTAGGTAGCTCAACACTATGGTCCCACTAATCCATTTTCCCAAAACTACTATGAAGATGAAGAACTAAAGTTTTGCTAGTTGACAAGGTGTGACAGTCCAAGTCTGAGATATGAATGCACCAAAATAAAGGTGACATAGAACCCAAAAGCATCTAGGTGGTTGCATCTAGTTTCAATAGGTATTATATATTAAAAATGTGTGTATGAGTTAGATAATAACATCAACATAACTGTTTCAGGTCGATGCAAGTGTCTGTGTCTACAAAGATACAATTTCTAAAATTAAGTGATCAAACCAAAATCTAGATCCAGTCTACTTGCTACCTATTCTAGATCCAAATATATATTAGCATTAGAACCAAATAAGTATCTTTTGTTCATTATCATTACAATATTTTACACAGTTGTACTTTCTATTTTTAACATATTTTAGCATAATAAATTTAGTATATGTTCTATTTAAGTTTTGTAATTAATTGGCCTACTTTAGAGATAGTATACCATCCTTTCACCCTAGGATATCTCTATTCGTTTAACCCTAGATTCCCCATATCTATATTTTAGGATTAAACATTTGGTGAACCTGATATTTGAACATAATTCTTGCCTAAATGTACCATATAGGATGTTTTTTACATGCTTTGTCCTAATATTTATGTTTTTTCTCTCTTATCATGCATGGTATTGATTGATTTGATGACTATGATTATGAAACTCTCCAAATTTATATCAAATAAGGGGTAAAAATTTATTACTCCTGTATTCTTCTAAATACTAAAGCATTCAATCTCAAATCTTTGAATGGTGGTAGCTACCATCCCTCTAACTAGGTCCATGCTCCCACCATTTCAAGAGATGAGTTGATCCATATTAAGGAATATAAAGAGCTTTACCATTACTCCCTACACCAACATCATATGATTTTGGCCTTTGACACTTGCTAAAATATAGATACAAAGGATAAAGATTGGGCAAAAATGAACTAGGTATAACCCACCCTTTATCTATTAAATATAATACAAATAGACAAGGCTTAGGATTTTCAGAAAAATCCATGAGTCACCAACAATACAAGTCATCTAATCATGCCCTTTATGCACCTTCTACCTCTAAAAAAGACACATATGAGCAAGATGATCCTTCATATGATTATCAAAAGTTCTGACAAATACATAAGGAAATTATGACCATTTTACAAATTGTTTATAAGGGGGATATTCCTTCAAATAAATAAATTAAAACCCCCATAATTCCCACTTTTCCAAATAATATCCCCTTTATAAAGGGTGATGATTCTTTCCCCCCCTCATTTGACATTAAAAATTCAATAAGGTTAAACAAGATATCGTGGCATATTTACCAAATAACTATACCATACCAAAAATGGTGCCTTTACCAAAGCTTTCTCCAATACCAATTGCTACATCTCTAAAAAAGGTGAATGAACCTAGCTATTCAAATTATATAACAAAGGTACCAAAATTCAGAGATCGAATACCATTATCAAAGTATCATAAATTCAGTGATTCAGAACTTGCACTTGTTATCCATGAGGATGATGATACTCATATGCCTAGATTAAAGAGAGGTGGTGGATTATAATCAATGATAACACCTATGCCAAGCATCACCATTCCCATGGAGTATATTATTTATATGATGAGAACCATTGGGGATTTTCAAAAAAAAGTTTCCATACTTCAAATGCAAATGTCTTTCCATAATACTAATGCAAATATTACCTCATTCAATAATCAACCTCTTTCACAATGTATAATTGAATATCCTTATCCACAAGATTGTGAACTACCATATTTACCACTCTTTTTAAGTCATAAATACCCATTCAACCACATAATTAACTATGCACATTAGTTTGGTCAATAGGAAAAAGATGAAAAACCATTGGTAAAGGTATTCCATATGAGCATTTCCAATGAGGCACATAATTGGTTCTATAGCCTATAAAAGGGTTCCTTAACCAAATTTTCATAATTAGAACATGCATTTTTCATGGATTTAAATATCCATAAGGTAGTAAAACTTACATTAAAATATTTTCACAATTTAAAACAACATGATGAAGAATCCCTTTAAAGATTATACTATTTGATTCAAAAGTACATCATATAAGCTAACATTTAGAATTTCAAATTTGGAATTACAATTCATTTTTAGTAGAGGTCTTATTTATCCATTGAAAGGAAGAGAATTGCATAAACAATATGAGTCATTTACCCATTTATATATGGATGTGCATATATATGATTCATTCATACCTACTCATCCAAAGGAGCTTAATATATTCCCTTCTAAATACCAAATTTTTATTCCTCACCCAAAGGAGGGAGATGAATTACCAAACGAATATTATGAACAAAAATGTGGCATTCTTAACCTTTATATGGAAGATTGACAAAATTTACTCAATATGGGACCAATCCAAGGTCCATGTCCTATGCAAACACACCAAGGTGAATAATATAAAAAGCATACACTAAAACAATATTTAAAAATCACCTTATTCATGGGTGGTAACCATATTGATCTAACACAAACAAAAATGAATTGTATATAAGACATTTTTGAAAACTTGGTTTTGAACTAAAAGAATTATAAAATAAAGGAGCTTGGAAAGACTCCTTGGGAAACATAACACTACCAATTGATTTTGTCATAAAGTGATTCAAACACATGTTTGGGTTATACCACAAAACTCTCCATATGCATTTATATTGGGCACTCTTTGGTTATATCAAATGGAAGCAAAATTTGACCAAAATTAGCAATGTATTTCTTTTACTCATGAAGGTAAATCGATCCATATAAGAAATGATAGTAGTGGTTCTTCTACTACACTTGTAAAACGTCAGGAGGAACATGCTATGTACCATTTACAGTTATCCAACCATGATCCAAGTGATGTAAAGGATCCAACTCAAGGTTACAAGGTTTCTCAAATACCAATAATACCAAAAAATAAAATAAATTCAAAAAATCCAAAAATATGTTCGACATTTACATATCCGATTAGCTCCTTAGCATACATATTATTTATTCTATGTTAATATTTGGCATATCAATATTTCCTCTATAAAAATGTTTCACACATCTTTTGAGTGTGATAAAAACATACATATATACATGATCTATGCACTTTTGGATGTTGGGTTTTCCCTCTATTGACATCACCAAGACATTAGGGTATCCACCTTTATGATCACGATGCATCTAAGTTATATAATTCTATGGTAACTTTACATTATCATGTTTTAACTCATATATGTACTTACGCATGCCTTTATTCATGCTTATATATTTTTCAGTGTACTTGATATGCTATGTACTTAACATTTTTTGCTAACACATATATCCAAGGACTAGAATGATATGTTTATGTTGGTTATTTATGATTTCATCTATGCATTTCCTTGAGTGTCTTACCTTGATATTATCTTTATTGTTTGATAATTTGAATATGCTCCATTTTTGACCCTCATGATTTTGTTTGCCTCTTTGACATTTGAATATATCATTATTTATTGTATGTTGACATTTGAATTATTTTTTGGACATTTGACTAAGTCATGTCCCTTCAATTATGGGCATTTCAACATACCCCTTATTTGTAGCTCCTTAGACCTTTGTCTCTTGATTTAATTTTTGAGTGCTCTTGTGTGTGTGATTGGTTTCTTGTTGAGCTTGTAATATTACTCTCTATACATTTCCATGATATATATCATGCATATTAGGACATGGCGTGATCACATTTTTCATGATTCAATGATTTATCTTCCTAGACATGTTATTTATATATGATACATGGTACATTCATGATTTCCATGGTTATCTTATCCTTTTAAGTTAAGGTAACTACCAATTGATACTTATCATCACCTCAAAATGGGGGGCATATTAGTGGGGGCATGCCATAGAGGCACAACTTCCACATTTATTCACAGATTTAGATTACAATGGGGGCATGTTCTAAAAACAGGTTATCCACATTTTTCACAGTTTTAGATTCACTAGGGGAATGTTTTGGAAACATGTTATCCACACTTATTCAATATTAATCATACCCAAATTACAGTAGGGCCTTGTTTTGGAAACATGTTATCCACACTTATTCAATATTAATCATTCCCAAATTACAGTAGGGACTTGTTTTGGAAACATGTCCTCCACATTCAAAGTTACACTAATTCTCAGACTCAGATTACAATGGAGACATGTTTTATAAATGTGTTATCCACTCTTACACTATTTATTAGATTCATATTATAGTGGGGGAATGTGTTTGAGACATGTTCTTGACACTTACATAGTTTTAAAGTGGTCAAAGTCACAATTATATGATTCAGATACACATTTGTGGAAAAATCCTATATATTGGTTCCATTGTTTTACACAATTTTAGTATGAGACATATCTAATATGCATATGATATGGAATTTTCACCTAATATTGAAAAATAAAATTAGTTTAAAATTTAAAACACTTTAAAATACTGTCATCACCCACCAGGTTGGACTTTTATGAACTATATCGAGTCAATATACTACAATAGTTGGTTCACTTTTTTGGTATGGTTGAGGTGATTAAATCACTCAATATTACTAATTTAATAGGTTGGAATTGATTAAATCATTAATAATAACCAAATTTATAGTTTGAGTTGACTTGGTTCACTCACACTCACTAGGTTATGAGTATGATTAGATTATATGGCTAAGCTAATCTCAACTATTGATGGCAATTCATATTTTCTCCAAGGTTGGTAGAATGTGTCCTCCAATATCTCTCTATCTACTTAGATATATGCACTTTCCAAATTTTATATGTTGTCCTAATATTAGTTTCAATGATTCATAATGATACACCTTTCAAATAAAATTACCAAAAGGCAAGACGGTTACTCTAATACACATATGTACTCCTAAACCTTGCTCTCTTTTAATTTTAGTCATTTCAATGTTTTTAAATTTCAAATTATATACATTTATTATATATTTTAACATGCCCTTGGTTGCAGGTCAGTCACCAACAAAACATTCAAGTTGGAATTAAGCAAATATAATGTGTGTGTTATACACACTTAGGTACACATTTATTCTCTTTTAAACCAAAAATTTCATTACTAGATTAAATGGAGGTGGAATGTAGACACTATTTATGACTTATATATCACCTTGGTATTGTACACTAGAAAATACATATCATGGATGTACAATCAACTTCTAGACCTTTCCTGCTACCAAAAGGCTCACATATACTATCTCTTTGTGCCTAATTGATTATCTCTTAGTAGGATGAATGTTACTATAATGACCCATGAATTTTATCTTACCTAGAATGTTATAAACCTTGTTATCTTCCATATCTATGAGTTATAGACCTGTGCCTATTTTTTAACTACCCAGACACTTGTGTTCCAGTCAAACACTTACATCGATGCAAGTTTCCTATTTGAGTGCAAGTGTCTAATGATCTAAAGTCATCTAATTTGAAAATGAAACATCTACTAAAGGTCAACCTAAGTAATTTAATGTGATATATTCTCCAAAGGGATTCATATAAACATAGGATCAACCCTCATTCATTCCTCAACTAACAACTTTTTACCTAACACAGATTAGAAAACACTCAATCAAACACTCAAGCGAGTAAAGCTTCCCTATTTTCTCGTACTTCCATATCAATCATAGGAAAATCAGACCTACATGTTAGAAGTAATGAAAGAACATTACAAGATCCATATTTTCCAAGTTACAAGATAGGTCACTATTGTACTTGCTTATTACACATTGCATGATTCAAACACAAATGAACACATAGGGGATAACTACATAAGTATGATGCCCTCTTTAGAGTATTAGATATGTAGGCAATGCTTATTGACATAGTGATATTTGGTGAAACTCAACATTGTGTGCCCATTAATCCATTTTTTCCACAACCATTATGAAGATAAAAACTAGGGTTTTACTATTTAACAAGGTGTGATGGTCCATGACCCAGATCTAAATGCACAAAAGTGAAGGCGACACATTATCCATAAGCTATTAGAAATCAAAGATTCACAACTAAAGCTCTAATACTAGATGTTAGGAATAAAATATCCTATAGTTCAAGTAATTAAATGCATAAAAATAAGCTACAAAAACATAGACAATAAATAAATCACATTACACAGAGATTACATCAAAAACCCTTGAAAAAAAGAAAGGGAAAAAACCATGATCAAACTGGTAGATTCCATACTTCATATTAATCTCAGCATCAACACTCTTCTACAATAACTCTAGTAACACAATGCTTACACATTAAGCATTCAGGTTGTGAACCAAGCATAACAATACCTCTAGTATCCAACCTCCAAGAATGCAAGCATAAGCTTGCATGGATCCTCTAATAGGATGAATTACAATAGAGAGATCATGCATATTTATACATTTACAATAAAAGAGAGAAGAGAGAGAGAGTAACATCATTTGACCCAAAAAATTTTCCACATTCCATGTGGGCACTAGTGATTAGTAGTAAAATGCCTATTTTCATGTGCAAGGGTCAACAAAGTAGACCATCCACTTTAGACAAGATCCAAGACACTTCCATGTGACTTCAAACACTATTTCCCACTCCACATGTGAGGAAAATAAGAAATATTAAACTCTTTTCTTCTTCTTCCATGTGCACACCAAATTCCAAAAGGTGTTGCAATCACCTTTTGACGTTCTCCACACATATGAACCATTAGGTCCCTTATAAATTCAACCCATACCTAACTCTTTGTATTTTTTACTACATGAAAAACCCATGCGACTACCAATGATAAAACCCATGTGCCTTGGTGGATTGATATGCCCCACTCCCATCACATCAACCTGATCACATGTGAGTGACCCTCCATGGGCCCTACCACATCACCAATAAGCCATATCACTAACCATTCACATCACCAATATGCCACATCACCATGAATAGTAAACATTAATAGTGAATATGAATAGTGACTTCACACCTAACATACTATCACTTAAAGTCAATATACAAAATATTTTACCACAAATAAGTATTTTATAATCAACTGTCCATCTATGCCCTCTATTGCCCTGACACAAACCCAGTATAAGTTTTCTTGCACTACTAAAATTATCTGCCTTGACCATCTTTATCAAAATCTACTCTTTAATAGCAAATTTCATCACCAAAAGTGACTCTCACTTCTCCATAGACTAATCCTCCAATCAAGATTCTGCCATGAACCACTCACAACTCAAACTACTTAGGAATATCCAATCTAATGCTCACCATAACATCATGAGGCTTCCTAATCCTGATTAATCTAATACATAAGACACAACATGTATTATCCTTTATAATAAGATGCTTTTGGAAGACAAATCAATAATTTAAGAAGTTGGGCACTTCCTTAATCTTTATCCTTATGCATCTCCATCCTTAGTTTTCTCCTTATACCACCTTCATCACGTCCTTATCACCTGAGCCATCACAACAATTATCATGTTGGGTCCTGTATCCAACATGTCAATAATACATAGTAGCAACATCTGTTATCCACTTTAGCTCTCCATAAAGATATTGAATATCCTATACTATATGTACTATACTTGTACAAACCCATATAATGACTTCTTTAACGTACAAACCAATAAATATTTGCCTCATCCTTATATCTTTCTCTCCCTAAGAGAGATCACTATTTAGGAATAATGATGCTCTAACTCTTTGATAAAAAACTAATGCACATAGCACTCTTAATAGTAATTAAGAAAGAAAATGACATAAAAGTCAATACCAGACTTCTCATAGCCTCTAGCTTTCAACCATGCCCAAACATGGCACAAGTTTACTAGACCTATCAATTGCTCCTAAGAAGTCATCGTACTACTCAGTGCTTAAATTCACCTACCAAGTTTTTGAGCCTAAAAAATGCATCTAAAATGCATAATGATCTACCAAATTTCACCCAAAGAACCAAATCATGTGCCTCCAGTGTTTTTTCATGCATCAGTCTACTCGATTACTCAAATCAATTGCACTGCATCCCTCCTAAATGCTTGTTTTTACTATACTACAATCGTATACACAACACTCAATCAACTCTAAGTTATATGGTTCAACAATAGCCTTCTCCTTATGGGAATAATAGGTCTCAACTTGTTCTTCCTCTTCATCAACTTGAATTACTTCAAATAGTTACAATGTTAGGTGTCTATTGTACCTCCTCCTTTGCATGCATTTTTTGTCATCTATAATATATCAACTAACAACATGTGGGCAATAGGATACCACACCATACACTCCTTTATTATCAAGAACTATAACAAGGTAATGCCTTATCTTCTACCTCCACCTATGGAGACCAACTTAATCCTCAAGCTGTAGAGTTACTTCTCTATCAGGAACACTATGTAGGTTATTGATTGTCTGACAAAGCTTATTAAGCTCCTTGTATAATTTTCTTATGGGATTTTCCTCAACAACATGAAGATAAAATGATATTCACCAAGAAATACTCCACTTTGATCCATAGAGAGATACTTTCCAAAACAAAACTTTTTTCTTTTTCTTTAACATCCAACTTGGTCTCTCTTTTTCTCATATTAGCTTCAACTTGCACAAACTAACCAATAATAGAAATCACTCACAAATGGAGTTTTTCACCATGTCTCTGATACCAACTATTAGAAATCAAAACTTCACAACTAAAGATCTAATGCTAGATGTTAGGAATAAAATATCCTACAATGCAAGTAATTAAATGTATAAAAATAAGTTATAAAAACATATACAAGAAATACAGCACATACATAGAGATTACGTGGAAAACCCTTGAAAATAAGCAAGGAAAAAATCCACATGCAAAATGATAGATTCCAAACTTCAGATTAATCTTATCATCAACACTCTTTTATAAAAGATCCTCAAAAAACATAATGCTTACACCTTAAGTATTCAGGTTATGAATCAAGCATAACAATGCCTCCAGGATCCAACCTCCAAGCATTCAAGCACAAGCTTGCATGGATCCTATAACATGATGACTTACAATAGAGAGATAATGCATATTTATGAATTTACAATAAGAGAGTAAAGAGAGAGAGAGTAGCATCATGCGACCCAAAAATTTACCACATTACATGTGGGCATTAGTGATCAATAGGAAAATATGTATTTTCATGTGGAAGGGTCAACAAAATGGACCATCCACTTTAGACAAGATCTAAGCCACTTCCATGTGACTCCAAACATTGTCTCCCACTCCACATGTAAGGATAATCAACATCATTAAGCTCTTGTCTTCTTTTTCCATGTGCACACCAAAGTCTAAAATGTGTGGCAATCACCTTTTGACTTTCTCCACACATGTGAACCATTGGGTCCCTTATAAATTTGACCCATAACTCTTTGTCTCTTTCACCACATGAAAAACCCATCTGAATAATAAGGACAAAATACATGTGCCTTGGTGGAGTGATATTCCCCACTCCCATCACTTCAACCTGATCAGATGTGGGAGACCCTCTGTGGGTCTTGTCACATCACCAATTAGCCACATCACTAACCATCCACATCACCAACATACCACATCACCATAAATAGTGGCCATGAATAGTAATTCATGAATAATGGCTATGAATAGTGAATTCACACACAACATAAGCATATAGGTGGTCACATCTAGTTTTAATAGGTATTCCATACTAGACACTTACATCTTATTTAGATAATAGCGTCAATGGAATCATCTCAGGTTGATGTAAGTGTCCACAACTATAGAGATACAATTTATAGAATCAAGCGACTAATAAAAAATCTAGATCCAATATATTTTATGCTTATTTTAGATCTATATATATATTATCATCAAAACTAAATAATTATCTTGGTTCATTATCATTTAAATATCTATCATATTTGTACTTTTATTTTTAGAATATCTCAACATAATAAATTTAGTATATTCAAGTATACATTTGATGTAGAACATCACAAGGCAACTTGAGGTGTTAGTATCTTAAAAAGGTTAATTATATCCATTTTTAGTTTGATATGGGTGTTAGAGTTATTATATGGTACCCTAGGATGTTTTGGAGTGATTTAAAGTCTTGAAATTATGTGTTCTTAGCCTTGGAGAGTTTTCTTGCCAAAAAGCAAGATTTGAAAATTTGAATTTTTAACTAGGGTTTGAGTGGTAGTTTGGGTCTTGTGAGGAATGATAATGTTGATGAATGTTTTTAAGGTTTATATTAGGTCCTAGGAGTGGCTTAAAATGTGTATTAACATTTCATTCATGGTAAATATCAATGTAAACAAGAAACATGCATATGTAACTGCCACCTACATGGAGTTGGCATTGCGAAGGAGTTTCTTGCATGTTTTGGACATGATAGAAGAATGAAATATATGTAATGTGTTAGATTGAATAGTATTAGAGTATTATGATGTTTTTAGGAGAGGAAACAAATAAATACCCTTAGAAAAGAATTTTGTTCTGCTGTAGGAGTAATTGTGATGCATTATTTGATTAATAAATGAATGGAAAGAGAACTTATATTGAATTTTTATGAAAAAATTGAGTCTTAAATATAATTTTAGATTCATATTAATATCATTATATCATTATATATTTCATGGTTGTACTCGATTTTGAGTTTTCAAGCTGTTATGCAAAGTACACTTGAAGAAGATGCAACTCTGTCAATACACAATCAAGAATATCTTGGAAGTGATGCATTTATGACGGTTGTTTAAGTGAAATTTGAATTGTTTTAAATAAAATAATTAGTGTATAGTTTATTATTTTTTATTCTGATCCTTTTGGAGGTTTAGATACCCATTTGAAGTGTAAGAGATAAAGAAAACCTTCACACATTCCTAGAAATGCACTTAAAATAATATAATAGTGCTTATTGAAGATGTATGGTGATTGAAAAAAGATAAATAACCATTATATAAGGTTAAATAAGTTATGGAAGCCATTTTATAGGTATTATATGTGTTTTAAGTGGTCCAAAACTCAATATAACCCATTTTATTTGATCTTAGCCACCTACATGCCTGTTAACACTAGACCTAGGGTTTTAATCTTGTAACTTAGATAACTTTTTTTCCCACAAAAAAAAATTGATAAAAAATTGGAATTTATTGTGTTTATAAATATTATAGAGTATTCATGAGGTTATATTTTGGTACCTAACTATACAATATGGTTTCTATAACTATGTCTTTGGAATAGGCTTAAAGTGACCTAATTGGTAAAGAGACTTGGTGAGTTAGTAGGGTTTCACTAAGAGTTGAGACTTGAAATTTTGTGTGAAGTAATAAGGGGATAAAAGGTATCCAAAAAGGTTCTTATTTTGTCTATAACCCCTTTATTATGTTCAAAATGACCAAATTTATGCATAAACAGGGCTACTAGAGAATAGGCCTTAAAGAAGAAAGTTTTGATTGTTGGAGAGTTATAACCTTGAGATTGAGTTATTTATTTAGATGTGTATGAGATTTAAAATAAGTAGGTAAAATAAAATATGAATCCAAGTTTTTTAGCCAAGAATAATGGAACCTTGAATGGGGTTTTTAGGCCTAAGAATCTCTGTGGGGATGAGTAAGCTTGAATCAAGAATGAAGAATGAAGTTTTGAAAATTATGCATGAGAGGATGGTGTTTGTATCATGGGGATAATGAGTATAGGTAGGTGAAGAGTGATAGGTATTCAATAGAGATATAAAATAACTATGTTTCAAAGAGGCTTGGGTTCCCAAACAAGCAAAGTACCTTTGATAATCTAAATCAAATCAGAGATCAGATAAGTGATTTAAGCAAGAAATTAGAGCCAGGGAAATATATGAGGAGAATGTACGATTAATATATAAATAAAAATTGTGAAATAATTTTATTATTGAATGCTTAAATATAAAATCTATATATGGAGAGTCTAGGGTTAAATGGGTAAAGATAGCCCAGGGCACAAGGATGGTAGACTATCTCTAAAGCAAGCCAATTAGTTATAAAACTTAGATAAATATATCCTAAATTTATTATGCTGAGATATAATAAAAAAATAAATTAATAGTATGCTAGATATTGTAACGATAATGAACATAAGATACTTAGCTGGTTCTGATTCTAATATAAATTTTGATATGGAACAGGTAGAGAGTAGGCTAGATATAGATTTTAGATTAGTCACCTGATTTTATAAATTATATATTTGTAGCTGCAGACACTTACATTGACCTAAGATGGTTGCATCAATGCTAATATCTAACTTAGCTACATGTGTCTAGTATGAAATACCTAATGAAATTAGATGTGATCACCTGGATGGTTTTGGGTTCTGTCACTTTTGTTCTGGTGCATTCAAATATGGATAATGGATTGTCACTCCTTGTCAAATAGAAAAACTCTAATTCTTCATATTCATAGTGGTTATGATAAAAATGGGTTAGTAGACACATGATGATAAGCTATCCATAATACCCCTTTATTAATGAACACTACCTACATATTCAATATTTTGAAGAGGGCCTCAGACTTATGTAGTTATCCCCTATGTGTTAGCTTGTGTGTGAATCATGCAATGTGTGATAAATAAGTACATACAATGACCTAGATTGTAACTTAGAAAATGTGGGTCATTTAATTCTCCTTAAATAATTAAAACCTATAGGTATGTTGTCCTTATTACTGATGTGGAAATATGAGAAAAAGGGAAGCTTTGATCACTTGAGTGCTTGATTGAGTTTTTTTTGGTTTTTGTTATATGAGGAATGAATTAAGGTTGATCCTATATTTATACCAATCCCTTTAGATAATATGTCACATTAAAGAATTTAGGCCAACCTTTAGGATACATTTCATTTGCCAATTAGATGGCTTTAGGTCACTAGACACTTGCATCGACATAGGCATCTGACAAGGATGCAAGTGTCCAAATAACTAGAAAATAGGCACAAGTCTATAACTTGTAGAGATGGAAGATAAACATGTTTATAACATTCTAGAAAAGATAAAAGGTTTGAGTCATTAGAATAACATTTTTCAGACTAAGAGATAAGCAATTAGGCATAAAGAGATGGTCTATGCAAGCCTTTTAATAGTAGGAAATGTGTACAAGATGAAGGTACATCCATGATATGTATTTTCCCAGTGTACAATATTAAGGTGCTATATAATTTATAAATATTATCTAATTTCCCAGTATTCAATCTAGTAATTAAATTACTAGTTTAAAGGAGAAAAATGCATACCTGGGTGTGTATAACACACCTTGTCTTTTCTTGATTCCAACTTGAGTGATTTAATAGTGACTAACCTACAACTAAGAACATGTTACAATATATAATCAATGTATATAATCTAAAATTTAAAATCATTGAAATGATTGAAATTGAAGTTGAATAAGGTTTAGGAGTACATATGTATTGATTCAACCATCTTGCCTTTTAGAAAATTGATTTGAAAGATGTCATTTTGAATCACCAAAATTGAGATTATGACAAAATATAAAATCTATAAAGTGCATATATTTAAATATATAGAGAGATATTAGAGGACACATGCCTTCAACCTTGGAGAAAAGATGAGTTGCCAATCAAAATTTGATATTAGCTTAACTGTGCAATCCAATCATACTTACAACTTGGTGAGTGTGACTGAACCAAGTCAACTCACATTATAAATCTGGTGAGGTTAGAAGATGTAATCAAGTCCAACCTATAAACTTGACAAGATTGAGTGATTTAATCACCTCAACCATACCAAAATGTGAACCATCTACTAAAGTATATTGGCTCAACACAGTCCATAAAATTCCAACCTAGAGGGTGATGATAGTCCCTGAAAGTGTTTTAAATATATATATATATATTTTTTCAATATTAAACACACATTGCATAGTATATGCAACTTAGATATGTCTCATGTTGAAAATTTGTAAAATAATGGTACCAATGCATAGAATTCTTCTACAAATGTGTATCTAAATCATATAACTATATCTTTGGCCAAATTTTAAACTGTGTAAGTGTGGAGAACATGTTTATAAAACATGCCCCCACTATAATATAAGTCTGAAAACTTATGTAAGTGTGGATAACACAATTCCAAAACATGCCCCCACTTCAATCTAAGTCTAATAAATAGTGTAAGTGCCAATTTGGAGGACATGTTTTCAAAACATGCCCCCACTATAATCTAGGTATCTTACTTATCGAATAAGTGTGGAGAACATGTTTCCAAAATATACCCTACCAAACCTAAAATTTTGACAAATGTGGAGAACATATTTGTAAAACATACCTCCATTGCAATCTGAATTTGTGAAGCAATGTGGAAGTCGTGCCGCTATGGCATGCACCCATTTGAAGTGATATGAAGTAGCAAATGGTAGTTACCTCACCTCAAAAAGATAAGATAACTATATAATTTGTGCATGAATCATGTGGTATATATAATGAACATGTCTATGTAGATAAATAATTGAAGCACACTAAATGTGATCACATCAAGTCCTAAGATGCATGATATAGATCATGGCAATGCTTATATAGTAACAATACAAGATCAACAATAAATCAAGCACACACATAAGATCACTTTAAAAAAATCAAGAGACAAAGGTCCAAAGAGACCAAAAACAAGGGGAATTTTCAAATCCCACTCAATCGAAGGGACATGGCTTAGTCAAATGTCCATAAAGCAAAGAATGACATATTCAAATGTCAGCATACAATAAAAAATGACATGTTCATATGTCAAAGAGGAAAAAAAAGGCATGAGGGCTGTAAAAATAGAACATATTCAATTTATCAAACAAGGAAGATAATAACAAGGCAAGATACTCAAGGAAGTGCATAAATGAAAGCATAAGCAACCAATATAAACATATTATACTAGTCCCTAGATATATGTATTAATAAATTTTTTTTAGTACACAACATATCAAGTACAATATGATAGATATAAACATGGATAAAGGAATGTGTAAATACATATATGAGCTCAAACATGATAATGCAAAGTGGCCATAGAATGATATAACCTGGATGTATCATGATCATAGAGGTGGATTCCTCAACGTCCTGGTGACATGATTAGAGGGAAAACAAAACATTGAAAAGTGCATAGATCATGTATCTATGTATGACTGTATCACACTTAAAAGATGTGTGAAATACATGTGTATATAATAAATACTAATATGTCATATACCAACATGGAACCAACAACATGTATGCTAAATATATAATAGAATATGTAAATCTTGAACATATTTTTGGGTTTTTTTAAGTTTTATTTTTATTTTTTTGGTATTTGTGAAACCTTAATTTGGATCCTTTACATCATTTGGATCATGGTTGGATAAGTGAAAATGGTACATATCATGTTCCTCTTCATGTTTTACATGTGCAGTAGAAGAACCATTGCTATCTATAGAATATGAATACACGACAAGGTTAGATCAAGCATCAATCAAGACATATCCAAAATAAGCATAAAAACCTAACTTATCAAGCCTACTCCATCAAGGGTGGTGATAATGAATTAAAATAACCAATTATAAAGGCAAGATGATGTTATACTTTCTAAGTAGCTATTCTCCCTCACAAGTGGTTAAGAAGCATGTTTTTCCCCAGATTTGGCACTCTAAGTCTTTATCAATGAGGTGTAACATGAGCCTCCACCATCTCCTAGTTCACCAATGGATTATGGTTCTTCAATTTGGTCTAGTTGGGTGAATCAATGAAGCTTTTATATATAAATTTATATAAATGAAGGTTTATGAAGATAATTTTGCATAATAAGTTTACACAAAAAAGCTTAAAATAATGAGTACCCTGGTATTTATATATTTTTAGAAACAAGGGAATTAATTTGTGACTATCCATCTTGAGATCAAGATGTATGACTAGAAATCCATTCAATTTTAGAGGCTCAAGGCATTAAATGCTTCAATTAATAAGCATGGCTTGTAAATTGAGATATTTATTGGATATTTTGTGAGTGCTTGACAACTCACAAAACATGATATCATAATTTCAAAAAATTGTGTGATGTCATGATGATGTCATCAATCTATATTTTATGAATTTTTAAAATATAAACTCACTAATTATCCATGAAGATTTTGACTATTCATTTTAATGGGTTTAATTAATTAAACACCTCTAATCAAGTTAACTGAAATTTCTAAAGTTTGACAAGGTTTTCTTATATAAGTGAAAAAATGTTAGTTGCTAGGTCACATATTGATTGGAGAAGAATTATAAGAAGGTGATGATTGCATATAGGATAATACCATATTTAGGAACATATTGATGAAAATCAAGAATTACACATGATGTGTGTAGATAAATCAAAATGTTTCAATGGTTTCTAGGCATAATTTGCATTATTTTCAAGAAGTCATTTTGACAACCATTTAGACATGAAAGTGGTGAAAATGGGGTGTCTACATTTTGCCCCTATTTGAGAAGGCATTGTGAGACACTAGATGAAGTAATGACTTTTCAAATAATTTAAAAGTTGTTGAGAAGAAGGTGGAAGGTAATGATTGGAGAAATAATTAGTGACCCATGATGCCCCCTTGAGAGGGCATGCAGGGATGAAAGAGAGGGATGGGCTTTAAAAAAAGAGAGAAAGAGTGATTAACCCATAGATAAGATTAAATCCATATGAGCTAATGATTTCAAACATTGATTCCCAATGATAAAAATAGAATAGAATATAATGGGCCCCAAGGTTTAGCAAAGTGGGAATAATGCATCCCAAAATAGAAGTGACACACTTTGACATACCCAAAATAGGGAAAAAGTTTTAGGCTTAGGGAATAATCAATCCAAAAATAAATTGCATACTTTGAATTGCCAAAATGAGGGCAAAATCTATATATATTAGAATTAGAAGAAAAAAATATGAGAGCATTGCTCTAGATAAAGGAGGTCAATGAATGAATAATGTGCCCTAGCAGAGCATATTTGATCAGTTGATAAATTGATTTTGCCTCAGGAGGGCTGATTTTGACCACTGATAATTGATTTTGCCTCAGTAGGGTTGATTGGATTGGTGATTGGTTAAAATATGGTGCCCTAATAGGGTAAAATAAAAATCATAGCTCAAGGATATAACCTATTACATAGACTAAAGATGAGCATGTGCAAACGTAGATGCGAGGGTTTAATGATTGAAGAAGCCACAAAAAACTAGGCATAAGAGGATGTACAAAGTGATGAAAGAGATGATTGAAATAATAATTATGGTCAAGACGACTCAAGATATGTCATGTATCCAAGAATTGCCTACATAGTCCATATGGACCTCAGGCCAATGTAGTTCTCCCATAAGCTGTAGAAAATAGAACGAGGAATGAAGAATAGAATAAAGATGGACCAATGTTAAATTGTGTTTATGATATCTTGTTTAGGTATCATACATGCATGATAGTGATTTCAAAGATGTTGTTCGGCGTCACATTGAATTTTGGACTTTGGAGCACTTGGTGTTTACTAGCAAAATGAAATTATGTATCTAAGTATAAATAACTTATAATAACATTGTATTTCATTTTTGATTGACTGGTTCAGATATGAATATTTACAACTAAGGATAATGATAAAAACTATCAAAATCAAATTTAAAACTATTTATGTTTAAACAAAAATAAGAAAAGAAAAAGATAAAAAGAAGATAAAATGCAAAAATATAACTATCTCAAAATCAAGATATGAACTATCAAGATTTAAGTAGGAACAAAAATGTACATAAAACATAAACAGTAATAAAACAAAGCAAAGACAATATTTTAATTAACCTAGAATCAAGATGTGATTAATCAAGACCCACATAGTAACAAGGTGTACCTATAAACAAAATAATAATAAAGTAATTTAAATACAAGTGTAAATAATTTAAGCCCAAGGTCAGCTCAGACTCAAAATGATTACGAAATGTATTCAAACACAATAGAACAAACAACTCAACTAAATAAATAGGCAAGTAAAGAAATAAAACACATAAAAACACAAAATAAGAATACAAAAGACAAGAAGAAACAAATAAAACACCAAGAAATAAAATAAATGCAGAGACAACAAAGTGCAACAAAACACTAAGAAAAAATAATGGAAAAGATAGGGAACAAAATAATCAAAACAAACCAAACAATCCAAAGCAAAGAAAAATATAGTAAGCAAACTATTCTAAACACATAAAAAAAACAAAAAAAAATAATGGTTAATCATAATGTTAATGTAGACATGAAATAATTATTTGTGTATGTGTAATAGAGGCATTACACTCTATGATAAGGTGACCCCTAAGCTAAGTGACAACAACATCGGTACAACATATGAATAATAAACATAAAGTTTCTCCTAGGCTATGGGTAAATAATGACACATAAACAAGACAAACAAAAATTTCCCCTAGGCTATATGAGACAATGAAACAAATAAGCAAAATGGGTGGAATATAAGAAATGGAAGCGGTAGTTGAGCTGACTCCAGATGCACTAGGCAAGTGAATGCTACCTGCATAGTTCCATGGGTGAAAGATATAACATAAACTTTAGGACAAATGTAGTTCTCCCATGATATGGGAGAGAATAAAATTGATGAAAATAAAACATGATTGTCATGTAGAGGAATATGGGAATGGTATCACAAAATGATGAGTGTGTGTCTCAAACTAAAGGTGTAATAATGCATCTAATTTGAGTGAATAATGAACATAATGGTGAATCATAAAATGATGAGAGCATGGATTAAACCAAAGGTACAATAATGTATCTTTTTCAAATAAACAATGCACATAATGGTGCTTCATATAATGGCGAGAGTGTGTCTTAGGTTGCTCATAAAATAATGGGAGCATTGCTTAGGTTGCTTACAAAATGGTGAGTACGTGGCTAGGTTTCCCACAAAATGATGAGATCGTGGAAAAGGGGTGACCAAGTTGGCCTCAATATAAATTGAGCACTGCCTACATAGTCCTAAAGGACCTCAGGCCAATGTAGTTCAAATGTATGGCAAGGTACAAAAGGATGGTAAAATGAGGCAAATTATAAGGTAAATGGTAAGACAAGGCAAATGGAAAATGTAAAATGTGAGGTAAAAGGTTCTATTGTTCCTACTGATATGGAGATACACATCCTAATTAAAATATGATATAACCAAAAGAGTTAATAATTGAAGTTGTTAGCCCACATCCCTTATGAATAGCTACTCTATCAAGAACCTATTGCTGATTTGGATTATAATAATGCTGTTGTGATCTTTGTTGGATATTGATTCTATTTGATCTAACCTTCAAGACAAGATGTATTCATAGATTTATTAAAGGAACGTACAACTAATAGGGGTGAATAATGATAGGCACAAGATAAATGGTCTGAGTTGTCAATGGAATATTGGTTCATAATGGAATGTATAATGATTGGGTAATGAATAATGATTGAGACTTTCAATCATACACACTATTTCTAATTCTAGATTTGACATAATTTTGGTTGTGGTAAGGATAAATAATTTTGAATATGCTCTCGATAAGACCATAATATTATTCTATTGTTTGGGCCTGCAAGTAACTGCCATCTAATTATGATGTAGATTAGAAGCTATACTGATGTTATCTGCAATAATATTTTCAACAAGTAGTGAAAAATTATTCTACTCAACCATTGATGCCTCGAATAGGTTTTCACAAATAAAATTGTTTGGATTATCCCATAGCACCTCCGATATGATTTCACTAAGGAATGCTGACTTTTGACTTTGATTGTCTTTTAACATATCTAATGAGGTTTCACTAGAAGATTCTGAGTGCGAGCTTTGATTGTCTCCTAGCACCTCTAAAAAGGTTTCACTAGGATATTTTTATTTTTATATATGAATGTGGTCTTGGCTCTCCTGATATTCTACACCTGATATGTCACTATGGATGTAATTCAACAAAGTGTTATTCTGTCAGTCCTAATCAATGCTTGTGGGAGGTGGAACATCAATATAATGGATATGTTGTTTGGTGGTAGTGGTATGTGGAATGGTAATGGAATGATGAAAGGAAAAATAATCCTCATATAATATATTAGGAGAAATTATATCTATGCTGAAGTAATCATCCTTAAAAATTATAGAAAGACCACAAATGTATTCAAATTGATCTACAAGGCAAGTGTAACCAATGTTATAACAACCATGAATGTATTATAATTTTGATGTTGATTCTGACTCAAAGGAATCTAAATCCAATGTTGAGACTGATTTTGATTTTCTTCTATTATTGAATCTGATATTGGTTCAATAAATCCATAGAGACTAGCTTGTCAAAGTGAGGTGTTTCAAAAAAAGGACAAAGGTTGACAAGGAACTCCACCAAGACTGGCTTGTCAAAATGAGGTTCCTCAAAAATAAGAAAATGATAAAAAGGTGATTCATTAAAGGTTAACTCATCATAATGGGTGTTTAAATAATAACATCAAGAATTGATTGATTGTTTTGGACTTGGTTTACACTTGGTTGCAAAATATCAATTTTGAACACATTTTGGTCCTTAAAATATGGCTCTTAGAGTGGTAATGACTGGATCTATTGTGGCTCAAAGATCAGCTTATATTTTATAAAGTGGGGAATAGTTGGCACTAGATGAGGGCCTAAAATGGTAATCCTTGGGTGTTTTGAAGCTTTGTTACTAACATAAGCCAAAGGAGGAGGGCCTAGAATGGTAATTTAGGCCACTACATAGATTATTTGCTCGTACAGGTTGAAGGAGGATAACATAGAATGGTGACCCTTGGGAAATTTGGAGATTGGTTGATAATGCAGGCCAAAGAAGGAGGACCTAGAATGGTAACCTTTGAGCACTATGGAATTTGGTTGCTAATGCAGGCTAAAGGAGGAGGACCTATAATGGTAACCTTTGAGTGCTACAGAGCTTGGTCACTAGTGCAGGCCAAAATAAGAGAATGAGTTGGCATATGAAAATTGGCATGGATTGGTTAGGTAATTAAGAATTAGCCCCAAAGAGGGTGATATCAATCAAAAAAATATGCCCCAAGAAAGGGTGGTATTGGTCCATAAAGATGTCATAGTTTGAATATGGCTTTATACATTTGTGAAGTGTTTTGAATTTTCATTTAGAAATGTTTAAAATGTGATTTTGGACTCTTAAATCAAATAAACACAAAGTAAAACTAGAATATAATAAAAGGAAATGGTGTAGTGCCACACAATTAGTAGAAAGAAGTTACAAAACTACTCAACCTTCGCTGGTTGAAATCACCAAATTAGAAGAGAGTAAAACAATCTTGGAACTTAGGGTGCAAGTTAGCACAATAAAATATAATCTAAAAATATGTCAATACTATAAAAATCTAAGCACAACTGTGGTGAATCATGGCTAGAGAATCTATAAGAAGAATTTTTAGATCAAGAAGAATAAAATGCAAACTAAGAAGCTCAAAATGTGAATTAACACAATAGCTACTAAGCATAAAGCCAAAACTAAATGGAAAACACAATGGTGCCACATGGCAAAGAAGGTAGAATGGTCCAATAACTTAGATCATGAGTGAACACAAGATAATATAAGTCTAAAATATGAATGGAATGGGACAAGATTCTAGACAAAACAACCTTAAATCCAAATGGAAAATCTCACCCAAGTTACTCAAACCAAGCGCAAAAGGTAAACTAATAGCATTTAGATTAGAACTTATAAAGACAAGATTTAAAATTTAGATTTAAAAAAGAAACACTTGTAGATTTTCAAAGTTATTAATATTTCTAGACTCAAACAAATAACATAATAATGCTATTTGGAAATACAAAGATAATGAATAGATTGAAATTTCAAACATTTATATTTTGACCAGTGTAATGCCTCTTTGTTCAAAAGAAATGGTGTATAAAAAGTGTTTGGTTTTTGATACATTTTGGTTCAAAAATAATTTTTAGACCAAAATACCATGTAAATAAAAAATAAAAAGAAAAAAACCAAAGTGAACATCTTATTCTAGCAAAATGACAAGGTGGTTTCGTACTCTTGGATTTTGTCTGTATACTCCTTCCTAAGAGGAAATAAGTTGTAAATATAATAAAATTATATGCACATGAAAATTAGGGTTTTTATGCCCCCTTTTCTATAAAGAGATCGTATGGTGACCTGGAACTTTGGGCTACTCACCCTGCACCAATAGTAATCTACAACAAGTGGGTTTATTCTAAAAACTATCAATTTTTTTACATTTTATATGGTCCCATATGTATGATTAACACTAGGGTGTAACATGTCATTTGGATACATGTTAATTATATTGTCATGAAAAGGTCTTGTCCTTTTCACAACCACTACATCCATCAATTGCTAAGTGTAGTGTAATGACCGAGTTAAATCAAGGTAGTATCTTACTAATAGATCTTATTTAACTACTCAAACAAGCATGCCAATAAGTTGACCTCAATTCATATACCCCTATAATGGATTGGGCTTAAAAAAATGTGGGGAGATGAATTCCTGGGTCAAAGTTTCTTTAGAGAACACATGGGGAGGCTATGAACTCTTGCTCACAAGCTAAGATGCAAGAAAATAAAAATAAAAATAAAAATTGTAGGACTTTAGGGTTGTTTTGGGATCACCCAAATCACTCAGATTTTGGGGATTTCCTTAAAAAATTTCCTTCCATGCTTTGAACAAAGAAATAAAAATAATAAGTGAAGCATTTTTAGATCACCTAAGTTCCCTAACGGGGATGGGAGGAGAGTATACATGCTACACTTTATTTACAAAACAAACACACAATAACAATTAAAAAGCAAAAGCTCTTATGAGCACTTAACTAAAGTGTGAGTTATTTTTAGAACACCAAATGAGATATGAATTAAAATTTACCTTTGGTTGTTGTAAAATTGAAACTAAGTGTCTTAACACTTGCAAAATAGAGTATTAGAAGTCAAAATAGGGTTGTATGATTATCAAATAAATTTATAGCTTGTTGTCTTAGCTCTCTATTTTTTGACATAGATCGATTCTACCATTCTACAGAGTGTTTTCATCATTTAATAGGGTGATTATACCATTCCTCTGGATGATTTTACTAAAACATAGAGGCATAGAGGACACTATTTTATGATCCCACTGATTATAGGGTGAATCATTGATTAGCAAGGCATTTCTACTAATGAGTAGGGTGAATAGAAATGAAAAACATAGTAGTTACTTGTAGGTTTTTGGTCTAAAATGATCTCATTGATCTATTGGCAAACTTATCGTTCCACAGGTTAAATCACCAATCTTGTAATCGATTTTACCATTTTTGTAAAAAGACATAGGTAGAGATAGAAAATAGAAAAGTTAGTTTTAGCATTCATGCAATTGATTTCACTATTGCTTAGGGCAATTCTGCCATTCGATAGGGTGTTCTAACTGATGTTTAGGTCAATTTCATCATTTTACAGGTCAATTTTGCCATTCAACACATAAGTCATAAAACATAGTAGTTAGATAAAAAGAGGAGAAAATAAACCTCAAAAGAGGGTTTGAATGCTTAATTAAAAGGGATAAAATTAATGTGTGAGATGTGTGGTCCCACTGGGCAGCCATAATGTAGAATAAGATAACAAGACAAGGTTAGATCAAGTGTTAGTCAAGAAATATCTAAAATAAGCATAAATACTTAACTTATCAAGACTAATCCCTTAAGGGGGGTGCTAATGAATTAAAATAATTAATTATGAAGGAAAGATGATGCCATACCTTCCAAATAGCTATTATACCTCAAAAGTGGTCAAGAAGTGTGCTTTTACCCATATTTGGTGTTCCAAGTCTTTGTCAATGAGATGTATCATGAGCCTCCATAATCTCCTAGTTCACCAATGGCTTATGGTTCTTTAATTTGGTCTAATTGGGTGAATTAATAAAGCTTTTCTATAGTACCTTGTTGATTTTGGTCAATTTTTGCTTCCATTTGATATAACCAAAGAGTTCCTAATGTAAATGCGTATGGAGAGTTTTTTGGTATTAACCAAACCCATGTTTGAGTCACTTTAGAACCACAAGAAATCAATAGTGTTATGTTGCCCAAGGAGTCTTTCCAATCTCCTTTACTTTGTAAGTCTTTTAGGCTAAAACTAAGATATCATAAATGTCTTATATTTCAAGTAGATTTTGTTTATGTGGGATCTATATGGTCATGTCAAAGGTAAGCACCACCCATGAATAAGGTGATCTCTAAATCTTGTTGACATGGATGCTTTTTGGATTGTTCACCTTGGGGAGTTTACGTAGGATGTGGACCTTGGATTGGTCCCATATTGATTATATTTTGTAAAGCTCCCATATAAAGGTTATGAACACCACATTTTTATTCATAATGTTCATTTGGTAATTCATCTCCCTACTTTGTGTGAGGAATAAAACTTTGGTATTTAGAAAGGTATATGTTAATCTCATTTGAACGAATAATTATGAATGATGCATATCTATGCACATCCACATATAAAGTGGTAAATGAATCATATTGTTTATGAAATTCTATTTATTTAAATGGAGAAATAAGACCTTTAATAAAAATGAATTGCAATTTCAAATTTGAAGGTCTAAATGCTAGCTCATATGATGTACTTTAAATTGAATTGTATAATATTGAAGGGATTCATTAAAACATTATTTGAGATTGTGAAAATGTTCTAATGTAAGTTTTTACACCTTATGGATATTGAAATCCATGGATAACACATATTATAATTGTAAAAAAGTGGTTAAGAAACCCTTTGGTAGGCTATATAACCAATTATGTGCCTCATCAGAAATACTCATATGGAATACATTTAGCAAGATTTTGTCATATTTTTCCCATTAACCAATGTACATAGTTAATCATGTGGTCGAATGGGTCCTTATGATTTAAAAAGAGAGGTAAATATGGTAGTTCAAAATCTTATGAATAAGGATATTCAAGTATACATTATGCAAGAGGTTGGTTGTTGAATGAGGTAACATTTGCATTTGAAGTATGGAAACCTATTTTTGAATATCCCCAATAGTGATCATAATATAAATAATTTACTCCATGGGAATCGTGGTGTTTGACATACTTTCATTTATTCTAATCCACCACCTTTCTTGAATCTAGGCATATAAGTATCATCATCCTCATAAATAACAAGTGCAAGTTTTGAATCACTGAATTTAGAATACTTTGGTAATGGTATTTGATCTCTGAATTAGGGTGCCTTTAGTATATAATTTAAAGAGCTTGGTTAATTCATATTTTTTAGAGATAGAGTAATTGGTATTGGAGGGATATTTGGTAAATGCATCTCTTTTGGTATGGTAAAGTTATTTGGTAAAGATGCCATGATGTCTTGTTTAACCTTTTGTGAATTTTCAATGTCAAATAAGGGGAACAAAGAATCATAACCCTTGATAAGGGGGATATCACTTGGAAAAGTGGGAATTATGGGTATTTGAATTAATTTATTTAAAGGAATATGCCCCTTATAAGTTATTCATAAATCAGACATAATTTCATGTATTTGTCATAACTTTTGACAATCATATGAAGGAGCATCTAG
Organism: Torreya grandis; assembly: GCA_037957365.1. NCBI lineage: Eukaryota > Viridiplantae > Streptophyta > Pinopsida > Cupressales > Taxaceae > Torreya > Torreya grandis. The sequence continues at coordinate 604,489 of JARHVA010000087.1, read as the reverse complement.
CTCATTTGTCATTTTTGGTGGTAGGAGGTGCACAAAGGGAATGATTAGATGACTTGCATTGTTGGTGCCTCATGGATTTTTATGAAAATCCCAAGCTTTTCTCATTTGTATTATATTTAATAGATATAGGGTGGGTTATACCTTGTTTATTTTTACCCAATCCATGTCCTTTGTATCCATATTTTATCAAATATCAAAGGCCAAAATCATATGATGGTGGTGTAGGGAGTAATGGTAAAGGTTATTTATATTCATTAATATGTATCAACTCACCTTTTGAAATGGTGGGAGCATGGAACTAATTAGAGGGATGGTAACTACAACCATTCAAAGGTTTGAGATTGGATGTTTTAGCATTTGGAAGAATACAAGAGTAATCATTTTTTACCCTTCTTTGATAGAAATTTGGAGATTTTTAGAATCATAGTCATCAAAGCAATCAAATATCATCCATGATGAGAGAGATAAAAAACACAAATATTATGATAAATTAGGTAAGAAACATCTTATATGGTATTCTAAGGAAATAATGATGTTCAAAGATTAGGTTCACCAAATGTTTAACCCTAAAATATAGATATGGGGAATCTAGGATTAAAGGTGTAGAGAGATCCTAGGGCACAAGGATGGTAGACTATATTTAAAATAGGCCAATTAATTATAGAACTTATATAGAACATATATTAAATTTAATATACTAAGATATGCTAAAAATAGAAAGTACAACTATGCTAGATATTGTAATGATAATGAACACAAGATACTTAGCTAGTTTTGATGATCATACAAATATATATTTGGAAAGGTATAAATTAGGTTGAATATATATTCTAGATCATTCACTTGATTCTTTAAATTATACCAGTGTAGCCATAAACATTTAAAATGACTTGGGATGGTTGCATCGATGCTACTATCTAACTCAGGCATAGGTGTTCAATACAGAACACCTGATGAAACAAGATGAAACCACCTAGATGATTCTAGGTTATGTGTCACCTTCACTATAGTGAATTCATATTTAGGTCATCTCACCTTGTCAAATAGAAAAACTCTAGTTCTTAATCTTCATAGTGGAAAAATGGGTTAGTGGGCACATAGTGTTGATCTACCCCAAAAAACCCTCTATAATGAACACTACCTACATATCCAATACTCTGAAGAGGGACTTAGACTTATGTATTTCCCCCCTACATGTTGGCTTATGTGAAAATCATGTAATGTGTGATAAGAAAGTCCAACAATGACCTAGCTTGTCACTTGGTCTCTTAGTAACCTTTCGTATAATATTTGGATCACTTGTTTTAGATGTGTTTTGTTGTAGCTTTGAATTTGGATAATAAATCTTATTTGGCACACACTGGTAGATAAGGATGTAAACACATGATTAAAACTACCATGGTAATGTAAAATTTTAACTCTTTTATTGACTTTCTCATATTGGTGATTTGATATTTTAGGGCTTCACAAACACAAACCCTATGTACCTCAGATCAAATATGCATACATACACTATCTACCTTACCCATTTAAAAAGTGATAACTTGGAACTGATTAGAGGGATGGTAGCTATCACCCTCCCTAGGGTTAGGAGGAATAGGATTCATATTATTGTAACAAGATGGATAGATAATTTTGAGTTTTCTCTTTATTAGGATCTTAAAATAGAAAGTATAACTTGACCATAAGAAGCTCCCACAAAAAGAATAACAAATAGATGAAAAGGTGCATTATGTTGATCCATACATTGGTATCCACCTTGATGGATCACAAAATAATTAACTATTGGAAGATGCCATGTAAATGGTAAAAAATTTACAAGGAGAGTTGTAGCTTACCAAATATTCATAAAGTCAAATGGAGGATCTCCATAGAAAGGTAAATGAGGGAAATAAAGAGGGAAATCTATCTAAAATTTTAGGTCTACTACATGCAGAAGGAGTGATTATTATACTTAATAATTTACTTAAGTAACATGTGATAGATGCTTGAATGGAAGTACCCATGCCACATTTATCTAGAGGGAATGAGGTTAGAGATATGACCAATAATTGCTCATCGATGCAACTATATATGGATGGTAATATGGAATATCCTTATTGATATGGGCACACAGATTAAAATTATCACCAAAGAATCCTAGTGTAAGATGGATAGTCTTGTAATAAGGCCTTCACCCCATGTCTTGTTCATGGAAAACAAGACTCACACACGACCATTAAAAAATATTTAAGGATGTCATTGTTGATATCATGGGTATAAAATTTTGTATGGAATTTAACGTATTAGATTAGATTAAGGATGATAACTATCCAAAACCATTTGATAGACCTTGGTATTATGCCAAAAATGTGGATATGTGCTTCAAGAAGTGCTATGTGAGTTTTTAGAATGGTAAGCAACACATTATCATACCTTTTGTAGATGAACATGGTCCCTGATGAACATAATAAAACCATAAATTAAACTTAAGGCAACCAAGCTTTTCTATAACATGACATCACCTGAGGGGCAACCATTTGATTTATTGATACTACTAATTTCACTAATTATCAACCTAAGGTATGTATTTGGCAATATGATGGTAATGTATATTCAACACTAGTTTATTTTCAAGGTCGAGGTGCTCAGGTTATGTATAAGGAAACACACTTGTATAAATCAAAGTAACACACTTACATGGAAAGTAAATAACAAGAAAGTAAATATAATGCTATTTTAGAAACTTCCTCACACAATACTAGATTGACTTGATAGAATAATAAATGCTTATGTATAAAATAGAGTAACAATGAATTTAATAATTTAATAAAATGAAGAATGCAACACACAATGCATAATTAACTTTAAACTAAAAAATGATAGTTTTACCACAATCCACTTGAGTGGGCCCTACCTCAGTTGGAATTATGTCACAATCCCTTCCACCTATTATAGTTTTTATTTAAAATCATTTCTTCTTGCATTAACGAGCCCGTAGGAATGTGATTATTGCTATAGTGAAATTATAGAGTTACAAAACATAATTTAATATTTTTTCTAAAAATATCAATCAATATTTTATATTTGCTACTTTCTAACCTATGCCTTGCTACATAATCATTAAATAAAGAGGCAAGGTTATTTTTTATCATCTATTTACAACAAAGATTATAAATTATATTATAACTATCAACATAATCTAGGAGAAATAATATACACATGTACTGTGATAGATTTACAACTAATAATCAATGAATAGTAGAAAATATGACTTAACAATATGTTCCATGATTGCAACAGTTTGGAGGCATGGTCTAATAAATAAGGAGTGATGATCAAGAATTATGAAATTGATTTTACATTTTATTAGATTTTAGGATTTGACTTGTTCCTTAGATTATGGAGTAAACCCACCTCACCTATTAACCATCATAGTCATAATTGGGCATTTACAATAAATGCTATAGGTTATGATAACTTTTATAACTACTAATATGGGTTGGAATGAAAGTCATAAATATTTCCATGTGTTATAACAACTATCTATGCCATTGCTACAGGTTGGAAAAACTATTACTTTTGTTGATATGGGTTGGCTACCTAATTACTATAGGATAACCTACCTAGTCTCTATAGGCTAGATACCAAGTTGATATGACCTATATTTCCTAGTTGCTACAAGCTATCTACCTAGTTGCTTCAAGTTAGCTTACCCAATTACTATGGGTTGGCTACCTAGTTGTTATGGGTTGGCCTAACTAGTTACTTTGAGATGGCTATCTAGTTGCTATGGGTGATCCTGCAAGCCATCCAACCATATTATTCATCTGTTATGGGTGCCTGCTCTACTACATCACTTACCCTTAATATTTGTATGCACTATATTATTACTAAATATCAAATAATAATGATAGTAAATGATACAATATTATTCACAAAATAAATGAGTTTATCATAAAACACCACATATATATACAACATGTTCATTTATTAATTTAGAGAATGAGTATAAAAAGGGAACTTTGATATGTTATGTTTGATTGAAAAGTCTCAAAAAAAGGGGGTTTAGAAGGTCTGTTAGGGTTGATATCTCAGCTCATCACAAACCCCAACTAACTAGTTGCTTGCCATAAAAAAATTAATTATCATTAAAAATCATCATTGATTGAGCACATAATTGAAAAAAATCAAAGGTTTAGATGAACCCTCTCCTTACATTAAGTATAACCCTTTATTTATCTCAAAATTTTCCATTCTTTTGATTTTTTACAGATTTGTCTAACTGTTCCTTCCCTTTCCACTCAAAGATAGGAAACCATAATGGTGGAAGATGGAATGTGATGCCAAACCATTGAATCCTTTTTCTCCTACATACTTAAATATACTTAAACACTCTTTTGAGTGCTATTATGATATTATATCTAGAGAAATATTCATTTATTCTTTAGTTTTGGGGTTAATTCTTCCCATTTTCTTATGCTTGAGGCAAGAATTGCTCTACCAGTTTGACCCAAACTAATCTTGGGCTTGAAATTTTTATCATAAAATGTAAGGCCACATTTGATTTTAATATTATATTTTCCCATTCATTTTCTATCTCATCTGGTCCAGTGACTTCTCCCCTTATTATTGACTTGGTGTATTTTTCCTTTTCAAGATATTTAGTGATTTCCTTGCCTCTTTTGTCTTCACTAACCAAATATGAAGAAAAATAATTTAGTACTACATCCCCCACATATAGGTTTGGATTACATTCTAGATCATAAATAAAAACATAATAATGAATATTTAGACATTAGAATTTAATCATTAAGTGTTTGAAAATATCTAAACTTGACATGCTTCCTTCACTTGGCCTACTTGCCATTCTCTTGACTTAGAATCTATACATAAGAATTCATTACTCTAAAAAATGTTTTAAAAATACTCAAAACATCATTTAGACATCCCTAATATGTTTATAAACACTTCTCATACCTTTTCTAGTAGTCTTTATCCTTTTAGGACAAGACCATACTAGGTCAAATAGGGCCACACTATGACCTTGTGCACTAGTATGGTCTTATCCCCCATGGCTCAATGATAACTTTTTAAATTTGAGACTTTACACTTAACCAATCCTATGATTTTATCAATTTTTTTTAGAATAAATATTCAAAAAACTATCTTATATAAACACATCAAGGCTCCTCCAAACACATCTAGTAATCACTTGGTAATTCTACTACATAATAATCAAAAGAGCATTATTTTTTCCAAAGACAATTCTATTACATTATAAAATCATAGGCCAAGTATAAATTTAATTTATTTTAGGTAAAAGGTATCCATTGTTAATCATTTCAATTAGTATTCTTTCTACATTCATACAATTGCATAATCACCGATCACAAACTAACCCCAAGAAGGAAAACAACATCAGTCTGAGCTTCATTTGTGATATGTAAGCACTACTTAGGTTACATGAGGTTTTTTGAGGATAGATTGACTATTAACCTAACCCTATTCCCTTCTTTTGAATTTTATTTATATTTGGTATATTATGTAGGAGCTAGGTTTTATATTCTTCAGGACTTTTACGTGATATATCGACACACACCAGAAATTAATAAAACCTCACAAATAGGTGCACATATCTAAATTAAAAATCAATCACATAATCAATAAAGACACAACCATATTCAATAAACAATACCATATCATGACCCTATCTTCATAGTGTGGCTTTATCCCAACAAAGTTTGGATTCTTATTTTTAGACACGACATAGTTTACAGGTCTTTTCAAGTAGTTTCGAGTCACAACCAGCCTGCACAATCAACATAACATATTTTTGAGGGAGGTTTATATATATAAATAGGTTAATTTAAAAATTTTAACTAATTTCTAATTCTATAAATTTTGTATTTTAATTCAAGATACTGTATATTCATATATTTCAATTTCAATAGTTTAGATCTATTAGTTTGATTCATTAAATTCAAAATAGATTAAACATTCTGGTGAACCCACTATTTTTAGAACATTGCTTATTATTTGCTTTATTTTTGTCTTATAATTATATTCAAATTTATATAAATTCCTAACACTAAAATAAAACAACCTTCAACCTTGGATGTAAATTTGACATTAAATAAATTATCTTGTCACCTCATATAACATCTGATACATAGTATCTTTATTTTGACATTGGGTTAAAATTTATTCATATCTATACAAAAAAATATTTTACTTTTATTTTCTATTTACTTGTGCTTACTTTAGAAATTATGTTCTAGTAGGTTTAAAACTACCTATTGGCTATTATTACGGGCTACATGCTGATTTATTTTATAGACATTATGGTATGAGGGGCATACTCCAATAATCATAGCCATTTTACAACACTAAAATCAAAATTACTTTTCATGTACCTCATCGTATATAAAAAATGCTTATGATCCATTGTTTATATCATATGAAGCCTTTTTTAACTGTTTGATTTGTGGTACACCTGTTAATAACATATCACCCAAATAAGTTACTCTCATCATACCCTTGGAAACATGGTTAGTGGGCTACATGCATCATTTTTATTCTGTAGTTAGTGATATGAAACATTGAACCAAAACTAATCAATAAATGAGCAAGTATATTTGAGATCACACACAATTATTTAAACCCTTGCATAGACCACCCTTATACCTTAATTTTTGGTTTTATTGTAGTCATAATGGGATCAATGAATGGATGTTTCTTTTATATGTTACATAATATCATGCAAATTTTGGTTAAAACATGTATTAATTTTTAGCATGTTATTCATTATGTTTTCAAAAGGATTGAATGTCAAATTAATAGAGAAGTTCTAATAAATAATGTTTAAACTCATGATCTTATTATTAAACGACTATATCATGTCATTATTAATCTCCAATAGATTTTTTAAAATATGAAATGATTTGGGAAAAAGATGAAGCATATGTTATACATTGTGTCAAATCTTTAACTCCAAAATATTTCTTAGTGGTCATTCCTGATCCTCTTGAAGGATGCATCATAACTCTCATTTCAGAACCCAATACTTAGGAATAATCTGGTCAAATTGATGATGATTTTTTTTTGTAATATCTTCATGAACATCCAGACAAGTTTGAATCATTCTAGAGATAAACAAAAGAAAGGATCTAATGTTTCTACTTATATTATTGCATCCATTTATATTTTTACACATGTAGTTACCTCTATAACACCATCACTTGATTTTGTAACATCACCTAGTTTCCATAATGTATATATGATTATGCCTACTCATGCTACTTATACTCCTCTAATTACCTATAAAAATGTTACTCTTGAGCATGCACTTCTTGCCTTACACGCTAAACTATCGTACAATGAGAAAACTATCTCTCATGCTAACACCTATGTGGCTCCTAAGTTTCCTTTACATCAAGGCAAAGGCAATCCTAAAAACATTAGCATGCATTCCATGCAACTTGTCTAGACAATACATGTAATGAAAAATTGTTAACAAATCTCTTTCTAAGAAGTCTCAAAGAATATGCTCTTAGATGGTTTTATGATCTTCCTCTTTAATGAATAAAATCTTTCAATCCTTTAGAAAATTAGTTTATAACACACTTTTATATCAACAATGGGTAAAAATATCATATGTTCAAATTGCAAAGCTCAAACAAGGGTATAATGAAACAATAAGTGAAAATGTGCTAAGATACAAGACTATGCTAGCAAAAATGATAAATCAAATGGATGATAATGAGATTCAATATATTTTCACTCAAAGTTTGTTATCTCCACTTCAAGAGTCAATTATGTTTGATAATTTCAAATATTTTGATGAACCATTCCATATGATACAATAACATGAAGTCAAATTACTTACTTTGAACAAGCTTAAGTATACTTCAAATACTCATTCCACTCTAAATGTCAAATTTTAAAACAAAAAAAATTTAAGAGTTAAATAAATGAAATCAAGAATGAAGCTAATATTACAATTAATGTTATCTCAAAAAAAATAACACAAAATATTCAAATAAAATCTATACCAAGGGGGCAATTCTTAAGGTTAACATCACCTCCTCATGTACTATTGCAAAAGCTACTTGAATTCAATATCATCACTCTTCCTCCACCAATGAAAGTGGATATGTCTTGACCATAATATAATTTTTTTATGGTAATTCATATTGTGAATACCATATACTCATTAGGCATTATACAAATAAATGTTTCAAAATTAAGTACAAGATTCAACATCTCATTGATGAAAATAGTTTTGACATTGGCATATATACTAAAGAGGATAATCCATAAAAAATGAAAATTCAAAACTCAAAATGTACAAATATTCTTTTCCAAATCATGAATCATATAAAAATGAATATTATGAAGTACATTATGTATATAATGCTCATCCCTATCCTTTTACACATGGATTTCCACTTGATAGCGTCATTGGCCAAGTTATATGCAAACAATAATCATGTCCTATGATTACATTTGGTTATAGTGAAATTATTGATGATGATTTAGATAAACATGCACTCTTTATTAAATAACATGTTGACAAACAATTCATACATAGTGTTATGATAGCCAATGTACCAAGTGAAAATGTATGCACCATGACACTTCTCTACTATTTTGGCTACATGGAGCAAGAATTACATGATACTTATAGAGTTTTCAAAGTATTCAATGGTCATAAACATGATACTCTTGGGCAGATAATACTATATTTACAAGTGTGCCCTCTCATAGTGCCCACTCCATTATTAGTTCTACCAAGCACATGGGTCTTTTATATGATCTTAGGATGCCATTGGATACAAAAACTTAGATCAATACATTATACAATGTATAGATGTCTCTTCATGATAATCGAGTGGTTAAAATTATGGGAATCTAATATGAATATCCTTTAAAACCAATTATGTTTAATTATCATACATAATAGTTACCTAGGATAATAATTAAGCAACATGGAAATGAAATAGTCTATAAAACTATTAAAGATCATAATTTACTTATTCCAAATCATATTACAAAATCTACATCTATTAGTGAGTATGAACACATGACATAATCATTTTATCCATCTACTTATGATCATGATAAATTCACACATGAGTTTATTGAGGTAGTTTCAAAGAGCATGGTACATTATCCTAAGCAGAAAGTGACACCAAAAAAATAGGTCTTCATATTCTAAGGCACAATAGGTTATTCTGAGGGCTTCTTCATTTGTACAAATAGTCACATCTTCTCGTATTTCACATGAGGATCCAAGTTTACATGGGCATATGAAAAATGATTCAAAGGGTTATATTAAAATATATAACACTTATTCAAATTCATAGGCATCTAGAGTTGGCACCTCTTCTTCATAGAAAGTCACACCTTCAACAATGTAGTTAGGTATACATAAGTGCATCCTCTTGATGAGATCCTTGGTTGGAAAAAACTTACTACTTCCTCCAAATCTACCAATTGGGTTGAGTCTCTTGATTAGATAATTGATTTTTCCCTTTGTATATAACTTTGATTTTAATTGATTGCTACTTATTCTATATTTTATCCAAACATTATTCTATCCCTTGGATTTAATTTCATTATGGGCACTTACCTTATTGATTTTAAAACTATTTTTAACAATCTAAAATAATTATCTCTATGTCTCTACTTGCTTACCATTGCATACCTACTATACTATGGATTTAATTGCATTTTCACATAATCACACATATCCTCTTCCCTATTTAGGAGCATGTGAATTATTATATTAATAATGTTTGCTACATTGCTATGACTCATTCACACATACATTGGGGGCACATTGCTTGCCTTCATTCTTACCACATTATGCTTTTACATGTTGTTGAGGATTGTTCAAATCCTTCCAAATTACTCTATTTATAAAGCCTTGATTCTTAGCAAAATTTAAAATCCTTTTAGTTCAAATATTAAAAAAATTCAAAATCTGAAGAATAAATAAATCATATATTCACAAAAATGTAAAAAAATAAAATATTTCAAAAATTTAAAATCAAGACCTTTAATCATTTAAATGTTCCTGGCTTACTTATTTAAATATGTTATGTATTACATGTTAGGTAGGTAACATATTTAAATTTTAAATACACATTACTTTTCACAAGGTATTTGAGTGTGATACAAGGTATACTTTCACATGGTTCTTTGATGTCAGGATTCCCTTATTACCCAACATCCTTGCTAAGTTGGGAGCATCTCTTCTTCTATATGAACACTTCAACATGTATAGATTCACATTTTATGTATATAATGAGTTAGGATTTACCTACAACTATCTTATATAAAGACTCAAACTCGAAGAAGGTAAATCAAAGAGATCCCATTGATACTTAATGAATTTAGATATGACCAAATGGATCCATAAAACTAGAAACATGATAAATTATAACACATTATCAATATAAAGGGTTACAAAGTCTCTAGATAGTCAACACAATGAAATAACTCTAACTATGTCTCTATTTTGTAACTAATCTAATATTTTAATCAATCAATGCAAGTAAATATGTAAGGGTTATAAACATATCAAAATGGGTAAGGAGCCATGGTATGTAAATGGAGGCATAGGCTACCCAAGATTGATAAATGACAAGTTAAAATAATCCTATAGCTACACTAATTGTGAGAGGAACTAAAGAGGGTTAATCTGGTCATTAGCAAATACACATCAGAATGATTAAATGAAACTAAACCCCTAAGCCTCTTCACTATGTTTGAGAAAGACTAAACAAAAGGTGAATCAAATAGAAGATAATTTTTTTTTATATCTTCCTTGAAATACTCCCTTTGCTTGCTGGTTTGAAGAGGTATGTGCTCAGATTATATAACTAGAGGTCTTAGGTGATATCAAATCTGCATGCGAGCAACATTTCTCCTTGTCTACACTTAATATGGCTTGAGAATTGGATTGACAATTATGAAGCTCCTTAGATATTTTGGTAGAGAAATTTTAGGTTGAATAAGTTTATCTATAATGGAAGGGGGACCTTCAATTTATAGACTTGTTGAATCAATGAGGACTGTCTATCTTGATCTCCAAATCGATGGACAAGAATGAGTCCTCACCTTCATTAATGTTGGAGTTTGAAAATGTAAGAGGGTCCATTGAAGGAAATTAGAGTGAGGAAGAGATTTGGAATAAAAGTGCAATCATGAACCCTTTTAGAGTGTGTAAGAAGGTGTAATAAGGAGGAGTGTGTAAGAAGGTGAAAGAATTTTTTTCCACTCCTCTTCTTTCAAATTGACTTTCCCATGTGATGTCATAAAGATGAGGTAATATTACCTTTTTGATTTTAGATAAATATGGATATTCCAAAACTTATGGAAAATTCCATTAGGGGTAGATTAAATTAATTAACAATTAGAAGAAATGTGATTCTAGTGAGGTTAAAAGTATAAATAGAAGACATAATTAATTGATCGGGGGAGGGATAATGAATAAGGATTAGAATCGACATGAAGTGTCCAATTTTAAATGTCTACATTTCACATCTATTTGAGAAGACATTGTGAGACATAAGACAAATTAATATATTTTCAACTAATGAAAAGGTTGTTTAAGAATAAATTTTAAAGATTGAAGAATGACATGTTGAAAATAGCTAAATTTACATGCCACTGGGTTCATATTATTTCCTAGAGGGAGCTTCATAAGCCCATTATGCCCCCTCATGAGAGTGGATAAAATATATCTTTTTATGGATGGGCCCTCAAAAAGATCAAAATGGACAAGAAGAATGAAATTAATGGTGGATGAGATGAATCTAGATGAGCTAATGCATACACACTTTGATATCCAATGATGATAGAGTAAAAAAATAAATTTCCCCAAAAGGGGGGAATTAGGAAGGATGCATCTTAAGATAAGTATCACACTTGGACTTGCCCCAAATAGGGTGAAATTTTCTATCTTAGGGAATAATCTATCCATAAATAAGATTCACACTTTGATTTACCCAAACATGGTGAAAATTACAAGCTTAGAATTAGAAGAAATACTGAAGGATATAATTACCCCAAAGAGGGGGGATTGATCGATTAATTTATTTACCCCAATAGGGTGGATTTGATCATTGATTAAATTATTTGCCCTAGGAGGGTTGATTTAATCATTGATCAGTATAATTGATTTTATTAATTGATTGTCAAGTATAACTTAAGGATTTAACCTATTGCATAGATTAAAGATGAGATAAATGATGTAAATGAATTTACATATGGTATAATAGATTTTCAAAGGATGAAAAAGCTAAACAGTCTAGGCATATGGGGATGCATAAAGTGATGAAAGGATAATGATTGGAAGAATAAAATAATGGTTGAATAATAATGAGTTAATGGTGTCCGAGCTAGCCCCAAAAAATAAATGTAACTGAATGCTTCTTACATAGTCCAAATGGACTTCATGTTAATGTAGTTGTCCCAAAGATGGGAGAAAATTAATGAGGAAGAATAAAATAAAATAGATGGATAAAATGAGAATAATGATGGATAAATGTGTATGAATCTGATACTCATGCAAAGATACACATATTGAAGATCATATACAACCAAAATGCTCAATTATTATGATTGGATCAAGGAAAAAGTGACAATATAATGAGGTCAAATATGATTGATATGGTTTGATTAAATAATTAATGATTTTCCAAGGGGATAAACTACCAATGTGATATTGTCATATAATATCTCAGTAATTGATTTTTGATATAACATAAAATAATATGCATCATGATATAAAACACCATGATGGCCTAATTGGTATGTGCATAAGGACTGACACCTAACCCAATAGAAAATCGACAACAACACACCAATGATAAAAACCATGATGGTAATGTTGATGTATGTCAATGGATGGAATCAAATACAACTATGTGATAGGAAGCATGATTATGATGACCCTATTGGCACAATGTATTGAGTCAAGTCGACAATAAAAAAAATAAACAAGAAAATAAGAAAGCAAACACAAACCAAAAATAAAAGTAAAAGAAAAAAACATCTTGTCATTTAACCAAGTCAAATAATCCACTTGATAGGCTTAATGATACTGATAATTTGATGGTGACCCCAAGAAAGGATACATGCAATAGAGGATAAAGTGGTAGTAATTGGGGGTAAGACATCTTGAAATGAACTGCATGTTTTGATTTTCCCCAAATAGGGAAAAATATGTGAGCTTGAATTATAATGACTCTACCCCAAAATAGGTGAACTTGGGAAGGATACATCCCAAGGGTAGATGATTGGCTCAATAATAAATTAATGAATTGTTGATGGGATCTAGAACAAGACACATATTTTTTAATATTTTTTTGGATTTATACATCTCACAGAGATTGGAAGCCTTTTCAAATGCTTAAGATTTTGTGGATTATATCTCTCATGAAGATTATGAGTCTTTTTCAAAATTTAGGTCTATTTTGGTCATCTAAATGTTTTTAAGAATAGATATCACAAAGGATCACTGGTAAAGGGAAAACCTATTCTAGCACCAAAATGTTTAATGAATCACAAAATAATGAGAGTGTGGGGAAATAATATCTCATAAAATGGTGATAACATAGCTTAAATTACTCACAAAATGGGGAGACCTTGGAATTTCTAACTAGAAAAATGATGAAAGTGTAGCTTAAATTAATCATAAAATGGAAAGAATGTGGAATGGGGATAGTCAAGCCGACCTAAACAATTTAGCACTACCTACATAGTTTGAATGGACCTTAATCCACTATAGTTCAAGTAAAATGGGAGATAATCATGAATGAAGGACATATGGATAATTTTGGATAATAATGGATGATAATGAAGGAAGGGACTAGGAGTCTCCAAGGACTATACCATGTGATAAACAAATGTGAAGGAGTAGGAGTCATCAAAGTGCCATACGAGTAATATGCCAAAATGTTTCCCAAATAGATCTCAATATATCTTCTACTTATATAATAAGGTTAAGATGGTAAGTCTGATGATCACAGTACTATGGGATGGGAAAAATAGGATTTAATGGACAAACATGGATGGAATGGAATGGTTGTCAATACAAATGAGGTTACCCCCAAGGGTCAAGGTACTTATAGACAAAAAATTATTTATGCATGATGCTAGAAACTTGGTTTTCATCATGGTACTTTCCCAAGGTGCCAAAAGCATGGTTTTCACTATTGGACAAATTATATCTCTTTATATTTTAATTAATTTAATTTTTTAGCATCTCAACTCAATAGTAGATTATGAGATGCATAATGTGGACCCTTTAATGTCTAGCCTATACCTACCTTGAATAGATGCTTTTCTAGGATGTTGCTGTGGATGTGAACTACACTATTTCTATCATGATTGTCATTGGTTGTTGATTTTACTTCCTCTAAACCCCTAGACAAGATGTCTTTATAGCCTCTAGAAAAAATAGTGCCACAAAAAAGGGTAAATAAAGGTACATAATGGATAAATTATTTTATTTGGTAATGTAATATAGGAGTTGAATGAATAATAGGATCACAATGGAATGTATAATTATTGGGGGATTAATGAAGATTGGAATTTTTAGTCACATATATTATTGTTGATTATGGATTTGACATGATTTTGGTTGTGGTAGTGATAAAGACCTTTGGAAATTATCTCAATAAGGCCATAATAATTTTATATTGTTTAGGATTGAAAGATGATGCATCTTGAATATGTTGTGGATTATTGGCTATGTTGATATTAAATTTAATAATGTCTTCATCAAGCATGAGGAAATAATTGGTTCAACTATTGACACCTCAAGGAGGTTTTCACAAACAAAGTCTTATTTATTTTGATTTTCCCATAGTGCCTCAAATAAGGTTTCACTAAGGAACATTGAATTTTTATTTTGATTATGGTCTAACACCTCAAATAAGGTTCCACTAGAAGATGCTAAGTTTAGAATTTGATTATCCCCTAATAACTTAAATAATGTTTCACTAGGAGATTGTTATTCTACCTGAATGTTGTCTTGGATCCCCAAAAAATTTTCCACCGATATGTCACCATGGAATAAGTTCAATAGTGTGTGATTATGTCAGTCCCAATCGATAGTTGTAGGAGGTTGGATGTTAATATAATGGCTAGCGAAATTGGTTTGAAAAGAAGGGGTAATAGTAATGAGAGGATAAAAGGCCACACAATCCTCATAAAGGCTACTAGGAAAACTTATGTTGATGTCAAAGGAAACTTCCTTAAAAACTTTGGAAAAATCACCAATGTCTTCAAATTGATTTGCATAAGTGTGTAGATGATTTCAAGATATCCATTAAGGTACATTGATTCTGAGGCTGACTCTGACACAAGTGGATCTAGTAAAAGTGTATAACCAATGTCATAATATCCATTAAAAACATTTACTTCTAAAGCTGGTTTCAACTCAAGGGGACCTAAATCCAATGTTGAGACTGCCATTGATTCTTATTTTGATGCAAAATTTGATATTGGTTTTAGAATGGAACATGATTATGATGTTGATACTGACAATAATATTGGTTCTAAAATGGAACTTGTTTATAATGTAAATGTAGTCATAAAGAGGGCCTATTGGATTACATTATCCATAAGTACCTTGTTCCCCTTTTACTTGAAAATGATGGATTTGGGATGAATTAATTTTATAAAATGAGAAATGTTTTGTAAGGGACAAATAATTGTAATTACTCAATAATAATAGACTCTTCAAATATGGGATCATTGAATATGGGTCTTGTGTTAAATAGAGGTCCTTCATAAAACAAAGGAGGACCAACAATGGCTAGGTTTGGTCAAAGATGGGTGATTTGACAAAAACATTGATAATGGGCTGAATATATTGATCTTACTTTGGAAGTGAATAGATTTGATCATGTTTGGGAATGGGATCATGACATATCTAATCACGTATTTATCATACTTAGACACACTTGGGTCTTCAATAAATAAAGGCCTTTGGAGGGGTAATGACATAATAGATCTAGACTATTGCCTTTGTTGTGGTTCCAAGGTTGGATTTGATTTTGGAAGAAATGATGAAATGTCAAGATTAAATGACAAATGGAGTAGTTGTTGGATAAATTGAGAGAGTTACTCCATCACTTCTTGACTAAAGACTGGTGATGCTAGATTGGGATTAACATTCTGGGATGCCAAGATTTAGATTAACCTTAGACTAATACCCCCAAGCAAGGATACATGTAAGGGGATGGGATTGGAAGAAATTGGCCCCAAAGAGGGAAGACTTGGTTTTAGATTAAAATAGGGCCCAAAATAGCATGGTCTTGGTATTTGATT
The DNA here is from genome assembly GCA_037957365.1 of Torreya grandis. NCBI lineage: Eukaryota > Viridiplantae > Streptophyta > Pinopsida > Cupressales > Taxaceae > Torreya > Torreya grandis. The sequence goes on along the minus strand of JARHVA010000087.1, from coordinate 588,160 downwards.
TAAATGGGGCCCAAAGAGGTAAGATTGGCTCAATGTAATCGACTTGTCTTGGCCCCAAAGAGGGAAAAATGATTTAATTTGATTCAATTAAAATAAAGGATGAATGCCACAACTTCGTCATTCCCAACCAATAGGTGCATAATATTGAATGAAAAGATAAGAAGTGGTTTGAATTTGCATGTGATTGATTCAAAATAATTGGATTTGGTCGAAATCAACCCAATTTGGCATTGTTCCAATATGTGGCTTTGAAGTTGACATTGGTCAAAGTTGATTCAATTTTGAATTTTGACTTAGTTTGACTTCAAATGGTTGACCTATCAAAAGTTGACTAATTTAGATTTAGAATTAGAATGTGGTTCAAGAAAAACTTGATTTATCTTTGATTGACTTGATATGTGGTTCAAGATAAATATGATTTAGATTAGAACTAGACCTTGGTATAATGTTCAAGATGAACATGATTTGGATTGGATTGGATTGGTATATGGTTCAAGATAAACCTGATTGGATTAAAATTAAACCTTGGTACATGGTTCAAGATGAACCTAATTTGGTTTGGATCAACTTAGTATGTGGTTCAAGATGAACCTAATTTGGTTTGGGTTGACTTAGTACATGGTTCAAGACAAACCTGATTTGGATTTGATTGGGTTAGTATATGGTTCAAGATGAATCTAATTTAGTTCAGAACTACACCTTGGTAAATAGTTCAAGATGAACCTTATTTGGCTTTGATTTGTTTGGTACATGGTTCAATATGAACTTGATTTGGCTTAGATTGGCTTGGTATGTGGTTTAAGATGAACTTGATTTGGCTGACTGTTTCTACCTCAAATTTGCTTTTCAGACTATAAAGAAAGAAACTAAAAGAAAGTAATGGACAAGGCTTGTGAAGTACCTGGACATAAGATTGCGCACCGTAAATTCAGACGCTTGTGGGCGCTCCTCTTTGGCTGTGGAGGAATGACACCTGCAAAGAAGAAAGGAAGCTTGGACAAGAAGACGTTAGATAGATAGATGGTGGGTTGCCAAGCGAAAGCTTGTTCCCAAAAGTATGAGAACTTCCTTAAGGGAGGTCAACCCACTGTTTTGATAAAGATAAGTCTGATAAAAAGACAGAATGCTGAAAAGGACTGAAATAAATAGCAAACTGAAAAGAAGAAAAGAAAGCAAAAGCTTACCTGGAAGAAGCTGTCAAACTGGTCACAGTCGCCGGCGTCGGTGGTCCTACCGGCGTCGGTTGTCTGGTCTGCCGACGTCGGTTAGTCTGCCGATGTCGGTGGGGGTAATGACCGGCGTCGGTCGGGGTTGTGGCCTATAGTCGGGTCTGGGTAAGTTCTGGTCGAGTCTTGGTCTGTGCTCTGTCTGTGGACGGGTTTGTGGACGGGTCTGAGTCTGATGGACGGGTCTGTGGATGGTCTTAGGCAGAGATATAGGGGAGTCAAATGGACAGAGAGGGACAGAGGGGGACAATCAAGGAGATGGGAATACGGGTCTGCCTGGTTTGGTTAATAGTCTAGGTTGGGGGGAGAAGGAGAGCTGAATCTAGTTTAGAAATAACTAGAAAGCATAAAGAAACAAAACAGAATACAACATACCTGTGCCTGCTGAAGAAAGTGTTGGTCTTGTTGTTGATGTTGCCGGATGTGAACCCTGTTGCTGATGAAGATTCCCTATTGTTCACCTGCAGAAGATTGCTGTGTACCTGAGGGAGAGAGGTCAAATGAAGGACTGATACAAGGGTCTGATACGAAGGTTGAAGAGTCGGGATGCCAAGGAGAAACGTAGAGAAGTGAAGAAAAGCCAAACGGAACTCGGGAAGAAAGAACGGTGCAGAAGCCGTTATGAAAGGTGCCGACGCCGGCAATATCACCGACGTCGGCCGAAGGCTGACCGACGTCGGCGGCTGAAAGGCCGGAGAAAGGCTAAAAATAGCCTTTCATCCGTTTCCCAACGGCCGGGTCAAATGAATTGCAGGATGAAACGGTCGACGGGGTTAAATGGATGAGAGGAGAGGTTGGAATGGGAGACTAAGGCATTAAATGGCCATGTGGGGAATAAAGGGGATCCAAGGAGGGTATCCTAGGGTGGCGAGGTGGCAAGGAGAGGGAAAAAGGGGCCTTATTTAATTAAAAATAGATGTTTATTTCCAATTAATAAGACTTAGGTGGGTTAGGGACCAAGGGGGACTAGGAGGGAGAAAGGACCAAGGGTTTAGACACTTTTTAGGTGTCTACACTGACAACTAGACCTTGGTCAAAGTTGACCTGATTTGGATTTTGAATTTGAATTTGAATTTGGTACACATTGAATGTCAAATTGAGTCTATCAATGCAAATACCAAAGTGGAATATTTAAACCAAATATTGTCAATGAAAGTATCCAAATAAGAAAGGTGTGTGAATCAAAATTGTTTTCAAAAGGGTGCACAAATATGTTGAGCATAGTCATTGATGTTTGGTTGTCAATGATGTCAAAAAGAGCATGTTGTAGTAATGCATTAATGTCAAAGTGATTAGATTGATGGTTTGGAGAGTTATGGCACATTTTCAAATATGTAAGAACAAAGGAGAAGTTGTGAGGCATTCATAGATGTCTTGGTGAAGTTTTGATATGTCACTTGATCATTTTTAATGAGAAATAAGCATATTATAGCTTAAGAGAAGCCAGACCATCACTACACATCATGTGGATATGAATGAACCAACAAGTTTGTGCATTTATTTTAGGTACTCAAATAGTCAACCAAGGTCAAAGGATTTCATGGAGATGTTGTATATATTGCAAAGAAAGTACCCTAAAAACTTGGTCTCTTGAAGTTTTTTCTAGCGCAAGTTATAAACCTTCAAATTTGCTCTTGAATACTATGATGGGCTAGAGACCATTAAGTCTAACTTCATTGAAGTCTAAGGTCACTAGACAATTGATCTAATGGTGAGCGTTTATCATCCAAATCTTGATCTAATGGTATGTATTTATTCAAATATCAAAGAGTCTAAGATTACACATGTTAGTGATAAGTGTCACTATCTCATTAAGTTGATAAAAGATCAAAGGTTTGTGGGAATTCATAATGATAAAGATCGATGGTGTGGGTAAAGTCAAAATTCAAATGTGTATAAGGCATGTAGAGCTACCAAGTGGCACAATCGTAGGAGCTATGATCTAAGATCAATAGTGAGCAATGTATTATAAAGATTGATATACTTAGATGAGATTGATGGTGCATATTTGTCCATAATTTTTAGGAAACATGAGATGAAGTTAAGGTGCTTGATGTTTAACATTTGCTCAATGACCATTATAATTTAAATATTAAAATTTGTGAAGGAAAATTAATGCTCAATTTTCAGGTTATAAATTTTGATCCAAGATGAATTTATTGATGCGGTAAAAAACAAAGTTGTAAAGGACTTCAACGCATATCTAGAGAACATAGTTACAAGGTATGAATATATATAGTTAAAGTTATTGAGATTCAAAGTTGACTATTTATTCATTCATGGTGTTCCTATGTATAAAATAATGTTTGAGTAAATTATGCTTTAGCAGAAGGGTGTTTTGGTGGGAGCAATCACATGAAGATGTCATAAGGGTTATATGGACCCATATATTTGAATTTGATTATATGTTCTTAATTTTCTTGATGGAGTGATAAATGGGTGAATATATCTCCATGGGACCTATAAGGGCTACTAAAGTCTAATTGAAAGGTATAGCTACTTAAGTGTGACCCTTAAATGCTATGGACAACCTGTGAAGATGATATTGAGATTTGTATTAGCATGTTATATATATTAATGGTTAAGGCAAGTCTTATGGCCGACCAAGAAGTTGATAGTCATGAAGATTCTATAAATAGTGGAAACCAAGGCAATGGTTTCTAGACTTGTAGGTGAGTGTGTTGAGAGAGCATAATATAGAGATGAAGGAAAGAGATCAGAGGGATCATGCTCAATGGATAGACTAAAGTAAAAAATAGATTGAGGATGAGCGAAGAAGACTAGAGAGGTCTAAAAGATGTGTTTTTGGATACATTACTTGTATGAGCAAGTTTGAGTATGTGTGATGAGTTGATAGAGAGATGTTATACATTGTTTCTCCAATGAGATTGATTTTTAATTTGAGTTCTAGATTTATTAGTTTCATAGGTGTTGTGTGGGTTCTCAAAATTTAGAACAAGTGGGTGCATATTCATACTTAGGGGTGAGTGGTCCTTGTGAAGTGGGTGCTTCACTAAAACTTTCATGTTTGTGATCATCTTATAGGACAAGTAGTCTATGTGTTTGTAGGCTTGAGAGTGGGTTTTATTCCCCAAGAGGGTTTCCCACATATATCTTATGTTAAGCGTGTGATCTTGTATCATATTTCTTATTCATTATTATGAACATCTTGTATGCTTTATGAAAGCTTGTGATCATTGATTAAGAGTTTAAAAGGATTGAAATTGAAGTTTGAAATATATTTTATCACTGATTCACCCCCCTCTTAGTGATTGTAACTCCAATAATTAGTATCAGAGCAGGACCTTAATTGCAAGTTTAACTACTCAAAGGTGATCATAGGTACAATGAAGGACAAAGAGGTTGAGACTTTTATTCAAGGTAAACTAATATGTGCTTTTTCAGAACTCAAATGTTCAAGGGAAAAATATGGATGTCTAAAATAAAATTTCTAAAAATTGAATAACATAATAGGGAATAAAAATTTAGACCTGACATGTCATGGATGCTTTCAAGCATTTATAGTGTGAAGATACAAATAAGAATAATAAAAGCAATAGTAAAAAATTTGTAGGTTGTGGTTGATATAAATTTGAATCAAAGAATGGATCAATCAGAAGGTAAAGTTATGACTTATATCGATGCTCTTTTATCTAAAGGTAAGCAAATATCTAAGCCTACAAAAGAATATGTGGATGAGATGTCTTGGGGTATTGATGATAAAAAAGGGGAGATTAACATGAATAGCTATAGTTATGTTTTCAATGGACATTGCTATAATTTTAATTTATACGGTCATAAATATAAGGACTGTACTTACTCTCTAAGGAGAATAAATGAGGCTATCTACTATAATTGCAATCAACAAGGACATATATCCAAGTATTATAAAAGGGACTTTTGGAAAAAATAATTTCAAGTTATTGACACCATCAAATGGTTCAAGAAAGAAAAAATCAAGATTCAAAGAAAGGAGCAGGATTTGAAGGAAGAATCCATGTTTGTACAAACTACCTTACATACTCAAGAGGATGAAAACAATAAATGGTACATAGATAGTGGATGCTCAAGTCATATGACTTGAGATAAGAGTAAGTTTATTTCTCTCAATAAACACAATGTAGGCTCAATAAGGTTTGGTGACAATAACTCTTCTAACATAGTTGGGAAAGGCTCTATAAGTTTGGATAATGGTCATATTAAGACTTAAAATGTTTTATATGTAAAAGGTTTGAAACACAATATTTTAAGTCTTAGCCAACAAGGAAATGTTGTGACTTTTCATGACAAAGTTTGTGAAGTCAGAAGTTCTAAGTCTAGAAAATTAGTTGCAAACATTTAGAAGGCAGATAACAACTTGTATGTGTTCCATGAATCCAATAAAGAAAAGTGCTTCATGAACCAATTAGAGAAAAGATGGATTTGACATAAAATATTTGGACATATTAACTTTGATAATTTGGTAAGGATCAGTTCAAAAGGACTAGTGAGGCATATGCCTAAAATCACTAAGATTCCTCGTACTCTCTACAAGGCATGCCTTCATGGAAAACAAGTCAAAATAAGATATAAATCTAAGGAGCATTATACTATAGTACCATTGGAGTTGATCCACACAAACCTTTGTGGACCCATGAGAACTCAATGAATTCAAGGTAATATCTAATTTATGTTATTAATTGATGACTTCACTAGAATGACTTGGATATTATTTCTTAAAAATAGATCAAAAGCTTTTGGAAAATTTAAAGCATTTAAAACTCTTATTGAAAATGAAAAAGGATCAAGAATCAAGTGTGTAAGATCAAAAAGAGGAGGTGAATTTTAGTCTTATGAGTTTGAATAATTTTGTGAGGAACAAGGATTTAGAAGACAATACTCTATTGGTAGGACACCCCAATAGAATGGGGTAATTGAGAGGAAAAATAGAACTATCCTAGAGATGACTAGAACCATGCTTCAAGATTCCAAACTTTCAGATGGTTTTTGGGAAGAGGCTACCAATACTTTTGTTTATATCTTAAATAGATGCCAAGTTAGAGAAAATGGTGATAAGACTCCATATGAGCTATGGAAAAATAGGGTAGTTAATGTCAAACACTTTAGAGTATTTGGGAACAATTGTTTTATCAAGAGAAATGAATAAAATATTGGAAAATTTGACTCAAGATCTTATGAAGGCATCATCTTGAGATATTCCTCCATAAGTTCTGCTTATAGATGTTTCAATAAGAAACTCCAAAAATTTATTGAAAGATCTTATGTGAGAGTTGAAGAGGTGAGTGACATCTAGAAGCCCAACTTGTAGACAATTGACACTAATAAGGATGTTATTATAAATAATGAAAGCATACACAATCAATTAGATGATGAAGAGGAAGAAGACATGATACTAAAGCCCCTTATAGGAGAATACAAAAGGATAATCTAATTTCCCAAGTTACTGGAGATGTGAATGCTAGTTTTTAGACTATGAGGAGAAGGTTGATCAATCAGAATCAACAAGACATAGCTTTTTTATCCAATATTGAACCCAAAAATTTCTTATAAGCTAGAAAAGATGATGATTAGACATTTTCCATAAAGGAGGAACTTGGTCAAATAGTAAAAAATGAAACATGGGATTTGGTTACTAGGCCAAAAGACAAAAATGTGATAGGATCTTAGTGGGATTTTAGAAAAAATATGATTGAGAAAGGAGAGGTCACAAGAAATAAGGCTAGACTGGTGTGTAAAGGATATTCTCAAGTTGAAGGGATATATTTTGATGAGACATTTAATCTTGTAGCAAGAATGGAAGAAATTAGACTCTTTGTATCATATGCAAGCTTCAAAGGTTTCAAAGTTTACCAAATGGATGTGAAATCTACATTTTTGAATGGTAACTTAGATGAAGAAGTTTATATTGAGTCACCTAAAGGTTTTTTTATGACAAGTAATCACGACTGTGTTTACAAACTAAAGAAGGATTTGTATGGTATTAAATAGGCTCTTAGAGCTTGGTATGACATATTAGACAATTATATATTGATTTAAGGCTTCAAAAGAGAGATCGTTGATAGTAATTTATATATCAAGATAGATGACACTCATCAATTACTAGTAGTAGTCTATGTTGGTGACATAATATTTGGTTATGATAATGACAACATGAGTAGAGAGTTTGTAGATGCCATGAAGACTAAGTTTGAAATGTCAATGCTGGGAGAAATTTATTTATTCTTGAGATTAAAAATTAACCAACTTAATTAAGGGATATTCATCTCATAGGCAAAATACATCGAAGATATGCTAAGAAAGTTTGACATGTTGGATTGTAAGCCAATGAGTAATCCAATGATCATTGGATGCAAGTTAAGTAAACAAGATGACTCATAAAAATTTGATAAAACTTTATATAGATCCATGATTGGAAGTCTCTCATACTCTATTGCTTCTAGGCCTAATATCATGCAAGTAGTGGGCCTTGTAGGAAGGTTTCAAGCGGATCCCAGAGAATCTCACTTAAAAGCAATCAAAAGGATCCCAAGATATCTCAAGAGTATAATAGAGTATGGTTTATGGTACCCTAGGAGTAAATAATTTACTCTTAAGACATACACTGATGTAGATTTGAGTAGGATGTGTAGATGATAGGAAAAGTACTAGTGATGCAGAGCATATACCAAATGTTCACACTAATCCTTGTTTCTTAATTCCACTTCCTTAAATAGTGGTTCTTAGGTTCATTTCTCATGTTTTGGTTTACACATTATTCAAGTTTATATTGTGATATTAATTATTTTTATCTTGTTTAATATGATATACTTAATCTTATATTCCCTTCTATATCTCTATTAACACTCCACAAATCTCACTTTTTTCTTTTCTACAATTCTGAGCACACTAGACACATTCCATGTACTATGAGGTTCCACTTCTTGTTAAGATGATATTTATAGTTTTAAAATTTTCCTAATCATGCTTATATGGTTTTCAATATGCCTCTCTATCCATTCACTAACGTTGTCCCAACTTCCAAATCTCAAGTCTTTCTTTTGCACAACTCTGCCAACTTTTCCTCAGTCCTTCTAACCTTAATTTTGGGATTTAATTGGTTTGTATGGTCTATATGGATGATTAAAGGAAAAAAATTCACAAATTTCAACACCTTCTATCCAATAATTATGTATCCTAAAGTTTCATGCACTAAATCCATGTTTTGATAACCCTTTTAGACCTTTAGGCATCCTAAGGACCAATTTGCATACAATCTTGAATTTTTGTTATTAGAAGTATGTTCACACCAAAAAAAATATAAAATATATTTATACACCTGAAATCTGAGGTTTTCATAAAGTTTCATCAAAATTTAATGGTAAAAACTCATCAAACTCTCCAAACCCTATATTAGGGCTTAATGGACCATGTACTAGCCCGAGAACACACAAATGTGCATAAATTTTGGAATATGGGTTTAAAAGACCAAAAATAAGTTTATAAGGTTTATATAGACCTATATTAACTTTAAAAATCACTAATTTCATACTTTTAACCCACTATTTAACCTTTCTATTTCAAAACCCACTTGACTATGTTACAAATGACTATCTACATGCATAGTTATTTGTATAGAAGATTAACACACTTGAAAAAGTAACTCGAGTCTCAAATAAAAATTCAAATTCATATAATTGAATTGCCTTGATGCATTAATATTCTTGATAATTGACTCAAAGTCTATTTCTTTTCAAGAAACATACTTGTAGTCCAACCTACATTCTTTCCCATAGTGAATACGGCCTGTTATGAGCTAATATGTGAACAACAAGGTTATCTCCAAATTTAATTGAAAGTAACCTTTAGAAACAATAATTAAAACCTTTAAAAAGGTAAGGAAACTCTACACCAATGTTTAAATCCATTAATCACTCTGTTTCTATGTAATTTTTTACTTTTTCTAAGTGTGTAGAGTAGAAACTAGTTATGAAGGGTGTGTAGAAAAATATGTTGAAATGCACACGTTGAATCCAAATGATTATGAAGAAATATTATTTGGATAGGTAAAAATAATTTAAAATAATAAAACACTACCACACACTTTTATGTTAGACAAAGAGATGGGTGGATTGCCTAGCGTAAGCTATATCCTAAAAGCGAAAACTTTCTAGGAGGCTGTCAATCCACCTGATTTTAACACTTAAGTTTGATAGATAAAAATGAAGGAAATATGTATTAAAAAAAAAAAACTAAAACTAGATACAAAAAATAACATAAATTTAATTAATTAAAACTAAATGCTTTGCTAAGATGATTAAACTAAAGCAAATAGTCTAAATAATTAAAATTGCTAAAAATTAGCTAAAAGCAAAGTTTTGGTTCTTGGTTTGGTGAAATGGTAAGGGTAAATAGAGTGATGTGGTTGGGGTTGGAAAATGGTTGATATGGCAAAGGTTTAAGGGGTGAAGGTTGGAAATGATAAGGCAACAAATGATTAAGGTGGCAAAAGGGTAAGGGGATAAAGAGAGTGAAGATGGTAAAGAGGGAAATAGGAGAAGAGGTAAATAGATAAAGGGGAAAGGAAAATGAAGAGGTTAAGGGGAATGGATATGGAGGCCAATAGGATAATAAGGACAAAGGTTGGGTTTGGAAGTCAATAAATAATATGCTAAGAGGGATAAGAAATTAAATTGCAATAAATAAAACCAAGGTTACCATCCAAGCTTGAAGAAGAATGTTGATGAAGATGTTCATGTTGATGTTGTTGAAGCAAATTTGGAAAAAAATTGGTAGAAATTCGATGCTTTGGATCTTCTCTCCAAGATGATGATGATTTACCTCAAAATTATGACCTTCAAAAACCTGCAACAAAAATGTTAACAATGAAAGGCTAACTTCCAACCTAACCTTGGGTGAATGAGAGGGGGGTATTTATAACATTTTTGTCTGAAGAAACATGCCAAAATAGAGGAATATTGAGGCAATTCGAATTTATCCAAGTGGTGCATGTTTAAGTCAAGGTTATGTTTGTGGGGATTCCCATGTGGGTTGTAAAATCTTCCACTTTGCACATGAATCCAAGTTTGAATGGAAATCATACACATGGGTTTGAATAAGACTGAAGACTTTTTCCCACTCTTATTTGTCTTCATCCAAATGTGGTACCATTTTATATGTAAGGGGATGAAAATTCCAAGGTGAGGTTTGTGGGGATTCCCATGTGGGTTTTAAAGTCTCCCATTTGGGGTGGTAAGCCTCCATTTGGGTTAAAAAAGTTAAAGATGGGTGCCCTTTATCTTTCCCAAAGTCTTAAAGAGGTAAGTATCTCTTTTAAAGTCTAATTTCATATGGGAAGACAAAAATACATGTTGAATAATGACCCTTTAAGGGGAACTTCACCACATTTCAAGGGGGGGCCCTTGTGATGCTTGAATGAGGTCATCAAACACTTTGGGAAGGGTTTCAAGTGGGGTATGATGTCCCACATCAAGCCACATCACTTCTAAGCCACATCACTTACCATATCACCTCCAAAATCACCTCCCATGTCACTTGACATGTCACATGCCCTGTCACTTTCCATGTCATCATGAATAGTGACTCCCATAGTGAATAGTGAGGGTGAATAATAATTTTGAATAATAATTTCAAATAGTGATTTTTAATGATATATGTGACTAGGAAAATAGTGATTTGGTTGGTTAAGAGGGGTTTTGGGAAGGTTTAAGAAGTTTTAGGGGATCCTGAGGCATTTAGGCTTAAGAAACTATAAGTGTGTAGTTTTCTAGTGTCTACATTTTCCCCCTTTTTATTATGTAACCTTGAATTGATAAGCTGTAAAAAAAACTAATCACTTGGTCAAAGGTCAGGGTACTTTGAGTATGGGAGGAGGTGTTCCCCCTCAAATTAAGAGTCGACGAGGAAAGGTTGAATCGAGTGTATGTTTGATAAGTAGTTAATGGGGAGGCACTAGGTGGTGCCACAAGGTAACTAGGTATGTGAAATGCCAATGGGTTCACAAAATATGACTAAGCACAATAGTAAAGATTACGTAGACACTAAAGTTTCCAATGTTGATAACAAAGTTCAGGTTCTAAGATAAAGACAAGATAACCCATCCCTAGCATTGGTCATAACTGATCGGGTTAGTCTTATAAAAGTTCTTAGACAGGATCGGTGTTGACTCAAGTATCCAGGGTAGGAAGTGCTCCTGAGAAAAACAAAAATGGTCTAGTTTTGCATGAGGTGGTGCAAACATTTAAAAGTTAAACATGGCAAGGTTGGTCATTATAGACAAAAGTTATTTCAAAAAGTGCCAATGTTCTAGGTCAAAAACAACCGAAGTTAAGGTGGATGTGGTGAAAGCGTGGGTGGATTGGGTATGGGTTGGAAGGGGATGGCTAAGCTGACTCTAGATGTACACAAAAAGTGGATGCTACCTACAGAGTTCCATGGATAGGGATCCAAAAATAACATCAAGCCAAATGTAGTTTTTTTAAGGTAAAGGGTGTTGGTTAACTTGGTTGTCCCAATTGGATAGCATATAGGTAGGTCCAATTGAAGGACGTTGGAAAAAGGGAAGCACTAAAGGTTGGAAAAGATGGATATCAAATAGTTTTTGATGGGTGTGGTAGAAATGGTGGATGAGGTGAGCTAAGATGCAATTATATGATTGCATCAACTATGTAAAAGGAATCTATAGCTATGGATAAGTAGGTTGAATTGTGAAGTTTCTACCACCATTGTAGAGAAAAAGAAAGGTAAAAATATGTTATACTAGGATTTGGAAAATATGGAACTACTTCAAATTACCATGGTGATCTGATGGGTTCTTTCATCACCTTCCAAATAAGCTAACATTATGCATAGTCCACAATAATGTTGTTAACAAGTTATGGAAGGTTGTTATTCAATGGTTTGGGGAAGAAAAGTAATAGAGTGGGTAAATGAGAAGTGGAAAATATTTGAACCCTTGACCCTTGAGTCAGTGGGGCCCAAAAATAAGTAAACGTTAAGTTTTTGAGGGAATATAGAAAAAGATGCTGAGGGGTTTTAGAATATGGAGTGAGGTGAATAATAAAAACATTTTTTAATCAAGGGAGCAAGTTGTGGATTTCATGCATTAAAGTAAGGGCTATTTTAAAGAATAAGAAGACATAGTCTAAAAGGGAGAATCAAGGGAAATTATTGGTTGGAAGGTTAGGGCACGTGAGAGGGTGTAGCTATCATCCCCATGTGGGTATCCTAGTTCTTCCATTTGAAGGTGGTTTTAGTTTTGATTCTAACATCTTCAAAGGTTGGAGTAAAATGGGTTTAAAATAGGCAATATGAGAAGAGGTGGGGATTTTCATCCCGATGGCTGAACGATGCTCAAGTTTGCTTGTTGGTCGTATGAGCCCATGATCCTAGCCAATTATGTTATAGAGATGTAGGATTGGTATATATCTCACAGTAAACTAAAATCAAGTGGAAGACCTTGGAGGCCATAACATGTTCAAAATGGGTAGAGGGTTGAAAAGGAAAAAGGTGATAGGGAGGGTGAAGGGAGTAGTTGTAGAGGGAAAAAAAGAGAGAGTTCAAATACAACATACAGAGGCATTAAAGGAAGAAATGGATTATCTTAAAGTAAGAAACTTGACCAAATTCATGCATTAAGGCAATTGTGTAGAGGATACAAGAAAGTAGAAAAGGATATGTATGCAGAAGTAGTGCAATTAGTGACCACACTCTAAAGAGGCAGAGGTGAAATTGGAGAACATAAGAGAGATCCAACAAGGGATGAGGTAAAGGTGGACCAAGAGATGGATGAAGAGAAAACAATGAGGTCATAGATAAAGATAAAGGTGGAGAAGGATGGAAGAATCTAGGCATGGTCATATAGGTCAGGAAGAGCAAGGAAGGGCATCAAGGGAGATAAAAAAAAATTAAATGAAATAGAAAAAATAAAGGAAAATAAAAGGTAAAATATTTGGGGTGAGATGCACTGATGAATGACAGATTGGAGAATTGAAAAGTATGGGGAGACAAGTGTAAAAATCATGAAGGGTAAGGGGAGAATGAGGGATATGGGCGGCGATGAAAGGTTTGAAAATAAGTCTAAAAAAGATAAAAGAGAAAATAGTTTGGTGATGAAAATGAAAAACAATGAAATAAATGGAAGAAAAGGAAACATGAAGAAAAAAGGAGTGAAATGAGGACACGAAGAAGATGAGGGGATATGGAAGAAGTAGGTGGTATCTTGACCAAGTAAGCATGGGTGATGATATGCAAGGAGAGAAATAACAAAGCAAAGTAGATGGTGGTTTTGGAGATAAGAATGGGATGGAAAATGGGAAAGGGGCGAAGAATGAGGGGAAATAAAGGATGGGTGGACAAGAAGGTGAAAAGAGAAGGTAGGTGTTAATCAACTTGTTAGAAGAGATTGACATACTGAAGGGGTGATTAGAAGAGATTGATAAGCTAAATAAATGGTGAGGTGGTGAAGAAATAGGGGGAGACAATGAAAGGGAGTGAAATGAAACTAAGGGATGAAGATCAGAGATGATAAGAACAAAAAGGAAGAATTAAAGCAGGGATAATCACACAGATGCAAAAGATAAGTGAGCATCGAGATGAAAAGAGGAAAAGGGGAATGTAAAAAGGGCCATAGGTAAAAATAGATAAGAAGAAAAGAGAAATTATGGAAGGCTTCTCAAAGGATACATACCCAGGGAGAAACTAGTTGTGGAGGGAAAAGGGGAAGATAAAAAGGATGAAAAAAAACAAACATGAAGAATGGAAAATGGGTATGGTGGGAAGAGTGGCAGATTGCAGAGAGTGGTGGTACATGTAAAGAAAAAGTGAAGCAACATAAGAAACAAAAATCTTGCAATCTGCACAGTACGAACTAGAATGGGTGAGGAAAAGAGAGTGATAAAGGGGGTATGAAAAATAGCCAAGGGGGAGGGGAGATGATGAGGACAGAGAGATAAGTTAAAGGGGATAAAAGGCAAGGTTGCTAATAAGGTGAAAGGGAGGCAAAAAATTCAAAAGGTGGGTGGGGGAGTGGGATGCAAAGCATACACAAGGAAAGATGATGGGGAGGCCAATGAAGTAGAATAGGAGGTGGCTTTATGGGAGGTAAGAGGAGCCAATGGGGAATGCTATCAACCCTTGTGTTAAAAGAGATTGACAAGCTAGAAAAGTGATTAAAAGAGATTGATAAGCTAGAGGTAGGGAGATGGTTAGGAGATAGGTAGAGAAGTGGAGGAAGAGATTTTAGGTGAGAAGGGAAAATAAAGTAAAGGAAGTGGCTGAACTAACCTTAGTAATTGAGCGCTACCTACATAGTCCAAAAAGACCTCAGGACAATTTAGTTCTCCCAACAATAGGGGAAAGACTTAAGAGGAAGTATTAGATGGTGTTAAAACATAAGGATACTGAAGAAAGAATTAAAATATTCTTTGATGTAGGATGCCCTAAGTAAGAGGGTGCTGTTAGTGGTGGAAATGAGTGAAAAGGAAAAAAGGGGATGGGAATTAGTTGTTAATGGCTGAGCTACCCTTAGAGCAACACCTACATAGTCTGTGGACATCATGATAATGTAGTTCAATAAGGTTTAGGTGAGTGTTGTTAAAATTGGATGCCCCAATTTGATGGACCATATGGGCTAGTTTGGGCTAAGGGGGAAGGTTTGGTAAAATAATAGTTTTGGGTTTTGGTGAAGGTGTCAGTGAAAATGAATGGGGTAGTTTGGTAAATAGTTACCATAATGATCCCAAATTTAGTAAGATGAGAGATACAGATGGGTAAGGTAGGATAAATTAGAAGGGAACATAATGTGAAGTACCAAAAATAATCTTCAATGGAGCTAATCCAAAGAAGAGGTGTTTTTATGAGGAGGTTGCACCTTCTAAAATTGTGTGAAGGTAGGAGTATAGAGATAGTCTCTATCACTACGAGTCAAGTTTTATGAGGTGGGTGTCTATCCAAATATATAGAGTTACTATGGCCAAGGTTCATCAGTGCTATGAGCTGAGTTTTAAGGGCAATAATGAAGTGATGACCTACAAATAATTTCTTTGATGGTCAAGTAGATTCTACAAGGAAGTTATCAGCATGGTGAGTGATAAAGGATGGACCTTATCTGACCCAAGAGCTGCATGGGTAGGCTAGACAAATGGTGTCTATATCTACATCCTGTGCCCCAGTTACTTGGAACTATAGATATGGGGTCCCATTTAAAAGAGTCCCTAGTATCAAGGAGCTATGTGGTCTAGGATATTGGTGATATAATTAGATCAGACAGTTATTCCCATACTATGGGTGGACTCTCAGTGGGTACAAAAGAAAAGATTTCCATGTTCAAGCAGACACTATGAATGGTTAGGGTTAGGGTCTGAATCTTAGAGCTTGTGGTAATGGGTTGGTAGGAATAGGAGGGTAATTTGTTAGATATTATTGGTCAAATGTTATTATGCATGAGGTTGTTTGAATACTTATGAATGTTATGGTTATGGTTATGATTGGTATGGTTATGGTTGTTGTAATCTTACTTAATGTAAAATAAATGACCATTATTATTGTAATATTGGGTGGTGCAAGTCATGGTGAAAACATCGACCATGCACACTAAGATAAGAATAGGGCCTAATGGTTTGTTTTTGACAAGGACTAAAAATAGGCCCGAAGTGAGATCAAAGTAATAAACATAAGCACTTCAAATGCTATGCATGAGTGATCAATTCTTGATAAAAAAGGTTTCATGATCACAGGGTGTCAAGTAAGCTCTAAATCCCTTGATTTATAGATAGTCAAAAGGGAAAATGGGTGATAGGTTGTGTGAAGGGTAATGGGTGATATGTATGATAACCTCATGTGAATTAGTTTGGCCCTTTTATAGGTGACCTAAGAATGGTATTAGAAAAGTCCATGTCATATGCTAAATGTAGACTAATCAATGTGGGAAGTCTACATGGGAAAGCTGATTGTGGATTTCAACTTATTATCTTACTTGAGAGCCAATTACAGTTTTGGAATTGGTTTTGATAGTGGGCCTTTTACTTTATTACTTTATATGGGAAGTTGATTGATGTGGGAAGCTTTTATAAAATTTATCTACTTTTTACAAAGTTAACTCAGCCATCCTTCAAGGGATTGGTTTAAGCTTATTGGCTTTGTTTTAATGTTCTTGATAGCTGTCCTTCAAGGGAGTAGTATACCTTACATGTGGCAATTTTTATTTTTGTTTTTGGGTAGCTGTCCTTTGAGGGAACAATCTGTAATGCTTAAGATATTAACCTAATTTTATTTTTTCAAGATGAAATGTGTTTAGACATGGACTAGTCTAATCAGGTTCAGAGTTTTACCTTTATGAGGGCAAAACTTTACACAAGAAGGTTCATGATATGTGAAAGGGTGTGGTTTTGAGAGACAATGACCATGGGATTCCATCTTGTAAAAGATGAAAAGTATCCATGAGAACCATGCTATGGGTAGAGCCATGGTACCCATATTTAGGATTAGGCTATGACTATCATGGTTAATCACATGGTTCAATGTTGTATTCAATTATCCTCAAAATGGGAGGAGGAAGGTTGGTGAAGGTGAAAATATCATAATCAAGGGATGAGCTTAAGTTAGATAAATAGGTGAGATTAATCCTTATTTAATAGAAAAATGGATGTAGATGTAAAGCATTGAGAGGCTTAAGTTCTAGTTTACCTTTGAGAGAGGACAAACAATAAGCTCTTGATCCATACTTATGGGTGATGATGTAGGGTTCAAGCCAATTGAAAGTAAACTTGACTCATTTACTCTTCTCCATGTTGGTCACATGTTGGTTTTCTTTTAAGATGAGATATCTGATATTGAATTCTCATTGTTTGAGGTGTTTGTTATAATCACGTATGATACGCTCTTGATAGATATAGAGGTGGGTGAGAGTTGCTAAATGACACTCGTTAAGTAGCTCAAGTTGAGCTAAACAATGCTGATGAAAATCTTCTTAAAAAATGAGATCCTTCAAATATATGTGAAGAGAGGGGATTTGGAATTGAAGATGAAAGAAAACCTTTGTTTTGAATACTAGAGAGAAAGGGGTAGCACTAGTGGAGGTTTTAATGCTAGTGCAATAGGCCCATAAGGTGAATGGGATGTATACGTGCCGATCCCAACCTGAAGCACTAACAACTTTAGTTAATATTTTGGTGAGGGTTTTATTAGAGGATTATATTTATCCATTTGCTTATGGTCGGTAAGGCAAGGAAAAGCTTAAATCAATGCCAAATGCATCACATAAACCTTGGACTTGTTTATTCTTGAAGGATTTGCCATTATCGGTGATGATCTTATGTAGAGCACCAAAGCGGCAGATGATATTATGGTTGATAATGTTGATAGTATTTTCTACTTTGGTATAGATTAGAGGAATAACTTCCACCCACTTGGTGAAGTATTCAATTGATCTGTGAAGAATAGGGGTTAATTTCCCCAATGAGATTGAACCCCCAATGAGAAAAAGGCCAAAAGTCCTTAGATACTTGGAGGATATTAGCTAGCACATGATGTAAATTAACATGCTATTGACATTTAACACACTACTTTACATAATCAAAACAATCTTGGTTGAGGGTGGGCCAATAGTAACTAAGGCAAAGGATACGTTTAGCAACCGATAGGCTGCTAAAGTGTCCCCCACAGATCCCATCATGTGTTTCTTTGATGGCATGGGAATCTTCATGGCTACATAGGTAAAAAAGAAGGAGACCACCAAAAAGATGTTTGTAAAAGACTCCCCCTAGTATGGTGTAATAAGAGGTACTCTGAATAAAATATCTTCAGGCATTCCTAGAGAGGTTGGGAGGAACAATGCCTAGGTTGAGGTAGTTGAAAGTTTGGTCATTCCAAACATTGAATGGGGATTCCTCTACATTAAAAATGGTAGGGAGGTTAGATTGACCATAAGAGCGTGTGGTAAAATGATGAAAAGTGATAAATATTTTAGAATTGTAAGGCTGAGAAGGGATATGAAAAGCAAGGTAGGTCATTATATCTACAATTTATTGGTAGATCATGGAACGGATTGGACTAGGTAATGCTCAAATGATTTTAAGATTTTGTCAACTAAGATTTTAAGACATCATTCTTACATTGATAGGACCCATTGACCTGGTTGACCATAAGCTGAGAATCACCAAAGACATGGATTGCCTTAATTCCTAAGCTTTGAGCAGTTTGGAGACCTATCACTATGGCTTCATACTCGACCATATTATTGGTGCATTTAAAGTCAAGTTTGAAGGAGAGAGGAAGGGGTTCACCATTTAGAGGAATGATAATAACTCTGGTACCCCCTCCTTGTTATCATTTAGATCCATCGAAGAACATGGTCATTTGGTAGGTTATGTCATCTTCTTGAGAAAGAGTCATGATATAATCATTCAAAAAGGCAAGAGGGG
Source organism: Torreya grandis (assembly GCA_037957365.1). Lineage (NCBI taxonomy): Eukaryota > Viridiplantae > Streptophyta > Pinopsida > Cupressales > Taxaceae > Torreya > Torreya grandis. Next base: position 569,517 of record JARHVA010000087.1, on the reverse strand, counting down.
GTGGTTGGTTATTTTCTAGATGAGCTTCAGCCAATTGATTGGCAATGACCTAACCTTTAATTAAATTCTATTGGAGGAAATCAAGGTCAAATTTAACTAGGAGCATGAGCCACTTAACCATACACTAATTTTGGTATGGTTTAGAGTGCATGTATTTGAGCTGGTCAGTATTAGTGATGACATAGGTTTTATGGCTAAGAAGGTAGTGGTAGAATTTGGTGGCCACAAAGGTCAATGCTAAGCAGAGTTTCTCAGTGTGTGTATACCAATTTTTGTATTCTACAAGTCTATGACTAATGTAGTATATGGCTTGCTCTTTGTGTTGTTCATCTAGGTGAGCCAACATTGCCATTAGGGAATGGTTGGTGGCAGAAATATATAAGTAAAAGGGGTGGTCATCATTTAGAGGGGTGAGGATAGGTGGTGAAAAAACATATTGTTTGAGTGAATTAAAGGACTTTTGATAATCACTACTCTACTTGAAAGAGACATCCTTCTTTAGAAGGTGATGAAAAAGTAGCACCGATTTAAAAGTTAGGAAATGAAATGGTGAATGGATTGAAGTCTTCCCTGAAGGATGTGAAGTTGTTTAAGGTTGGTTGGAGGAGGCATGTCCAAAATTACTCTGACTTTAGCAGGGTCTACTTTAATTCCATGAAGAGAGATGATGGAGCCAAGAAGCTTTCCTAAAAGAACCCCAAAAATGCATTTCTTGGTATTTAGGCAAACATTATAATAGATGAGGCATTCAAATATGATCATAAGAATAGCCACGTGGTCCTTTTGGAGTTTGGATTTCTTGAGAAGGTCATCCACATAGTCTTATACGATCTTATGGATGATATCATGGAAAATATAAGTCATGGCACATTGGTAGGTTACACCCATGTTATTTAATCTGAAAGGCATGACTCTATAGTAAAAAGTTCCCCAAGTTGTTGTAAAGGCAATTTTATGTTGATCTTCAAGAATAATTAAGATCTGATTATAACCCAAAAACCCATCCATGAAAGATAACATCTAATAGCCAGCCATAAGATCAACAAGCTGGTCAATGCTAGGGAGAGGGAAGTCATCTTTAGGGCAAGTGAGGTTAAGTTCATGAAAGTCGACACAAATGCGTAAACCCCCATTGACTTTAGTGATAGGTACAATGTTTGAGACCCATCGGGGGTAGTCAATGGGTTGAATGAAGTTTATAGATAGGAGACGCTAAAGCTCTTCTTTGATGAGAAGGGATATGTAAGGATGCATGCATCAAAGATTCTATTTAATAGGATTAGCATCATGGTGAGTGAATATGTTATGGCTAGCAATCAATCCCAAGCATATCATTATAAGACCAAGTGAAGGCTATGCTATGGTCTTGGATGAAGGAGGATAAATCTTGAAGTTCCTTGGTATTCAATGATTGGCCCAATTTGACAATGTGGGGGTCATCCAAAGTTCCCAAGTTGATATCGATGGTAGATTTATTCAACATAGTCAGGGCCTCAAGAGGAAGGGATTTGTAGATAGAATAATTCCCCACACCTAGGTGGGTAAAAATGGAATCATCATCTTGATGTTGGATGGTGTTGATGGTGGGAGAATCATTCTCTACCATTTCAAGATGTATGAGTGGAAGGACCTTGGTTTGGCCACTCTTTTGGTAGATGAGAGGGCCCAAAATTATAGTATTGATAAAAAAAAGTTAGGAGGAATGATATCAGGGTCTTTAGGTGGAGAACGTGATTGGGTTGGTAAAGATGGGATATCTTCCTCTATGGTGACAATGGGTTTGGGTGAATTGGTGGATTCTTGAGGTGGTTCATACCCAAGGCCAAATGACTCATTAGCTTGGGAGTTTGGGGAGGGGTAAGTCAAAAAAATAGATGGCTTAGTCTTCCCTTTATCCTTTTTTTGGGCCCAAGATCAAGTAACCATGTGAATAGTGTGGATAAGGGGGTTCTATGGGTTGGATAGTTACTTCGGTTCCTCCTATCCACTTTTGGGTGAGATCAAAGGTCAGATGGGTTGAGTAGGTGGTTGAATTGGCAATGGGGATGAAGGAGGTTTGCCCAATAATGGATCATCATCTTCATATAAGTTGTGAACCAACATTTGGAGAGCTTTACAGTTCTCTGTGTCATGTCCTAGTTCCTTATGATATGCACATATCAATTTATCATTACACCAAGAGGGTTTGGTACGTGAAGGGTCAAAGAGATTGATGGGTGTTAAGCTCAAGGAAGAAGTTTGCAATAACCACTGGAGGGTGGCCAAGTAAGATTTGGCTAAATTTGGTAAAGGTTTAGTGGTTTTTATTTTAGGTGTTGAAGTAGAAAGTTGTGGGGACATGGGTTTGGTGATAGGTGTCTTGGGTAAAGTGGTATACTTGGTTGACAATTTTGGTTTGGGTAAGATGGTCGATGAGCTAGAGGCAAATGATGGTAAGGTAGGTAACTTAGGGATTATTGGTGTAGTGGGGAAAGGGGCTTTAGAGAGTAAGTATGAAGGTGTGACCAATAAAGGTGGTAGGGTTTTGGTAAAAATGGTAGATTTTGTGTTTAAGGTAGAGGGATGGGGACCTAGAATGGAGGGTAAGGTTGAGGGAGGTAAACTCCAAGGTTTTGGGCCCTCTGGTGATTTTACCTCTTTAGTTGTTTTAGTTCTTGGTTTTAGATGGAATTTGGTCACTTTAGCTATCTTGGTGGGTTTAGGTGTTTGAGGGTGAATCAATTTGGAAGGGGTTTTGGTTGGTTGGGTGGAGGTTTTAGTTATTTTAGAGGGGCTAGGTTAGTCTATCAAAGAAGGGGTTAAAAGTTCTAGTTTGGTTCCCTTACCGTTATCTTGACCTTTGATAGAAAGTTTTACAATTAGAGGTTGGGTAGATGGAGTCATCTTCTCTTGTGGGATAGCTTCCAAAAAGGGGGTGGATGATTATGAGATATGGGAGGTAGGTGTGGTATCCTCCAATGGAGGTGTGGATATGGTTGCTTCCTTTATTTGGGTGTCCAAAGGAATAGAAGGTAGTCTTTTCTCTTCCAATAAGGGAATGGGGAAAGAAGTAGTTAAGGTAACATTTTCTTCATCAATGGGTTCATTAGTAACCACATTAATAGTATGTGCCTCATGAGATGATTTAAGTTTATTTTCATGATGATGAGGGGTAGAAGGAGCATGATTAGGGAAAGGTTTACAGAATATGTCAAGGGCTTGGTTTGGTGGTGCATTAGGATTGTCCAATGTGAGATACCCCTTATCAATGAGGGATTAGATAAGGTATTTAAAGATATTGCATCTATTGATGTCATGTCTTATGACTCAGTGAAAAGCATAATGGTCATTCTCATTATACCAACCGGGCACAGGGTGAGAAGTATTAAACTGTTGGGGTGGTTTAATTGGTGGAAGTTGGATGATTTTGGATTTTAATAAAATTTCCAAAATAGAAGGATAAGGATCCCTTAGTGGAGTTAATGACTTATGGTTATTCCAAGTTTGGTTCCTTTGGTTTTAGTTTGGATAGTTAAAGGGGTCAGAGGTTTGGTTCCTTGGGTTCTCTTGGTTGGTAGATGGTATAGGTGCAGTTTTGAGGACAATAGCGTTGGCAGTGGCTTTGATCTTGGAATTGGTATTGGTTGTGTTGTTTAGTTTGGAAGGAGAGGGCTCATTGGTTTTGTAAGTTGGGTTTTGTTCTTCAACTTGAATCTTTGCTCATCAATGGATATATTCTCTAGTTTGTGAGCTATGGTAAAATATTCATCAAATGTTTGGAAGCTTTGGACATGTAACGTGGATGAGATGTGTTTTACACATGCTCACGTAAAGAGTTCTATAAGCTTAGGTTGAGGCAATGAAAAGGAGAGTTGGTTTATTAGGCTCCTCCAATGAGCCACAAAATTGGAAATATATTTGTCTTTGAATTATTGAATGGATTAGGGGTTGATAAGAGAAACTTTATTGGATATATTGATAAAAAAGTGATCCAAAAAAGTTTGGGCTAGTTGAACGAAGGAGAAGATGGAGTGTTTTGGGATGGTACTATACTAATTTAATGCTGGTCCAGATAAGGACATATGAAAGGTATGAAGGATGAGAGCGTCATCATAGGCAATCAAGTAACATGCGTGCCTAAATTCTCTTAAATGTTGTTGGGGGTCCTCCATGATTTTAAATTTAGAGAATTTTGGCAATTCCCATTGTAGAGGATATGGTTGGAGAGGGACAGATGGATGGATGGGTTCATTGCAAATTTGGTCATAAGAGATAAGGTTATGTGACCCCAAGATGGATGACTCAAGGGTAGTCATCTTCTCTATTAGCATCTTGACCAAGTCCATTTGGGGTTGTTGGGTTGGATAGATATATGACACATTTTGTTGGGGCTGGGTGACATGGGAATAACTAGTGGATGGTTGGGATGATGTTATGTGTGTGTGAGGTCACATAAGGTTAGGTGGAAGGTGAAGGTATGTATACTTGTGTGTTAGGAATATATTGATAAGATGTCATAAGTACGTGTTGGAAGGTCGAGGTTGGGGGGTTTATGTGTGGCATCGAAGTGGTTAGTGGGTTAATTGGTTGAAGGTGGGTAGTGACCAAAGTGTTTATAAGGGGAAGTGTTTATGGTATGGAGAGCACTATATTTTGAGATTGAGTTGTGGTTTAGGTATTCATTTCTACCAAAGTGAGGATAGAAATAGGAGTGGAGGATAATGCCATAGTAGGTGGAGTATAAGTGATTAAGGGTAGGGTTGAATCCACTTGGGGTGTGATAGGAGGTGTTTGGTTGGCAGAGTGGAAGGTTGGTTTGGGTTTTGGTGGATGGGATGTTGGAAGAGGTGTGGGTAAAAAATGGTTGGGTTGAAGTGGTACCCACTATAAGGTGGGGTGGCATGCCAAGAGGGGGTTCAATAGAGTAAACCAAAGCAAAAGGGGTGTGGTGTGGCATGGTATCGAGGTAGTGCTGTAAAGCCACCTAATTGTTATCAAGGAAGGCAAAAAAGTTAGGATCCCCTTTAGATATTATTAGGACCCTATAAGAAGGAGGAGGGGAACTCTCAATGTTTGACGTATACTCTATAGGTGTAGAAGAAGATGGGTGCTGATTAACTTGATTTTTGAGTTATTGTCTGGTAGTGACCATATGAGAAAATAAGGAATGGAAAGATGAAGCTCTCAACTCAAACAAGAAGAAACCAAAATATTTGAAATAAATCAACACAAACACTATAAATGTGTTTAGCCTAGGATTAATTTTAAATGATTTTTGGCTTATGCCTTAAAGAGTGTGGAGGGGAAGTTAGTTTGGTATGGGTACTAAAAAGGTAAGATATAGTTGGTTTTAGGTTGTTTAGGTGATAAAAATAAAGATCTATGTTGAAATTTAGTACGTGGCTTGGTATTGGGGCCTACCCCCTCACTTCATAATGCTAAAGTGATAAGGGTGTCAGGTGCTTATCAAAGATATACCGACTCTAGAGTTTATACTCAACTAGAGAGCTGAGTTGGTTCTCCCCTTAGTGGTGAAATCCAAGTGGGATGTCTGAGAGGGGGTAATGTTGACATCAGGTTATGAAATCCTAGTTGATCCTTGTCTCAAGTATTGTTTTGATGTGTTGATTATTCAGTGGTTTGGCTTGGTGTGTGAATACAAGTGAAAGCTATGATAAAATACTGTTCTTCCTAGTTACTAGATGAACTAAGATGAACAAGCAATTCAATGGATGTAAAGCATTTATTTTAAACCCAAAATAAAATTTTATATTTATTTAAATGCATACAAAATATCTAAATGCAATCTAAATGAAAGTTGAAAATGCAAGTACTAATCCTAGGATGATTGTTCTTTGTATTTCTTTTAAAGATGCAAGGAAAATAAACTTTAAATTTTCTAAAAATGCAACTAAAACTTGTGTTCTTTTTTAAGAAATAAAATAAAACTTAATTTTCTTAAAAATGAAAATAAATATGCAACTAAGAATGCAATAAAGTATACAACTAAGAATGTAAGTAAATATGTAACTAAACATGCAATTAAAAATGTAATTAAATGATTTTTTTTACTAATGCAACTAAATGATTTTTTTTTTCACTAATGCAACTAAATGAAATGTTCAATAATAAATTTATAAATGTCTTAATATAAATAATGGACCTAGGAAAACTTAAGGGTCCTACATGGTGTGCCAAAATGTTTCTATCTAATTTTTTGCTTTTTCTAAGCGTGTAGAGTAGAAACTAGTTATGAAGGATGTGTAGAAAAACCTATTAAAATATGCACATTGAATCCAGATGATTATGAATAAATATTATTTGGCTAGGGAAGAATACCTAAAAATAATAAAACACTACCACACACTTGTTTGTTAGACAAAGAGATGGGTGGATTGCCTAGTGTAAGCTAGATCCTAGAAGCAAAAGCTTTCTAGGAGGCTATCAATCCACCTACTTTTGACACTTAAGTTTGATAGATAAAAATGGAGGAAAAATGTATTTAAATTAGAAAACTTAAATTAAATACAACAAATAACCTAAATTTAATTAATTAAAACCAAATGCTTTGCTAAGATGATTAAACTAAAGCAAATAGTCTGAATAATTAAAATTACTAAAAATTAGCTAAAAGAAAAGTTTTGGTTCTTGGTTTGGTGAAATGTCAAGGGTAAAAAGAGTGATGTGGTTGGGGTTATAAAATGGTTTATATGGTAAAGGTTTAATGGGTGAAGGTTGGAAAGGATAAGGCAACAAATGATTAAGGTGGCAAAAGGGTAAGGGGATAAAGAGAGTGAAGATGGTAAAGAGGGAAATGGGAGAAGAGGTAAATGGATAAAGGGGAAATGAAAATGAAGAGGTTAAGGGGAATGGATATGGAGGAAAATAGAGTAATAATGTCAAAGGGTGGGTTTGGAATTCAATAAATAATAGGCCAAGAGGGATAAGAAATTAAATTGCAACAAATAAAACCAAGGTTACCTTCCAAGCTTCAACAAGAATGTTGATGAAGATGTTGGTGTTGATGTTGTTGAAGCAATTTTGATAGAACTTGGGAAAAACTTTGATGCTTTTTATCTTCTCTCCAAGATGATGATGATCTCCCTCAAAATGATACCTCCTTCAAAAACTTGCAATAAAAATGTTAACAACAAAATGTCAGGATCTTGCTCCACCAAAAGAGCACAATATGATTACCAAACCAAGCAACTTAATATGCAGAAATTAACCAGATTCACCAAGTAACTAGAATTTAGAATAACACATGATATGAGAGACAATACACAACTTGTATTAATACTTTATAGAAAAGAATACAATAAATAAGATGCCACTTCTTCTCCACCACCTCTTCAGAGGCTCGCCACACCTCAAGTGAACAATAATTCTTCTCCCCAAAGCTCTCCCTCTCAGGTCCCAACACCCAACTCAAATACAGAGTTGGTGTTCACTTCCCGTGCTCCACGCACACCACAAGTGCTCCACGCACTCCACAAGTACTCCACGTACTCCACAAGTACTCAAGGTACTTCAAGTAGATCTCCCATGAACCTGCAACAACCTGCAATTCAACAGACCATACTTATGGAAGGAACTCCCTTGCCTTCCTCTTTGCTCTATCTGAGTACACACCTGTAATCCAAGTAGATCCTACCTGATTCTGCTCCCTATTGTGTTGCTATCCTATCTGATCTTGCACACCTGCAAATCAACCCGGTTCTGCACACCTGTGAACCTTGACCTTGCACACACATACACCTGCAGATCAACGATCTTACTTACCATGTAGATCTCCTATATAGGCCATGCACCTGTGACCAAGATCCTACATACATGAAGAACCTTGCTGATTCTCCAATCCAGCACCTACACCTGGTACTGTGGAACTAGGAGAAACACCCTTGATCTCCTCACACACATAAGAAGCAAACTTTGCTCAACTCAAACTAGAACACTTTTCCAATACAACCATGAGTCTATTATATAGATCTCATCCAAACAATGATTAGACATCTAATTACCATAATTAGATCCACAGATCTCAGTCTAAAAATAGCCCTAAACATGCAAACACTTGGTTCATTAGCTAACTGCCCGTAATAAGCTCGCAGTCAAACACACAGGGGACCGACGTCGGTCCCTGTCTGCCTGGAGGTGACCGACGCCGGCCGACCCATGACCGACGTCAGTTGCTTCTCTTCACTATCCTATCGACGTCGGCTGATCAGACCGACGCCGGTTGCTCTAACGCTCAACAACCTTCAGCAACCCCTCCAATGGCCTTCTCCACGTCTGCATCAGTGAAGCTTTTAGTTCCACAACCTAACAATCTCCCACTTGGAGATAAACAGCTGCACTGTACCTATACCTATACCCCATCTAATCTATTTCCTAGTTTGTATCCCTCTTCAAGATCAATCCTGAAGACAACCCACCACACATCCCATGATGTACCTACTGTCATCTGAGTACCCTGCCACATCTGAACCTACAAACACATGTAGTGAAGTCCTGACCCTGCATGTATACCTGCTGCTGGTCCCTCTCAAATACCTAAGAACTCACTTCCCCGAATTGGCTCCTAACTCTCTGACAGCTCCCACTGCATGGGAATACTCAGGTCTATACCAGACCTCATGTGATTTCAGACACTGTACCTGTCCAGCCCTTAGTGTGTTCTGGCTCTGCATCCTGAACCTTGCCAACACCTGATTCACATCAGCTCCCACTCGAGACAAAATCAACTTGTGATCTCCATGTCTCCCATGTCAAAGAATTCCACTGCTCCAAACTCCTCATGACATGCCACTGAACTAATCTTACCCTTAGCTCAACAAAACCCTGTATGTACACCCCTGCTAGCTAGCATACTATCCACATATAGCAACATAATGATGTTGCAATCATCATCCACATGGTAAGTCAAACCACAGTAGTTACCCTGACATTGACTGAAGCCATGCTTCGTCCTCCACCTGTCAAAACCTGTACCACTGTCCTGCAGCTCCTCAAGACCATATACCTGGTCTTCCATCTCACGTATCCGTTCACTCTATTCTTCAACTAAGGTATCCATTCATCTCTGTGCTTTCTTCCGCTGGCAACCCTACCAGAAAACACCTGTTTGGTTCTCTTCCAAGGAATCACATCCTCATCCATGCCAAGCTCACACCTGTTTCCTGGATCCTTCCTACTCTACAATCAGCAACATGTATAAAGAAGAGAAACAACGAATTTGAGGGCCTACTTACGTCTTCAGTCCTTTGTATGGGTGTTTGAGACTCCTTAACAGCGTGCTGTCCACCCAAAATCCATTATAGTGACCGACCTCAGTCACTCCACAGTCTGCATCCGACCGACATCAGTTCCCATGCGTCTGTCCCTGACTACCGACCCTATAGACATTGGTGTCCCTGTTGCTGATGTCGGTCCTCCTGACCAACATCGGTCTTACATACTGTCGACATTGGTCCCATGACCGACGTCGGTCTTAACTTGCCCGACATCGCCGGCTTCGGTCTGCACATGACCGACATCGGCACCTGTCTGTTCGACGCCAGTTCCTCCTGACCGATGCCGGTACCTGTGTTCGCCTGTGAGTGATGACTTTTTACCCGTGAGCTTCTTTGAATCAAAACCCATGTCCAAACTGCTCTGCTCAAAAGTATCCAGCACCATCCACTGGTCTCTGTCCGCCATCTCCTCCAAGTACACCAAGGCTTTCCAGTTCTTAAGCCTGTCAAATATATCTATCTTCCGCTTAAGAACATGCATCTCCTTCTTGCTCATGTGACCAAGCCTACGAAGCCACGTCTCCGCAACAAAAGAAGAATCAATAATATAAACAAGTAGATAAAGAGTACCTATTTTCTTACCACCAGCTAATTCAAGTGCATCCGCTGTGAGAGTTCCTATGCATCTCTCATCACCCAATATTTTTGAATAAATTAGCCATATCTCCAAACCTGGGACCTGCATGACCTTCATCAACACCTGTGTGTTGGCTGCCTGCAATTTCAGCTTCACTTCCCCTTTGCCAATTCTTTGGCAAGGCTCACCAGCTCCTCTACCTGGGGCTGCATGGAAAGAGACAACTGAATCTTTTATCCAAGATTCAACTTTATCCAAGAAACCTCACAAAGCATCCTGTGCAACAACACCTGCTACATCTGCTTCTTCAGTTTCTTCATGCTGATCTGCTACCAACCAACAATAATCTTTTACCTGCTCTTTCTTTCCATAGGACCTTAAGAGACCATCTGTGCTTTTCAACTCTTCCATTCTTAGCTTACTTTCATCTGCCATTGCTCTACTCCCACTCAATCAGAAACCCCTGAGAGTGACCTGTAATCAAAACACACTACCCAGATCTAAACCAATCTGTTAGTATCCCAACCTGAAGCTCTGATACCACTTGTCAGGATCTTGCTCCACCAAAAGAGCACAATATGATTACCAAACCAAGCAACTTAATATGCAAAAATTAACCAGATTCACCAAGTAACTAGAATTCAAAATAACACATGATATGAGAGACAATACACAACTTGTATTAATACTTTATAGAAAAGAAAACAATAAAGAAGATGCCACTTCTTCTCCACCACCTCTTCAGAGGCTCGCCACACCTCAAGTGAATAGTAATTCTTCTCCCCAAAGCTCTCCCTCTTAGGTCCCAACACCCAACTCAAATACAGAGTTGGTGTTCACCTCCCATGCTCCACGCACACCACAAGTGCTCCACGCACTCCACAAGTACTCCACGTACTCCACAAGTACTCAAGGTACTTCAAGTAGATCTCCCATGAACCTGTAACAACCTGCAATTCAACAGACCATACTTATGGAAGGAACTCCCTTGCCTTCCTCTTTGCTCTATCTGAGTACACACCTGTACTCCAAGTAGATCCTGCCTAATTCTGCTCCCTATTGTGTTGCTGTCCTATCTGATCTTGCACACCTGCAAATCAACCCAATTTTGCACACCTGTGAACCTTGACCTTGCACACACATACACCTGCAGATCAACGATCTTACTTACCATGTAGATCTCCTATATAGGCCATGCACCTGTGACCAAGATCCTACATACATGAAGAACCCTGCTAATTCTCCAATTTAGCACCTACACCTGGTACTGTGGAATTAGGAGGAACACCCTTGCTCTCCTCACACACAGAAGAAGCAAACTTTGCTCAACTCAAACTAGAACACTTTTCCAATACAACCATGAGTCTATTATATATATCTCATCCAAATAATGATTAGACATCTAATTACCATAATTAGATTCACAGCTCTCAGTCTAAAAATAGCCCTAAACATGCAAACACTTGGTTCGTTAGCTAACTGCCCGTAATAAGCTCGCAGTCGAACCACACAGGCGACCGACGTCGGTCCCTGTCTGCCTGGAGGTGACTGACGCCGGTCGACCCATAACCGACGTCGGTTGCTTCTCTTCACTATCTTGCCGACGTTGGCTGATCAGACCGATGCCGGTTGCTCTGACGCTCAGCAACCTTCAGCAACCCCTCCAATGGCCTTCTCCGCATCTGCATCAGTGAAGCTTTTAGCTCCACAACCTAACACAAAAGGCTAACTTCTAACCTAACATTGGGTGAAGGAGAGGGGGGTATTTATAGCATTTTTGTGTAAATAAACATGCCAAAATAGAGGAATATTAAGGCAATTCTAATTTCTCCAAGTGGTGCATGTTTTAGTCAAGGTGAGGTTGGTGGGGATTCCCATGTGGGTTGGAAAATCTTCCACTTTGCACATGAATCCAAGTTTGAATGGAAATCATGCACATGGGTTTAAAGAAGACTGAAGACTTTTTATCATCCTTATTTATCTTCATCAAAATGTGGCACCATTTTCCATATGGGGGGATGAAAATTCCAAGGTGAGGTTGGTGGGGATTCTCATGTGGGTTGAAAAGTCACCCATTTGGGTTAAAAAATTCAAAGATGGGTGCACTTTGTCTTTCCCAAAGTCTTAAAGAGGTAGGTATCTCTTTTAAAGTCTAATTTCATGTGGAAAGACAAAAATACATGTTGAATAATGACCCTTTAAGGGGAAATTATCCACATTTCAAGGGGTGCCCTTTTGATGCTTGAATGAGGTCATCAAGAACTTTGGGAAGGGTCCTAAGTGGGGTATGATGTCCCACATCAAGCCACATCATTTTCCATATCACCTCCCAAATCACCTCCCATGTCACTTGACATGTCACATGCCATGTCACTTACCATATCATCATGAATAGTGACTGTGGGTCCCATAGTGAATAGTGATGGTGAATAGTAATTTTTAATAGTAATTTTAAATAGTGATTTTGAATGATATTTGTGACTAGGAAAATAGTGATTTGGTTGGTTAAGAGGGGTTTTTGGAAGGTTTAATAAATTTTATGGGATCCTAACGCATTTAGGCATAAAAAATTATAAGTGTGCAATTTTCTAGTGTCTACACACTCGAATTCCATTCACAAGTAACAATATGTTATCTTTTAAAACATGGTTTAAAACTGTATTCTAGTTCAAGGTTCCATTTCCTTCATACCTTAGAACAAAACTAAACCAAACAACCATCTGTTGTTCTCCAAACATATTGACAACATCAACCAAAGTTTACTTTAATCAACAAAGACACACATTATTGCAAACAATAATCCTTTCTAACCCATCAGGGGTTTGAGTGCTTAAATATGAAAACAAAATTCATTCCTTCCCATATATCTTGATTTATCTTGACAAATAAACACACTTTAACCTTCAATCTCATTTTTAAGAAATTCCAATCTCTCACTTTCATTAGCAAAAGAATAAGCAACAACAAATGACCATAAAATAGGGTTTGATTTCCATTAAAAAATAATAGAGTTATTTTACCAACACATCATCATTTTATTTATAATAATCTTATCCATATAATATCCATTAAACTATTTTAATGAGAATTATATCTAATCAAACATAACTAACTCCTTACGAGTCATAACTGAATCTTGATGCCTTTTCCTACCTGAAGGTTGGTTACATTTCACTTTTCTTGCTTTTCACACAATATGACATATCCATATCTATGACATTGTAATTATGGTCAATTGAAGAATCTTTTACAATACCTAAACACTTAGAAAAACTTGAAAAATCTTGTCAACTCCATAGAATTTATCAAAATCCTTATACAAGGCTCAACACCATTTGAATTTTCAAATAGTATTTTTGGTGGGAAAAGTAATATTTCAAATTTTATGCCTCTTTAGACCAAATAGACTCCTCCTATGGACTTAAAATAAACTATAACAACTTTAAAACATATAATAAACCAACTTAAGACAAAATTTGATCAACTTTGGGGTCCATATAGGATGCCCTTGCATCATACTACTAAGCTGGAAGAATCTTTGCCACATTTGTTGAATGTTTCACTTGGTATATGCTGCTACTTGAATGCATTGAACTTCCTCTTTGAAGTTGTCTACTTGAAATTTTATCTCATAGAGGTGTACATGCCCTTAGGCCCCACACTTAGGCCTCCTTTGATTCATCTCCTTAATCAACATACCTGCACACACAACCAAATTGTTAAAGAAAACATGTATGCTACCTTCTTCTTCTTGCTATGCATCTATGTACTAATCTTCCTTATATTTTAACTAATTCTCCTTCTCTTTAAATCCATCCTCAACAAATTCCACAAGTATGTAATCCTATTCCTCCTTCACCAATGCTTCTTGTGCTATTCATTCCACTTCATGCATAACTTGTGCTTTATCCTTGCATCAATCTTATATACATTTTTGATTTGATGTTGTATATCAATTTATTCTTCTTGATTTCCCACTAACTCTTGTACTTGTACTGGTTGCATATTCATCTTCACTATCCATTTTTCTTGATTTCTCTCATAATCTTACTGTATATAGCTCAAATCTTTATCATTCTCTTCTTGTTCTATACTCTTTTGAAAACATTTGTGTTTATCTACCTCATCTATCATTCCTTCTTTGAATTTTTTCTCCATACCTGCATTTTTATCACAAACCATCATGTTAGAAATAAAACTTGGAGCCCTCATTGTTCTCTTAAGGGCTACCTTCTCACACATATCAACCTCCAACTTACTCTTCACTTGCTTGGTGTCAATCCCAAACCATTGCTCATCCATATTAGTTGTTATGTCAATCATTATACTGTTGTCTTCTCTTCTATGGACTTGGCTACCATGCTTGTCTTGACTAGCTTCTCTCTTAAGCACTCTCATTGGTGCTATGCTTTCTTCCTTCTCTTGAAAGCTTCTTGCTACCACCTTGCAATCTTGTGATATCTCTCTCATGTCCATATTTATGGACTCATAATTTATCACATCAAATAACTTAACACAACTCACTTATTCTTCTTTCTTGGGTACTTGTATCCAAACCACACTGTTTATTGATCTACTCTAACACTACATCATCACCATGATTCTTTCATCTTTTATATCTTATTCACCCTTCAATAGGATAAGTGTATATGTCTTTTCATCCTGCTTAATGGTATATGTGTTTTCTTTAACATCATGTATGACATGCTTATCAAACTACCATGGCCTCCCTAACAACAAATGACACACATATATAGGCAAAATATCACATAACACTTGATCTTTATATCTCCCTATTTGAAACTCAACCCAACTTTGCTCACTTACCAATATTTTGTGTCCTTTCTAAACCCATGAAACTCTATATGGTTTTGTATGAGGAATGCTCTTCAATCTCAACTTCTGCACCATCTCCAATGAAACAATGTTAATAGTACTACCACCATCAATAACCAAATTACATACCTTACCATGGGCCTTGCATATACTTTTAAACATGATTCTTCTTTGGGCTAGTTTTTTGCCTTGTTTTTACTATAATAGTACTCTCCTCATGAGTAAAGACTCATTCTTATCATGTCTTCTATCCTCATTCTCCTCTCTTTACTGATGCATACTTTTATTTACATTCCTTGGACACTCTGATGCCCTGTGTCCCTCTCTATGGAAATTCTAACATTGACCCTAAAATCTCTATCTTGGTCCTTGTCTCAATGGGCTTTCTTCCCTTCTCATTCTATCATCTACTAGTGGTTTGATTTTCCTTGCATGGTGTTGATCCATTCCATCTTCTTGAACTGCTACTGCATGTTCATGTGGTCTCTCTTGAACCACCTCTCTATTCTCTCTCTCATCCATCCTTTGTAATGGTACTAACTAGCCTTTCTACCTATCTTCTCTTTCTTCTCTTTGTTAACTTCTTCTGAGAGTATCCTCAATAGCCTCCATCCTCATCACTAATGGATCAATCAGTTGGGTCATTATTTTGACCAAATCATCCTCTTCTTTTCTTGCTCTCTCCATGGAGCATTGTCTTTGATCACCTATCTTGCAATGTACTTCAAAAAACATGTTAATATTTTCAATCAATCGACAAAATATTATTCTATCTCTGACCAAAATGATTCAGAGTATATACCAAATGCTCACACTAATCCTTGTTTCTTAATCCCACTTCTTTACACAATGGTTCTTAGGTTCATTTCTCATGTTTTGGTTTACACATTATTAAAGTTTCTATTATTCTCTTAATAATTTTTATCTTGTTCAATATTATCTACTTAGTCTTCTATTCCCTTCTATCATCTCTGTTAACACTCCACAAATCTCACTTTCTTCCTTTCTATAATTTTGACCACATTAGACACATTCCATGTACTATGAGGTTCCACTTCCTATTATGATGATATTTATGGTTTTTAAATTGTCTTAATAATACTTATATGGTTCTCAATATGCCTCTCTATCCACTCACTAACTCTATCCTAACTTCCAAATCTCAAATCTTTCTTTTGCACAACTCTGCCAACTTTTCCTCAGTCCTTCTAGCCCTATTTTTAGGATTTTATTAGTTTATATGATTTGTATGGATGATTAAATGAGAAAAATTAAAAAATTTCAACACCCTCTATCCAATACTTTTTGATCTTGAATTTTCATGCAATAACTCAATGTTTTGTTAACCCTTTAGACCTTTTTAGGTCTCTATTTACCCCTTTAAACCTCCTAAGGACCAATTTGCATGCAATATTAAATTTCCATACTTATAAGTATGTTGACACAAAATAAACTCTAAAATATATCTATACACCTAAAATTTGAGTTGTTCATAAAGTTTCATCAAAATTTAATGGTGGAAACTCATCAAACTCTCCAAACCTTAGATTAGGGCTTAATGGACCCTGTACTAGTCCGAGAACACAAAAATGTACATAAATTTTGGAATATGGGGTTTCAAAGACCCAAACATAGTTTATAAGGTTTTCATGGACCTATAACAACTTTCCAAACCACTAATTTCATACTTTGAACCCACTGTTTAACCTTTCTATTTCAAAACCCACTTGACTGTGTTACAAATGACTGTCTATAGGCATAGTTATCTGTCTAGAAGATTAACACACTTTAAAAAGTAACTTTAGTCTCAAAGTAAAATTAAAATTAATATAATGGACTTACCTTTATGCATGAATATTCTTGAGAATCGACTCAAAGTCCATTTCTTTACAAGAAACATACTTACAATCTAACCTACATTCTTTCCCACAGTGAACAGGCCCTGTTATGAGCCAATATGTGAACAATAGGATTCTCTCCAAATTTCCTTGAAAGTAACCTTTAGAAATAATAATAAAAACCTTGAAAAAGGTAAGACAACTCTATAACAATGTTTAAATCCATTAATCACTCAAATTCCATTCACAAGTAACAATATGTTATCATTCAAAACAATGTTTGAAACTGTATTCTAGTTCAAGGTTCCATTTCCTTCATACCTTAGAATAAAAATACATCACACAGCCATTTTTTGTTCTCCAAACACATTGACAACATCAACTAAAGTTTACTTTAATCAACAAAGACACACATTGTTGTAAACAATAATCCTTTCCAACCCATCAGGGGTCTGATTACTTAAATATGCAAATAGAATTAATTCCTTCCCTTATCTCTTGAGTTATCTCTAAAAATAAACATAATTTAACCTTAAATATCATTTGGGAGAAATTACAATCTCTCACTTTTATTATCAAAACACAAGCAACAACAAATGACCACAAAATAGGGTCTGATTTCCATTAAAAAACAACAGAGTTCTTTTACCAACACATCATCTTTTTCTTTATACTAATCTTGTCTATACAATCTCCATTCAACTATTCAAATGGGAATTATATTTAATCAAACATAACTAACTCCATATGAGGCATAACTGAATCTTGATGCCTTTTCCTATGTGGAGGTTGGTTACATTGCACTTTTCTTGCTTTTCACACAATATGACATATCCATATCTATGCCATTGGACTTATGGTCAATTTAAGAATCTCTTACAATATCTAAACACTTAGACATAGTTGAAACATGTTATCACCTCCATGTAATACATCAAAATCCTTATACAAGGCTCAACAACATTTGAATTTTCAAAATAGTGTTTTCAACAGGGAAATGAATATTTCAAATTTTATGCCTCTTTAGACCAACTGGACTCCTCCTATGGACTTCAGCTGACCTCTAATAACTATAAAATATCTAATAAACTAAATTAAGACAAAATTTGATCAACTTTTGTTTCCATACAAGATGACCCTACATCAACCGGTGGTGGTGTCTTAATCATGGGTGAATGCTTGGTGTCTTAGCTTAGGAAAAAGCAAGCCTCTGCATCTATATCAACTATAGAAGTTGAGTATATAGCTTCTAATTCTTATAGTACTTAGGTAATATGGGTGAAACAAACCTTGGAAGATTATAAGGTAAGACAAAATGGACCTTGTCCTATCTATTATGACAATACTAGTACAATTAGTATTTATAAGAATTTTGTTATACACTAAAAAACCAAGCACATTCCTATTAGATGTCATTTATTAAGAGAATAAGTAAGTAATCAAATTGTTAAATTGGAATATGTTTTTACAAAATAACAACTTACAAACATTATGACTAAAGCATTGATAAAATCCACATTTGAGTATTTAAGACAAAGCTTGGGTGTCATTTCCTTGTCTATGAATCATTAAAAGGTCATTTGAGTAGGAGGATAATGTGTTTTCATTAGGAATAAGGTCTTAGAGTTATGTATATGATAATTTGTGTATATGATGATTCTGTCAGAGTGCTTTGAAAAGGTTCTAAACCATGATGGATTGTAGAGGATAAAGGGCAATTATTTTGTTGCTATGAGATCCATATCATTTGAAGTGTTGCTGGTATATCTATTCATTGAGAAGACTTATTGAAGATTATCTTTTTCTAGATAGAGCATGGAGTTAGGTGGAGCTAACTCAGATAGTTTGAGAGACTTGAAGAGATGTGCATAATGTTAAGAGGATATATCTAAGCCCTATGAGGATTTTATCAGGTCTAAGGATCAGAAAATTCCATGTTCAGATTGGTGAATATCAAAGGCAAACAATTGATTCATATAAATTTGTAAGTATCTTGAGCATCTTAAATAGTACTTGAATACATACATAATGTTGAGGAATGATTTTTGGCATGATGAGGAAGATATCCTTTGTTATTAATATCAAAGGGGGAGAAAGATCAGAATGAAGGAACTCAATTTAAATAAGTAAGAAGTCATTCTAATGATATTTTGCCATCAATGACAAAGGGGGATATTATTGAGCATAGTCATTGATGTTTGGTTTTCATTGATGTCAAAGATAGAATGTTGTAGTAATGTATTAACGTCAAAGTGATCAGATTAATGTTTTGGATAGTTATGACACATTTATAGGTCTGTAAGGATAAAGGATAAGCTATGAGGCATCCATAGATGCCTTGGTGAAGTTTTGGTATGTCACTTGATAATTTAGAATGAGAAATAAACATTTTATAACTTAAGAGAAGCCAAACCATCACTACACATCATGTAGATATGAATGACCCAAAAAGTTTGTGCATTTATTTTAGGTACTAAAAAATTTAACCAAGGTCAAAGGATTTCATGGAGATGTTGTCTATAGTGCCAAGAAGGTACCCTAAAAATTTGGACTCTTGAAGTGTTTTCTAGCTCAAGTTATAAACCTTAAAATTTTTTCTTACAGACTATGATGGGCCAGAGACTGCCAAGTTTAACCTCATTAAATTTTGAGGTCACTAGACAATTGATCTAATGGTGAGCATTCATCATCCAGATCTTAATCTAATGGTGTGTATTTAGTCAAAATGTTAAAGAGTCTAAGATTGCACGTGCTAGTGACAAGTGTCATTATCTCATTGGGTTGACAAAAGATCAAAGATTCATGAGGGTTCTTAATGACACAGATCAATGGTGTGGGTTGAGTCAAAATTCAAATGTGAAGAAGGAACGTAGAGTTACCAAGTGGCACAATCATGAGAGCTTTGATCTAAGATCAATGATGAGCATTGCATGATAAAGACCAAACTACATAAAGGAGATAGATGGTGTGTATTTATCCACAATTACCAGGAAGCATGAGATGAATTTAAGGTGCTCGATGTTTAAAATTTTCTTAGTGAATGTTGGAATTCAAATATTAAAACTTGTGAAGGAAAACCAGTGCTCAATGTTTAGGCTATAACTTTTGATCTGGGATGAATTTCTTGATGTAGTGAAAAAAAAAGTTGTAGAGGACTTCAAGTTGCATCTAGAGAACCTTATTAGATGGTATGAATATTTGTATATTTAAATATATTGAGATTCAAAGTTTACTATTTGTTTATTAATGGTGTTCCTATGTACATGATAATGTTTGAGCAAATTGTGCTTTAGCATAAGGGTGTTTTGGTAGGAACAATCACATGAAGATGTCATAAGGGTTATATGGAGTGGACCCATATAGTTGAATTTGAAAATATGTTCTTAATTTTCTCGATGGAGTGATAAATGGGTGAATAGGTATCCATGAGACCTATAAGGGCTACTAAGACCTAATTGAAAGGTGTAGCTGCTTAAGTGTGACCCATAGATGCTATATATGACCTGTGAAGATGATATTGAGCTTTGTATTAGCATGTTAGATGTCTTAATGGTTAAGGCAAGTCTTATGTCTGACCAGGAAGTTGATATTCATGAAGAATCTATAAATAGTGGAGACCAAGGCAATGGTTTCTAGACTTGTAGGTGAGTGTGTTGAGAGAGCAAAATATAGAGATGAAGGAAAGATATCAAAGGGAGTGTGCTCAGTGGATGGAATGAAGTACAAAATAGATTGACGATGAGTAAAGAATATTAGAGAGATATAAAAGAGGTGTTTTTGGATGCATTGCTTGCATGAGCAATTTTGTGTGTGTGATGAGTTGATAGAGAGATATTATACATATTTTCTTCAATCAGATTGATTTTTAATTAGTGTTCTAGAGCTATTGATTTCATAGGTGTTATGTGGGTGTTCAAAATCTAGTATAAGTGGGTGCTTATTCATAATTAGGAGTGGGTACTCCTTGTGAAGTAGGTGCTTTAGTAAAAGTTCTTATGTTTGTGATCATCTTATAGGACAAGTAGTCCATGTGTTTGTAGGATTGAGAGTGAGTTTTATTCCCCAAGAGGGTTTCCCACGTAGATATTATGTTATGTATGTGATCTTTCATTATCTTTCTTATTCATTGTTATGAACATCTTGTATGCTTTATGAGTGCTTGTGATCATTTATTAAGAGTTTTAAATGATTGCAATTAAAGTTTGAAATAGCTTGTATCATTGATTCACCCCTGATCTTAGTGATTGTACCTCCAAGCAATCTTGGTATATCAAATGCTTTAAGTGTTTGGGTCTCACAAAGGATTGAAGGGTTCAATGTTTGAATCTTAAAAAGTGTTTGAAATTGGATTAATTTGAATGTTGGACCTTAATTGAACCATGTTTGACCTTGAATTCAAAATATTTTACCTTTGCATTTCAATTTGACCTTAACTTTGACTTGATGAAGAAGATTGAATTTGTTTGAATTTAACCTTAACATTAGGCCTAGATTCAAATTGGACCTTGGTTTTGAATTAGTTTTGAATCAGAAATTGGAATTTGATAAGAATTAAGGCTAGTTCAAAATTGACAGTATAATGATGTGACTTAAAAAAAGTGGATTTTCAATTGGACAACATTAGGCCTAGAAGGGAGTGACTTTTGAATTAGAATAAAAATAAAGTAATGCTTTATCATGTGAGTGTATATGGACTAAGTTTGAGAATTTGATTTTTTTGGACATACAATGAGTTTTGACATCACATCAAAGCAAATAACATTCAGGTACATGATCTTATCTTAGTGGTAAATTGGTATTGCATCAAAATCACTGAGCCTTAAATATACTTAATTTGAGAGGAGAAATTTAAGGATTAATTCAATAAATTTTTAAATGTAGGTGAAAGACCCACCTTATCTCAATTTTTGTTTGTGATAGGCAATCTTTAGGGGCTATTACCTTTGCATCCATACATCAGTGAAATTTTTATAACCAATAGGTCTTAATCTAAAGTTTTCTTAGCTTAATAGATTGTCTCAAGATGGGTAAAAAATCTATCAAAGAAGAGATCCAAATGCATTTATATTCATAGGGGGATACAATCCATACCAAAGAGGCCTTAGATACCTTGATGGTGATGTCTAATGGCTTAACATTGGGAGTTAACCCATTATTTTTATGAAACCCTTTATGGGGGAATTTATTAAGCCTTAGCAAAACCTGTCAACTATTTATATCCCCCATCAGATGTATGGGGTTGGTATGAATGTTGGGATATAAATCCTTAGTCACCATTGCATAAATACCCATGAGAAGGAAAAGATACCCCAATTGTGTAGCCTAAAATAAAAAAGGGAAGGTATAACCATTTCTAATTCACAAGAATCCCACTAAGGGTAACCAAAGAGCATACTTAGATAAATCTCCCAAGATAAAAACAAATTGTTATCTTCATGTTTTTGGGTCACCCAAAAAATGGGAGATCATACATGTGAAGGAACCTCACAAATACACACTTTAAGAAGTAAAAGGAAACTAAAAAAGTGTGAGAACAACAATGAATAGGAACTAAACAAGTTTTAAATCCAAATTGAAGTGTTTGACAAAAAGGAAAAATACTTTATTTTGAGTTTTGAATCCACTTCTTTGACCAAGGACCTAAAATAAAGTGGTTATAATGTTTTAATGTATTCTTTGACAAGCAAAACTTGTGACAAACAAGATATAATCCTAATATGTTCTTTCTAATGGGTAACCTATAATAAAACATATCAGTACCCTCATATTTTCTATTTTGTAATAAATAAATGCAGCATGAAGATAAATTAACTAAAAATTCAAAAACTTCATGAGAAAATACATGATTTTAAAAAACACCCAAAATGGATATCGAATGATAAAGAATAAGCTTGCAAAATTTGGGCTACTAATCACATTATGAATTCATCATTTTCATCCACATTTCCATTGTTTAGATGTTTTTGTCATTTTTATCCATGTTTTTGCTATTTAGACATTTCCATAATTTTCATCCATGTTTTAATTTTTTTCCTTCATGTTTCCACCATTTTCCAAAAATACATAAAATAAAATATACATGATGTTTTCACTAATACACAGGGCCTTTTCACTTATACACACATTTGTTTCCTTCATGTTTCTGACATTTTCCAAACACATAGAAACTAGAATAAGCATGGAATTTTCACCGATACATAGGGTGTTTCCACTAATACTATGGAATTTATACCAATAATGACCTATAAAAACATATTAAAAATGAAAACAAATAGTGTTTCTGCTATTTTTAGGGATAAATCTACTACAAGGTGTTTTTATCGATATGACCTGGAATAGAATTTGGAATTTTTTGAAGAAAAAGAGGTGAATTAAGCTAATGATTAGGTTAATTCTTGAAATTAAAAGGATGAGAAGGGTGTATAAGAGTTCATGGGTTGTGTCATGTCCCACCGACCATGTCATTATGTAAGAGATGAATCCAAAGAGGGTTAGTTCAACTATTAATGAATACATATCAAAATGATTGAATTAAACTAACACCCCAACCCTCTTCAATATGTTTAAGCAAGACTAAACAAAAGGTAAATCAAATATAAAAAAAAACACAAATAATTTATACCTTCCTTGAAAGAATCCCTTTACTTGCTGATTCAAAGAGGTATGTGCTTGGATTATAGAACTAGAGGTATTTGGCAATGTTAAATCTACTTACAAGAAAATCTCCCCTTATTTACATTTGATTTAGCTTGAGAATTGGATTGAAAAAAATGAATATCCTTAGGTATTTCAATAGAGTAAATTTAGGTTTAAGAAGCTTATCTATAATGGAGGGGGGACCTTCAATTTATATACTTGTTGAATTATTGAGGACTATCCATCTTGATATCCAAATGGATGGCTAGGAATGAGTCCTCACATTCATCAATGTTGGAGGTTGGAGATGTAAGAGGGTCCATTTAAGGAAATTTGGAGTGTGGAAGAGATTTGGAATAAAAGTGCAATCATTACCCCTTTTGTAGTGTGTAATAGGGTGTAAGGAGGAGTGTGTAAGAAGGTGTTAGAGTTTACTTCCACTCCTCTCTTTTCCCATTTAATTTTCCATGTGATGTCATCAAGATGAGGTGATATTACCTTTTTGATTTTTGATAAATATGGATATTCCAAAAGTTATGAAAAATTCCATTAGGGGTAGATTAGGTTAATTAACAAAGGTTAATTAAAAATTAGAATAAAAATAATTTTAGTGGGTTGAAAGGGTTAATAGAAGACATAATTAATTCACTGGGGGGAGGAATAATAGCGAGTAAAAGACTAATTAATGGGCATGAAGTGTCCAATTTTAAGTGTCTACACTAAGTGTAAATAAAGTTTAAACAAGGTGATATACATTCATTACACAAGAAATTATGAAACTTATGTCTATCAAATTAAATTATAGGGTTATAATATACTTACCTCGAGTAATATTTGTTGAGCCTCAATCTCCCCCCTTGGCCAATGGTGCTTTGCAAGAGATTATTGTGGTTGTAAGGATATCATAGGCTGAATCAAGATCTAGGATAAAATGAATCCTCCTACTACATTTAAGACTCAAAACAACAAGATTTCTTTCAAGATAAGATCTACGCAATAAATCCTCTAAATGTAAACTTAGGGAAGAAGTGTGAGTAATAACTATGAACATAAGATTGTAATAAGGAGAGATTAGTATAGCGTTAGTGGATGAAATAAAAATCCAAAATAACACACTAATAGATAACACCTTAAGACTAGATCAAAAAGAGAGCTTCGTGAACAAAACTAAATGGAAAACACAACTAGAATGCAAAAGACAAATGATATTTCACCTTTCTTGGATGCTCTAAATAGCTTGTTGGAGTGGCTTTATCGGCTTGTGCTCAATGAGTCTTCATCAAAGGAGGCTTGGCTATCTCCTTTTCTCCTTGGCACCTTTGGATTATGAAGCTTCACTCAATAATTTGGCATAATAACAATACATAAATGGATTTTGAAAGCATTTAAGCATGATAACTCTGGCTTGAGAGAGCTTAAAATTATGAGTGTGAGGCCTTGAATTTATAGATTTTTACAAATGATTAGAATGAACTTGAATCATCCATCTCAAGATGAATATGTGTGGCTAATAATCAATTCAATTTTGGAGGCTAAAATAAATAAATGCCCTCATAAATATTTGGGATAGAGAGGCATTAAAGAGGCATGGGATGACTTAATTAGATATTTGTTGCATTTATAGCCTAGGGATGCCTTCCCAAAAAATGATGTCACTTGATGATGCAAAAACTCAATCAATTTCCAAAAATAAATATTTAAAAGGCTCCATGGAATTCTTAATTAGGCTCATGATTCAAATTAATTAGTCTTAAACATGATTTATCAATTTTGGTGTAAATCTTTACAATTGGTGCATAAATTAATCAAACTGGTCAAAATGTCATATTATTAGATCAAAATTTGACTGGTTTAGAATTAGGATGTGATATTAGATACGTTGGAACCATTATCCCATTTAGTATGTTGCCAACACAAAATAACAAGGGCACGTGTCTCATGCAAGACATTTGATAGAAAAGAGTAATTCAGAGCACCCAGGTGCAAAATCATCATTTTGACTCAAAATGATATGATCAAAGTTAGCTATCTCATAAAATTCATTTCCCCATTTAGGAACACATTGGTGAAACTAGGCTCTTGTATATGAAAAATTCAAATTATCTAGTATATTTTAGTGTTTTTAGGCCAAATTGTGAATTTTGGTAGAAATTGGTTTGAAGCTTGATTGGAGGTTATTGGTGGCCACTTTTAGGTGTCTACAATAACAATGTGAAAACAGAGGTTATTCTATATTAGAATGAAATGGTAACTTGTATTTATAGTGGTGAATGATCCTAATCCCTCTTAAAGGTTAAGTTGATGATATTGACTAACTTGATTTAGTTTTAAATAGGTTGATTAACCTCAAACTAGGTTGGCCAGGCTAATATAGTTGTAAAGACTACACTAAAACATTCAAAACTGCATTGATCTGATCAATGTAGTTGGTAAGGGATGGATAATGGATAACACTAATTAAATGGGCTGATATAGTAGGAAATTATAGGTCTTGATATAACTAGAGAGATGGAAGGAGATAACTTAGTGGAATAAATATGAGGAAGTTAAAAATGGATGTAGGACTAATAAATAAGCAACAATATCTCTTTTAAAGCACCAAAAACCTACCCACCCCTTTACCACTGCACCATTTAAAGCATGCACTCAGCAAGATTTAAACTTGACATGTTTCTATAAGAGAGAAAGCATCAATAAAATGATAAAGTTTAAAAATATTATATGTATACATATGCCTACTTGAAGCTCATCATGTGTCACTAGAGTATAAAATGGGATGTTGCTTCAGGAAATAACATAATAACACAATAATTGAACTAACTCAAAAATGAAATATTGAAATGGATGTTGATAAATGAATAATTTAAAGTAACATATACATATCTTGACTTACATTTATCACTGAGTGGTCACGTACTATATTTATAGTCTGATCATTGAGGACATAATAACTGCATTGGATAAACCCTAGGGATACAAAGCTAGAGAGAAAAATAAGTAATAGCAGGAAGGCCAAAGTAAATGTAAAACTCATAAAACAAATTTAAGAACTTGAAAAATTTGTAATCTAGGATGAGAATGGATAGGTTAGGACCAAAATACCAAGGAATATGAATAACAAAGGGAGGGAAAATTGGGTAACTTAAAATCTAAGGCTATTAATAATTGAAAGACCTAAAAAAGTATCCAAAGTAAGAAAAGTAACATTCTAGATCAAACACAAGAATTTATGAAACAAAATAATGTAATAAATATGAATGGAAGAAAAGTAACAATTCATACTCAATGGAAGATGTAAAAACAATAAATGATTAATGCAAACAACATTGATGAAAGAGAAGTAGCAATCCATACAAAATCAAAGATGAACAAATGGGAAACAATTAGAGAAATGGGATGAAATGGCCTATAAAAAGGTTAATACAAAACTTAAGGTCCCAAACATAACTAAGGGAGATATGATAAGGATAAAATAACAACTAAGAGTGCATCTCACAACAAATCAAATATGTATCTTCTATTATAATGATGGATCTACTAAAACTGCCATAATTTAAACATGTCAAAAAGAAATAGAGAATTAGAAGTACATAATTTAGGAGAATATTTTGAAAGAAAACCTACCTATCAAGGGGGGAATGAAATGGGTGGTGAGGGAGAGAGGGTGGTACGAAGGTTAAAACATAATATTTATAAAAAATAAGACACTCCAATCAAGTTGGTAAGACTAAGAGAGTTTTGACATAAATGACCCTAGAGAGATTGACCTAACAATGTAAGTTTGGGCTGACTAGTGAAGTATAAGTATCATCCCATAAAGGCTAATATGCATGAAAATTAAAATGGACCTACTATCCCATAACATGTTCCTCGTGACTTAGGACCCCTTGTAGAGCCGTCAATCTAACGTGAAGATTGGGTACTTGCGTAATAAAATATGTATCATTATGAGTATATGATAATGATATTTCCTACCCCAATTTATTAGCCTACCACACCCCAATGGATCTTGGATATATCATGAGGCCAACTGTGGAGTTTGACCTTTATTTGGGATAGGAGATGTGCCAAATAAGTATCACATTTTTTGGTGTGATTTGACTATGAATATTATTTTTACCTTTTAATCATTGCCTTTTTATTTTATGATACAAATTTTATTTTTTTTGAGTTTTATTGTTCCTCCTCCATACAAATTAAAAAAACCAAACATGGGTGATGAAAATGACTATCAAAATAGAGCTTACACTTAGTGTCTAGAGAAGAGAACCTAAAGATCACAGTGTCTAATATTATTAGACTTGTACATTAGAAGAGAGTTCAATCTCAAAATGACCTTGGTGTGCCCAAACATGACAATGAAATATAGGAGAATGATTGAAATGAGCATAAAATAATTAGGTTGCCCCTAATCACAAAATTTTTTGTAAATGGATATGGTACAATGATAGGTAGGCATGAATCATCATCATGATAGAGGGTATCCATGAATTATTACGTGAAGATATACTACTAGAGTTTTACTATAAAATAATATGACTGATTCTAAGTGTAAAAAAACACAACTTTTGACATTTGCCTTATCTTTTAGGGAAAATTCTTAGCTAAGGTAGGGAATATAAGAAATCTATATAAGTAATTAGTGGATGTTTGTGAGGAATGTATATTCCTATTTGAGGTCGTACAATCCAACTCATAAATTGAAAAAGCATGAAGGCACAAATAGACAACATATGAAATGATCAAAGATAGGAACTAAGGTAAATGTGTAAGAAAACTTGGAGGTGAATACAAAACTAATGTTGATGCTATACTACATAAATGAGTCTAAGTAAAGGCTATAAGAAATGTTATATGAAATCATGTAAGTAAGAGTGCACTAGAAATGTAAATGAGCAATACAAAAATTAAAACTAATAAAGGACATCGAACTAAGCAAAGTACTTCTTTAAGAATTGAGAGTTGGTTGGTTCTTTAAAGATATGTCATTCAACTATTTGAAATCTATAAGTGATAGTTCCAAGGATATTTGACTAAGTAAGGACTCCACCACTTTTGAGCATAATTTTCTTCTTTGTTGTGGGTGTAATCTAACTTAAGCACTAAGTATCCAACATTGAAAGTATGAACTTTAACTTTTTTGTTATGTTGTTTTGCAATGCAAGTTTTTTTTATTAGAGATTATGTTGTAAAACACATATAAGTCATTCATCAATAACAAATAAGGAGAGAAGATGGGCTTCACAAATATCCTAATCGATATTATTACATGAAGATAAATTCATAAGGAAGGTAATTCAAATTCTAATGGTAAGACATCTATAGAGCCATAAACTAAAGAGAAAGGAGTTGCCATATTGGAAATACAAAGGCTAGTATGATAAGCCCAAAGTTCAAAATAAAGATTGAGATGTCAATTTTAGACACCCAATTTTGGACACAACTAGATTTCGACTAGACTTCAAACTAATTCCTACCAAACTTTACAAATTAAGCCTAGGAATCACTAAACATCCTAATATTGGATGCACATTATTCATATATACTTAGAATCATGCTAAGGCATTCATATTTTGGATACTAGCCTGTATGCAATAATAACCTCTCATGGATTCATCCCTAAACACCTTGTGACCTAAAAACTGTCAGTTTGGCCTATAAACCTATCAAATGGCACACTCCATCAAATATTAAAAGATCAAAAATGATAATAAAAACTAATAATCTAATTAAATAATATGAAATTATTAGTTGAAATATCCATTTATAATTAATGAATATCTAAAAATGAAAATTCCAAAAATCAAAATATCAAGCCTTTTCATCATTACCTTTATGAGTTGTCAAGCTCTTTCAAAATATCTAATTTGAGATCAATGCCTAGTAATTAAAAATCATAATTAAATGACAAATATTAACTCAATTGGAGTTATTCTTAACTCACCTAGGGTTAATATCAACCCATTTCATGTTAAAACTCAACCTTAACTCACCTTGGGTGAGAGTTAATTCTTGAGGCTATAAATACAAGGCCAAACCCCTTCATTTTTAAGCTTGGATATTGCATAGTTATTATGCAAGATTTACTCCATAATCCAAATGGAAGTAATGTTACCATGACCAAATTTTAAGCCAAGCAATTAAAGCCAAGGTGCCAAGGAAACGTGAATCTAACAAAGCTCCATTGATGAATATTTATTGATGCACAACCGAGCAATCCTTTTGGAGCTCCAAGAAAGGTAAAAGAAGGTTTTTTTTAATGTTTTAGTTGTGTTTCATATGTATGTTTATTACCTAATCTCTCCTTAGTGTCTAGGCTAGAGGTATTAGGATCTTAGTGTGTTTATTTGAGTTTTATTTCTTGGACTAACACAAGACTAACCTCCCATCTATGGATTACTTATCCATATGTTGGCATGCCTGGTGGGATAAAAAATCCCACATAACCAAGGATATTGACATGATAATTTTATGTTTTGTAATGGAGGCATAAAAATCTTCAAGTTTCAAGTTTTAACTTCATTTTTTATATCTTTCTATTTTAAGCAAGTCATAGGGTGCAGGGATTGACACGAATTTTTAATCATAAGTTACAGTGATTGATGCCACTTTTCCAGATCAACATCAATTACATGAATCAACCATGATCCCTATGTGAAAAATAGAGCATGACAAATAAATATCTAACAATGGGTTTACTTGATTCTTCTTGCCTTCATTTTGTGTTAGATGATTTGCAGGTTGTTTGTATAACCTATTTATTGTAAAATAAGAAAGACGTTTACATTTTAAAGCTCATTTATTAACCCTTTTAATTTAAAATTTTTGGGAATATTGGGGTATTATTCCTAATTTAATTAAAGGTTCTGAGTAGTAAATCAATACATAAATATGCAATAATTAAGCTACTGATTTGTGTAAAATATATTGTAATTTTGACCTTTCTAAAAATAGTAATAAGAGATGGAAAAGAAGACTTAGCTGGAAACTGATTGATCTGACTTAGAGAAAGGTTAGAATTCACTATTGATGATTGGGACACTATCAAAAACTAAGATCTAAGCTATGTTTGGTGATTGGATAGGAGCATCATAACTATATAGGAGTGGCAACAACACTGTAGTCTACCTCTGCCACTATTGTCCCGAGGATCTAAGCTTTCTAGGTTTTGTTCACCAGGTCTGTGTGACCCTATCCATGAAATTTTAGTAGCTAGAAGTATGTAGAGCTCCCTATAGATTAGATTTTCTCTTCAAACCCTATGTTCCATTGTTATTTGATCAATTTTGAGAAAGATTGGGGGAGGGGTTAGTGTGTGTAAGATTCAATAGACGTGGATTCATATCCCTTGTGTGGGCATGCTGCCTACATATCAATACTTTGAAAAGGGATCAAACCATATATAGTTCTCCCACTTGATGTGCTTTATGAAATTATGTGTATGAATATTCATATTGCTAAACTAGATGTGCTTGAGGTGGTTAGGGACTAGTGTAAGGATTTGAATAAGCTTATAAGTGTGTTGGCTGACTGTATACAAAGAATAGAGAAGATTCCTTGAGTAGTCTTGCTTATATTATTGCTTGCTTAGTGATAATTATCAACCCTTTCCAAATGATCTTTAAATGGTATTTTATAGGGATCTATTGGTCATGGGTTGAATATGCTCACATTAGGCTGACAAGGAGGAGGGAGAACCAGAATAATTTGACTATTGGGGCTAGAAATGGACTTGGATAAGAGCACTAAAAGTAGACATGAGTGACACTAGCACTATAGTCCTAGTGTGGTGCTATTATCCTTAGCTGATGGGACCTAGGGGTGGATTAGTCATGAAATAAAGGGTCTGGCTTAGTTGGGATCAATTCTAGAAGGCTAGAGATGATTGAGAATCAGTGAAAATAAGCCTAAGAGGGTTAGAAGAGAAAGCAAGAGGGACCTATGGGTTAGATGTCATTATCCACACTCAAGCTATTGATTTTTACATTTTATATGACTACATTGCCCCAACTTTATTCTAGTGCTTCAACAAAGCAAAATACTAGGATAAAGGAAAAATAGAAAGTGTATCTAAATTTACCTACAATGGTGAAGCTCATGATGCTATGTGATGCTAGGTGTGCATAGAGAGAACACGCTGTAAAGTGCAAATCTACAAGAAAAACAAAGAGTAAATTAGTTATTACTAGATACACTATATCTAAAATAAGAACTTACAAAGTTGGGTACGAGAGAGAGGAAGAGAAAGGAATGAATACACCTCATCAAGTACACAGACCAATACAAAACCTATTATGATGTTGAGTGATGTTATACTAAGAGTAATATCATTAATGGAGTTGAGTGCTCAATTCCCTAGAAGTGGCTCAAGAATGAAAAGCCTGGCCCTTTGGCTCCATCATCACCCACTAAGTGAAGCTAGGTGATCATGCATGTATTAATCAATGTTTGGACTATGTGTCCAATCCCTTTGAATTGGTGGCTCAAAATACAAAGGCTAGCTAGTCCTTTGGATCCATCATTGCCCCATGAAGTGAAGCTATGAATTAATACCAATATGAAATATGTGTCATATGAGATGGATCTTGAAGCCCATGAATACACTATGATTTTAAAATGTTGGCATGGATAGCCAAATGTATGCTAGAAACTAGGCCACTCTTGGCCACTCTAAAATATGAAGATTAGGCTTGTATGAAAGCCACTCCAAAAATAGTACACTAGGCTTATATGAAATCCACTCAAGAACTCATAAATGTGGAAGTTAGGCTTATATGAAAGCCATTCCAAAATGATACAAACCACCTATAGATAGAATAAGGCATGTAACTGTTGAGATTGCCTAGGTAATACTAAACTAAAAAAGGAAAAGAAAATAAATGTGCCACGTACATTGCCCCCAATCACTGGTGTTTGGAACATGGATTTTGATCTAGAATTTATATCAACTGTCATGTCTAAAACTAGAAGTGAGAGCCATCATGCTATGCATGATGCCCCCTATATCTATATTCTCTAAGTAAAAGTGTACTAAAAATTGCTAATTTTGAACTAGTCTAGTTGTGAAAAATTGTAGCTAAACCTTCCTTTATTCCTACTTCTAGAAAGTCTTATTTTTTTGCTATTTGGATATGAGTGATAAAAATGGACACTAATAGCACCAGCACTATAGTCCAAGTTGGGTGTTATTATCTTGGGCCAAAATTGGTAACTATTTTTATATTTTCACTATCTTCCTGGTCTGTTCTAACTATTTTGATGTCTGGTTGCTATTCTAGGTGTGCTACATGTTATTTTTTTGAATTTTAGGAGCTTTGATCTCTATGACAAAACCCCTATTTATTTCCCCCTCTTTTGAGGGTAGGAATGAAGACCCTGTAATGACTACCCTCACAAAAAGAGCCCTATAAGTGTGTTATGTTGTAAAGATACATGATATATCAATGATAATTGACAAGATATCTCAAGATATAGCATGATTTATATTGAGAGATTGTTAGATAAATAAGGGTATGCCTAGATGGATATAATAATATAATAACATGTGCAATGTACTGAATTAGTGAAAGTCTGGTTAGTTTTTAGTTGTTATTTGGAGGGATGGAGCATGATGTCCATCATGGCATCTAAGAAAGTAAGATAATGAATGATGTGGATCATGGTATTGTAAACAATGAGAAGAAAACAAGTAACAAACACACAAGATAAGAAGCATACAAGGGTGGCTAAAGGGCCATACAAACAAGGGACATGGGCACATGTCACTCATAATGGAAGGAAAGAATACAAGGCATGTTCAAATGCTACATACATAAACAATTGAAATAAGCAAAGTTGGTGTGGAAGCCACAATCACATAGAAGAGTATAGGCAAAGGAAATTGGCAAATGTCCTAAGGCACACACATGAATAGAAGCAAAGGACATTGGAAAATTTCCTAAGTCACATACATGAGACAAACAAGAACAGAGAAATGCAATCATATCTATTTATTCGAAGAAAGAATGGAAAGCATGTAATAACTAAAAATACAATCGCATCTAACTAATCAAAGGAAGAAGTGAAAGTGTGTAAGACATGTTAGTATAAGACTAGGTATATGCTAAGAAATACACAAGTGCTATATACTAGTGAGTGTTGATAGAGTAATTTTTTTAAGTTAGTAAGTAAAGTACATCAATATGATAACTAGAGTGTTTGGTGTAGGAATGACATAACTTGGATGGTGTAGTCATGTAGAATATGCCCCTAGTGGGTATGTATATCGACGTAGAATTAGGATGCCCCCTCAATGGGTAGAGTGAAGCAATCAAAGATCTGGATGTCACTGCACACACTTAAAAGAGATCAAGTGAAGCATGGTAATGTAGATAAATTGAAAAACAATATCATAGAATAATAGATGTAAGTCTAGCATGATAGTATAAATGTATATCATGGATGATGCATATAATTAAAATATTTTTGGTGTTTTTGAATTATTTGCATGTTTTTGTATTTTAAACTATTTGAATGTTGTATTATTTTTGGTATTTTTAATATGTTATGAACTATGTACAATCAAACACATGAAGAATATGCACAAGAATTGAAAAGGACTATGTACAAGTAAGCAAAAAGAACTATGTATAGATAATTTTGAAAAATTATGTTCAATACAATGTGTGAAATAAAATTCTAGACATGGAATCTGTGTAGTTGCATAATATTCATTGAATTTTTGAGTTTCTTTCCTTCAAGTAAGGCTAGATGATACACTTTAGGGTTAAGATTTTTGGTAATAATGTATGGACCTAGCCAATTTGGTTTAAATTTTCTTTTGGTTTCTTCTTTGGCATTGACATTGTGAAGATTTTCTTTGAGAATGAGATCATTAACTTCAAATTATCTAGTGTGAAATCATTTATTGTAGGATTGTTGTATACATTATTGGTAGATTCTGAGATGTTCTATTGCTTGAATGCATGTATGTTCTAACTACTCAAGTTGGTGTAGATGCTTTTCACAATATTGGTCATCAATGATAATACCTTTGAGGGAGATATGAAGAGATGGGATTTATAATTCCAATTGTAAAGATGCTTCTATGTCATACACAAGTGAATAAGGAGTGGCCCCTGTGGGCATGCATATACTTGTGCGATATGCCCATAATGCAAAGACTAGTTTATTGTGCCAATAATCTCTAAATTTTCTCACTATTTTGCTCAAAATGTTGTTAATGGTTTTATTGGTGGCTTCTACTTGACCATTTCCTTGTGGGTAATATGGAGTGGATAATGTGTGTTTAATATTATATTTTGTGACAAATTTATTGATAATTTTGTTCTTGAATGATGTTTCTTTATAAAAAATGATGGCTGTAAGCAAGCTAAAGCATGAAATAATATGAGTCATGAGAAAACTACAAATGTCCTCACCTATAGTAGATTGAAGTGGAACAAATTCTACTCACTTGGTAAAGTATTCTGTAGATGTGATTATGAATTTATGTGCATTGGCAAGTTTAGGGTTAATTTTTCTAGTAAGATCAAATCCCCATAACATGAATGGCCATGAAGAGATAATAGGCTATAATTATTGTGATGGTGCATGCTATAAGTTACCATGTCATTAACATTTATCACATAGTTTTGCATATCATAAACATTCATCTTCCATGGTGGACCAGTAGTACCCTTGTGAAAGTAATTTGTGTGACATGGATTTTCCACTAAAGTAGACACCACACTCACTATCGTGTATCTATGTAAGAACAATTTTAGCTTCTGCTGATGTCAAACATCAAAGTAATTATCTATCAAAAGGTTATTTAAAAAGTTATCTACCAATGATTACATAATAGAGTGTTTGATTATGTAATTTTCACTTGTCATTTCAAGAAAAAGTGTCTGGTGTAGTAGATTTATTTAGAAAGTTATAGATATCAAAGAACCATTCTAGAGTTATAAAACTATGTGTAGTGGCTAGAATAGATAGTGCAATCAAATCTATGTTAGATATTGATGATTATTATAATTAATTAATTATGAAAATAGATTGATCAATGTTAATTTTGATAAGAATCAAAGATGTAGCACTTGCCATTGGATATGCATGTCAGATGTCTTTTCTTGGTATACTTTCTATAGAAAAGTAGTCAAACTGTGATGATAAACATTGTACCATGTTTTGATATGGTATAAGATATTCTTTTTTTGTATGATAGACATCATTGACTTGGTTGATCACAATTTGGGAATCAACAAAGACTTAAATGGAGAGATTGGGTAGTAAATAGACATAAAATAAGTGCTTCATATTCTATGGTATTGTCAGTGTAAGATAAACTTAATTGATATACAATGGGAACTATGTGACCAAAAGGTTCGACAAAGACAATGCCTTCCCCTGCATCAGATGCACATCAAAAACCATCAAAGAACATGTTCCAAGTATCATAATGAGTTGAATAGGTAGTGAAATCATCTCTAAATGTGTCACTAATAGGATTAGTGTCTAGGAGTGGTATGACTTCCAAATAGTCTGCAATGATTTGGCCGTTTATTGATTTTTGGAGAACTATTTTAAGTCAAACTCTATTAATAACATGACCCATTTTGTGATGCGACTAGAGATATGTGGTTTTTCCATGAGAAAATTTAATGGATCTAATTTCATGTTAACTCGAGTCTCATTATTTACCATGCAATGTCAAAGTTTTTGTGTGGAAAAAACTAGTGCTAAACATAACTTTTCTATTGTAGAGTAATTTTTTTCATAATTGATTAATGTGTGATTGATATAATAAACTACATGTTCAGTGTGTTGATTATCATGTTGTGCTAAGAGTGCTCCTAATGCATGGTCTATTGTTGAGATATATAGTAGGAAAGGCTTGTCAGGGGTAGGTGGTACTAAGACAAGTGAGTTGATAAGATATTTATCGATTATATCAAAGCTTTCTTGACATGCTTGGTCCCAGACAAACTTTGTATCTTTATTTAGTAATCAAGTGAAGGATCGAGTTTTATCAATAACTTGAGCTACAAAATGGTGGATTGCTTAGATCTTGCCTTGTAGGGATCGATGTTGCTTTAAGTTTGTAGGAGGTGGCATGTAGATGATTGATTTGACTTTCTTAGGGTTAACCTCTATGCCACATTGAGAAATAATGAAACCTAAGAGTTTTCTTAATGTAACTCCAAACACACACTTCTTTGGGTTTAGTCAAACATTATATTGTTTGAGTCTTTGAAAGATATTTTGTAAAACAATAGTGTGATGTTGTCATTATTTGGATTTAGCTAAGAAATCATTGACATAATCCTTGATAGTATGGTGAATTAAATCATGAAATATACATGTCATGGTAAGTTGGTATGTGGCTTCGACATTTTTTAATTTGAAAGGCATGACAATGTAATAAAATGTACCCCAAGGTGTTGTAAAAGATGTTTTTTCTTGATCTTCTTTAGCAATTTTGATTTGGTTGTACCTTGTAAATCCATCCATAAATGATAACATTTCATATCTAGCTATGGAATCGATGATCATGTCAATATTAGGTAAAGGAAAATCATTTTTTGGGCATGATTTATTTAAATTGTGGGAATTGGAACAACAATAAATATGTTCATTGGGTTTGACCACTGGGAATATACTGGAAACCCATTCAGGGTGTGCTACTAGTTGAATTAAACCAAAATCTAAGAGGCATTAAATCTCATCTTTGACTAAGAGAGTCACCTTAGGATGAATTTTTCAATTTTTTTTTAATGGGTTTAGCATCTGGGTATAAATGAATCCTATGAATTGCTATGGATGTATCAATTCTTGACATATCAGAGTAAAACCAAGCAAAGAGTTCTAAATTTTTTGTTAAGGTTTGATGAATATCTATATCTTCTTCCTTTCATAGGGAAGTGGCTAATAAAACAATGTAGGGATCCTGAATGGTTCCAAAATTGAAATTAACTATATTTTTTAAAGTAATGTAGAATGATCTAGTGTGTAGGGAGTGCTAGGAATAGTATCATCTGAATCAAATGGTATGTTTTATGGAGAATCTAGACTTTCTGTAAAGTATGAATTGGCATTTATGTGATGAGGAAATATATTTTTATGATATCAAGATGGAAGGTCCTCATATGTTTTGAAAAATTGTAGGAGGGATTAATCGTTGGAAAATTCATCTAATGTGAGCATGTCTGGTGAAAATGCATCATTAATGAGATTGGGATAGATTAATGAATCATGATTAATGATGCATTCTATTGATGTAGTGGGTGGACAAAACTTTATTTGCTTTGAAGTGGTGGAAGAAGGATTATTATGAAGGTGGGTAAACTGATATCCTAACCCTTGTATTCCATGTTGTGTAGATGCCTCAACAAGATTGACGATTCCTTGTTCATGATTTCCAAAACCTTTTTCATGATATGCCATCTTATTTAGACATTGAAGTGTGAAAGGAGAGGTAAATTGGTGATTTTGTATTGATTCTATTTTGGAAATTGGAGTTTATTGATGTGTTGCATGGTCCCAAGGTATACTATGAATAATAGGTTGTGTCAGTATGTTGCCTAGATTAAAGTGCATAATATAATTTTATGGAGTTTCAACAACTTGGTAGTATTTAAAAGGTTTTTTATCTATTGGGCATATGTAGATATAGCCTTTGTGACTAAATTTTAAACAAGCATAAAGTGTAGAAGGGACCACATGCATATCATGAATCTAGGGCCGACCAAGTAATAAAATATAGTTGAGGTCATTTGGCATGACTTGGTAAGTAGTTGGTAGTGTCTTAGGCCCTAAGGTAAGATTGAGTGTTATTTGACCCATTAATTTCCATGGAATGTTGTCAAAACATCTAATGTTCATATCAAAATGGTCGAGATCTTGAGGTTGTATATTAAGATGTTTAAGAAAAGAAATGTTGCAAATGTTGAGTCCTAAACCATTATCAACTAATACCCTTTTGACGCCCATATCATTAATTCTTAATTGAATATACAGAGGTAGATGATGTTCAATGATGTGACATGGGGGTAAATCCTTTTTTTCAAAGGAAATATGTTCTTCATTCCATTGCATGATGTTGAGGATAGATGCAACATAAGCTGGTTCAACAAAAATGGTAATTCTAGTATTGTGAAGGGCTACATATAACACATCTTTGTAAACATCCAATTGCTAAAGGAGCTCAAGAACTGATACTATATCAAAAGGTGTGCTAACCTATGTGATAAAGCTATAGACGTGGGTGTATTCAACCTACCTATCTTTCAAAACTAAGGTGATAACATGTACCACATGATCTATTATAGGCATAGAGCTGGTAGTAGGTGCGGGATAAGAGCTAGATGTACCAAGTTTGAAAGGAGGGATAGATATAACCACTAGTGTTTGATTGTGTCTAGTAGTGATAGGAAGATACTCAAAAGTAGACAAGGAGTTATATGCATCTAAGTTGAAAGCATGAATGTGGAATGAAATGCATGAAATGTGAGGGATGAGTTGTACAATAATATGTTTATAACAAGAATTCCATAAGAGAGATAACAAGCAAGGGATAGAGAGCCTGAATTTGTGCATAAATGCATGAAAAAATTTGACATGTATTATGACATTTATAATGTGTTTAGCATGATAAACTTTGAATTTTTTTCACATGAGAGATAGAAAGGAAAGGATAGAGAACATGAAATTGTACATGAATGTATAGAAAATTTTGAAATGTAACATAACATTGGTGACGTGTTTAGTAAAAAGGAGTTGGAAATTATTCCACATGAGTGAGAGGGAATATGCAAAAGTAATATTGAAATCTTGTGAATTTTTAGCAATAAATGTTATAATATCATCCTTGATTATAAAGATTAAACATGAAATGCAAAGAATGAAGCTTTGTACTAACATATGATAAACTTCATCATTCATGTACATGATAAGACCAATGATGGTCTCATTATTATTTGCAAGAAATGTAAGAAAAATATCTAATTAAATAAGATCCATTTTTGAAATCTGATTTTAGGATGTAAGGTGATATCTAAAAAATCAATAGGGCTTAGTATATGCAACTAGGGTTTGAAAGATAATTATTTGAACAATTTACTATGAAATTTTGAAGGTGAAAGTGAATTTTTGAGTTAGATATGCAAGTAAAAATTTATAAAATTATTAGAAAATGCTTGATTGAATAGGACCTAGTATGTACAACTAGGGTTTTGAAAAATAAATATTTTTGAAAATTACTATTGAATTTCAAAATTTGAATGGATTTCCTGATATAAATATTCTAGTAAAAAAAATCAAAAAATTATTGAAAAATTACTGAGATCTAGTATGGGCAACTAGGGTTGAAAAGAAAAATTATTTTAAAATTACTATGAAATTTTAAAATTTTAATGCTAATATTTTATTTTATTATGCATGTAAAAAATTAGAAAAAATATAAGAAAAATTAGTAGGAAAATTACCCTAGGGTTTTTATGTGCAAACAAAGTAAGTTGAGTTCACCAAATGATTTAACAATTTTTAGAATATTGGGGTATTATTCCTAATTTAGTTAAAGGGTATAAGTAGTAAAATCAGTAAATAAATATGCAATAATTAAGATTCTAATTTATGTAAATTAGATTGCAATTTTGACCTTTCTAAAAATAGTAATAAGAGATGGAAATTAAGACTTAGTTGGAAACTGATTGATCTGACTGAGACAGAGGCCAAAATTCATTGTGCAAGACTAGAACATTGTCCTAAACTAAGATCTAAACTTCATTTGGTGATTGGCTAAGAGTGCTAGAACTATATAGGAATGGCATTGGCACTATAGTCCACCTTTATCTCTATTGTCTTGAGGATCTAAGCTTTTTGAGTTTTATTTACCATGTTTGTGTGACCCTATCCATGAATTTTTATCAATTTGAAGTCTATAGAGCTCCTTGTAGAGTATATTTTCTCTTCAAACCCTACATTCCATTATTATTTGATCAATTTTGAGAAAGAGGGGGGGGGTTAGTGTGTGTAAGATTCACTAGACGTGGATCCATACCCCTTGTGTGGGCATGCTGCCTACATACTAATACTTTGAAGAGGGATCAAGCCATATGTAGCTCTCCCACTTGATGTGCTTTGTGAGATTATGTGTATGAAGATGCAAAATGCTAAACTAGATGTGCTTGAGGTGGCTAGGGACTAGTGTAAGGTTTTGAATAAGCTTATAAGTGTGTTGGATGGTTGTATGCAGAGAATAAGGAAGATTGTTTGAGTAGTCTTGCTTGTATTCTTGCTTGCTTAGTGATAATTGCTAACCCTTTACAAATGATATTTAAATGGGCTTTTATAGGGATCTATTGGTCATGGGTTGAATGTGTTCACATTAGGTTGACAAGGAAAAGGATGGGGAAATAGAAGAGTTTGATCATTGGGGCTAGAAATGGACTTAGACAAGAGCACCAAAAGTGAATAAGAGTAGCATCAGTGCTATAGTCCTAATGTGGCACTATTATCTTTAGATGATGGGACCTAGGGGTGGATTAGTCATGAAATAAGGGGTATGAATTAGTTGGGATCAAGTCTATAAGGCTATGGATGACTGAGAATTAGTGAAAATAAGCCTAAGAGGGTTAGGAGAGCAAGCAAGAGGGACCTATAGGTTGGGTATCATTAACCACACTCAAGTTACCAATTTTTGAATTTTATATGACAACACCTTTTTCTATCAAAAACAAGCTATGCTTTTTTGTGTTTTTTAGGAAATGTTGATGATCTGTTTAGTCGATGTTGATCTCAGTGGATCGATGATGATCGGTCTTTGAGACAAAAATTAGAATCTCAAGATTTAATTTTAAAATGTTGTTTTCTCACTTGATTTTGAGATTCTAGCTGAAAGACCCTCTAACAATTTGTAGGACTCAAAGGCTAAGAGAAAATGCTTTAAAACACTCTAAGTTTCAAATTTCATATTTCAAATTGGTGTTTTAAAAATATTTTACTTATGTTATTTTCATTTTGTTCAAATTCTCAACACAAACGCCAAAAGGCTTAAAATTCATCACATATTTCATTTTGTTCCCATAAAACTAAACTCTCACATTAGTTACATACTCATAAGAGTTTTCATTTTTATACTTGTTTGTTGAAAATGTTTGTTTAGTAAAATTAGTGGCGCATGTATGCTGTCCCCCATCCCCTTTAGGAAAATTGGGTGATAACAAATGCTCACTCTTTAGATTTTTTTCTTTGGTCCAAAAGCATGAAAGGAAAGTCGTTAAGGCCCTCCACAAAATTTACATGATTTGGGTGACCCAAAAATGACCTTAAAGTAATTCCACTTATCTTTATTTTCATGTATTTTGGCTTGTGGGTAGGAGTTCATCGCCTCTTCACAAGTTCTATAGGGAAGTGTTGACCCACAAATTCATCTCATGACATTGTTTTAACCCCACTACATGATGGGGTATATAAATTGAGGGTAACATATTGGGACACTTGTTTTGAGCGATTAAAATGACATCCATTAGTGGTACTTAGACTTAGAACATAGGGTAAACTTGGACATCACACTATATTAAGTAATTGATGGACGTAATGGTTATGAAAAGGATAAGACCTTTTCACAATAAGCTAGTTGATGTGGACCTAAATGACATGATTGCATCTATGGTGTTAACCATACTTGGGATCATCTAGAAATGAATGAAAATTGATAGTTTAGACAACCCCAATTTTTGTGGACATATTGTTGATGAAGGGAAAGTAGCCC
Organism: Torreya grandis; assembly: GCA_037957365.1. Taxonomy (NCBI): domain Eukaryota; kingdom Viridiplantae; phylum Streptophyta; class Pinopsida; order Cupressales; family Taxaceae; genus Torreya; species Torreya grandis. The sequence goes on along the minus strand of JARHVA010000087.1, from coordinate 527,604 downwards.
AAAGTTCTAGGTCATCGTATGAACTCTTGAGAGAAGAGGGGGCCTAAAAACCCTAATTTTCATGAACTTTTACTTTTTAGATTAAAAATTTAAAATCCTCTTAAGAGAAAGTATATAGATATAATTCAATCTTATGATGCAACCTTATTAGTTTTAGGATTTAGGATGTTACATGTAGGTGTTTATGTCATTTTTACTTTTTACGTGCATGGTCTTAAGTAAAAAACTGTTTGTTTGTCATACCACATCAAAAATTAGTCTTGTTTATACATCACTCATTTGTTTTAAAAAGATTTTATGATGTCCATTTGACACCACACCTTTTCCCTAATATTTTTCCAAAACCTTTGTGTGTGTCACTTGATTGAAAAGGGTGTCATTACATTGCCCAATTCATTCCAAGTTTTGTGCCTTAAAGTCTTAAAACAAAAACATTTATCATATCTTTAGAGCATGGTAATTTCATTATGATGCTAAATTTTTTTCAAAGACTTGTTTCCTTGTGTCTAAATTCCAATTTTTGAAACCAATAGCACATGCGCCTCTTGGATCTATGCCTAGTGTCATCATGCCATTCATTCTTGTCTAGCTGCTTGTCTGTTTTGAAAAGCCTAGTTTTCTAAGCTGAGTTTGAGATTATCCTTGAAAAATTCAAATCCAAACATTGATTGATTTATACTTATGCCTTGTGTGATTTTTTCCTAGACATCGATCTTTCACTTTTGGGTTGCGTAACTTAGGCTAATTCCTTGCTTAATTTAAAGACTATTTTTATGCCTAGACTTGGGGAAGTTGTCTATCTTCCATATGCCTATTGTTTCAGATCACTTGCCAAATGATCAAGTGTGTGTCTAAATTTTAATGAATAGTTTGTGTCAAAGTGTTTCAATTTTTTTAGATTAACTCTCTTGCCTTTTAGACCTTGGTTTTTTTAAAGTCTAGCTTTTGTGCCCTTTCCAAAAGACCTAATAATACCTATTTTGAGACTAGATTTTGTGCATTATTTTCAAAAATACCTAACAACCTTAAATTATTTAGACCTACAGTAAATTTTTTTGAAAAACTTTGTACCTAAGTTTGGAATTTTGGTTTTTATTTCATCCACTTGACCATTTGTTTAAGACGTTTGATGTTAGACATTTTATGTTAGACTATTTTTACCAAGTTTTATCACTGACCTTTTTGGAGATGCATCTCCATTTATTAGACCAAGTTAGATCAAGTTTGGACCATTTTTCCGTTGGACCTTTTATTTAGAGTTTGTAAAACTCTAGGCCTTTTTGTGGAAAGTTAATCATTAATTTGGATATGTCTCATTACACTCATAGTAGATCCATGTAAAATCTAGGCTATGATAACATGGTCACACATGATGAATTTATTCAATACCCATATGATGATGATGTAGTTTTTGAGATGGATGCTTATCCTCCCTACAATAATTAATTTGGAGAAAAAATACAAGATCCTCAAGCGTAGTATATAGTGATACCTTATTTGGGCCGATTAGCATACCAAGTTCTCCCTTTCAATGCTAATGATACTTGATCCCCTACATATACCATTAACTCTCATTTAGATTATGCAAGAAACTAAGATCCACAACACCCAAGGATTACCATTCTAGGCTATAATCCTTTGGCTCATTATAATAACCTAGCTTCACAACACCCTATCATTACCATTCCAAAACCTCATCCTTTAGATCTTGATATTAACACAACTTCATAACTCCCTTCCATTACCATTCCAGGCCCTTTTAAGTATGTTAGCTTGTTATCCCAATAAGGTTGTGCACCTACTACTAGATGGGTCATAATTACCATCCTAGACTAGAAACAAGTCTTTATTAAGCCCATCTTAGATGATATTATTTACAAAGAGATTATTATCTCACCATCGATCAATATTCATTCATTGCCTACCTTAACTCACTTTAGAAGATCCATGCGGATCATTGAGTCACAATAGATCCAATCATTACATCTCTAAAATCCATCATTTAAGGACCAAGATGTGTTTAAAACTAATATTTTACAACTACTTATAAACTAAGGCCAAGAGAACCAACCAATCCATGATGTTTTTATTGAAATATCTATTTATGATGAGTCAACCTATGATGAATCACCTTTTGATACTATCCTTATTATCAAGGAGTCTCACTTTGAAAAGCTAGTCTTTGCTGAGTCACTTCTTAATGATTATAATTTCCTTTGGGAAAATCATTATCTCAACCATTGTCCTATTTTTAAAGAACCTCCCTTTGACAAGCCAATCTCTATGGAGTTATCTCTTGATATTTTTACCCTCATTGAGGAGTCTCACTTTGACAATCCAGTCTCTATGGAGTTACCCCTCGAGCTATTCCCTCTCTTTGAGGGGATTCACCTAGATGAGCCAATAAATGTTAAACCTTTCTTAGATAAATCTATTTTAAAAGATCCCATTATACCATCAAAGGCCATTAATTGTCCAATACCAAAATTTCAATAAGAGATCATTGTAGTAACATCCATACTAGATGAAGAATCGTCATTGAAGTTAGGTTCTATTCTTGAACTGACATAAATTTAGCATTAGAATGAAAATCAACATTAGTATCTACATAAGATTTAGAGTCCCTTTAGTCAGACTCAACCTTAGAATTCATATACATTCATGGTTGTTACAATATTGGTTACATATGCCTTGTAGATCAATTTGAATACATTTGTGATCCTTTTACGATTTTCAAAGATGATTACTTTAGAATCAACATAAGTTCTCCTAGTATATTCTACAAGGATTGTGTGACCTCTTTCCATTCCATTACCATTCCATATGCCATTAACACCAACCAACTGAGCCATTATATTGACCTTCTACCTCATACAAGTGTCAATTGGGACCAAAAAAATCATACCTTATTGAACTACATCCATGGCGACATATCAATTCCATAATATCAAAGGGACCAAGACCACATTCATGTAGAAGAAGAACAATCTCCTAGTGAAACCTTTTCAAAGGCACTAGGGGACAATCAATGTCCAAACTCAACATATTTTAGTGAAACCTTGTTTGAGGTGTTAGAAGATAATCAAATTCAAAATTCAACATCCCTTAGTGAAACCTTCTCGAAGGTGCTATGGGACAATCAAGACAAATTCATTGGTGAAAACCCTATCAAGGTGCCAATAACTGAGCACAATAATTATTTACTACTTTATGAAGACATTATTAAAGATAACATCAATACAACTTCCAATATATAGTATAATCAGATGGTAGCTATTCTCAGGCCCAAATAACATACAAATTTGGTGCTCCTATTGAAAGCATATTTAGAAGTCTTCAACTTTATCATAATAAAAATTATGTCAAATCTAAAATCAAAAACATCATGTGTGACTAAAAATCCCGATCTTCATTTATTGCCTAACCATTATACATTCCATTATCATCCACCTTTACATTTCCAAATCAGACATATCATCCAATATTTATTCTTATTTACCATCCCTAGCTGCACTATCCTTTATAGAGGCTATGAAGACATCTTGCCTCAATATTTAAAGGAAACATAATCAATAACCAATGAAGATCACAATAATATTATTAGATTCAAAATTTGTAGTAGGTTCTTGATAGAGTAGATATTTATAAGAGGTGTGGGCTAGAAATTTAAACATAGTTGTCTATTCTAGTTGTATTATATGCTAATTAGGATATGCTTCTCCACATCAACAGGAATAATAGAAACATTTACCTTGCCAAAACTATTTACCTTGCCTTTTTCATTTGCCATTTACCTTTCCATTATTTCATACCATACCATTTACCTTACCTTATCACTTTGGGGCAACCCTATTATCATTATATCTAATTGTCATAAAATCACCATCCTTGAATAATACCATACCATATGTCATGCCACCATACATTCACTATTGACCAAACTTGTTTTTAAACTCCATACCTAACCCTTTTAACCTTGGTTCCATTAGTTCTTTGGACACCTTTCGTAAGGGGATTCTGATCTTGTTTCAACATTTTCAAAATTATGTGTTCAAATGATAGTATATGAAGGTAGTATGATAGTGGATCTAGAAATGAAATCTTTAATTTATACTTGATTGGTGCCACTGATTATAACCATCTTTGGGAAAATCAGTGTTCCACCTGGTGTTACTAATTATAATTGACTATGGGCAAATTAATACCACTAATGCTTTGTCATTATTTCTAAATTACAACCACTTATGGTAAAATTAGGAACACCACCTTTACCATGCATTGTCATATCACCTCACCCTTATTGTTATCATTTGCATAAATTCATGAACTTAATATGACATGGTTAGATCTCATTTCTTTTTATGTAGGTGGAACTATAGTGACTTGAGGTCCTTCTAGGAATATGTATGCAACACTCAATTCACATTGAGGTAAGCCCTATCACCCCTTTTTCTAATGCTCTCACTATTTTTTGAGTGGTATCTTGTCAATATTTAATGAGTTGTGATGCCCCAAAACTTCCAAAAAACATTCAAGACATTTAAAAATCCTAGAAATTAGAAAATTAGCTTATAATCTACTCGAGAGATATAAAGCCTAAAAATTCAAAAATATTTAGCCTGCTTGAACCTAGCCCATCATCCTCAATCTGCCCTATTGGGGCAAATACATTATTAAGTTTCAGTCCATTTCACTACCATTGGAGGTGTGACCTTCCCTTTGCATGTATCCTTTCTTGGGGGTACCACCTGTTTGTCCTTCCATTGAGCCTTCACATTTAGAAATTGACTTGATTGATGACATGATGCTTTTTGTCACTTTTACTTTCAAGTTTTCTATGTGTTTATTTGCCTTGTTGTTGTATTTGTTTGCTTATTTATTTTCTTTTATTGGTTTGCCTGGACTCAGTCTATATTGTGTTCATTGGGTGATTCTTTGAGCATTATTTTTGAGTCTATCCATATTCATACATCAACATTACCATCATGGTTTTATATCATTGGTGCATTATTTTTAATTTTTTATTGGATCTAGAGTCAATCCTTATGTAAATTTTAGCTACATTATTATGGTGCATACTGTCATGTGCTACAAAAAAAATTAGCTCAAGAAACCTTATAAGCAATAGAGCCATAGAAACTTCCGTAGTAACCTTGGTAAATCCTCCCACCTTCCTTGATCAAACTCAACCTATTGATAATTCTATTTATATTCATGTTAATAAGGACATACATCTTTGCATTGGTAGGTACAACTAAATCATTAAAATTTATTAATTATTATTCTTCTATTATATTCCTCATTCTATTTCTCGCCCATTTATAGGTGAACTACATTGGCTTGAGGTCTATTTAGACTATGTAGGTAGTTCTTGGATACATGATGTATCTAAAGTTAGCTCAGCGACGTTTATTCTTCCATTCATATCTTTCATCACTTTGCACATCCTCATGTGGCCTAGTTGTTTGTGGTTCTTTAGTCATTAGATAATTGCATCTACATTTGTACCTACTCATATTTAATCTATATGATAGGTTATATCCTTGAGTTATGCTTGCCAATATTCCCTACTAGGGAACAACCAAAAATCATTATTCAATACAAGTCATCTTACTGATTATAATTACCTATAGGCAAATCATTATTTTAACTAATCTACCTACTGGGGCATGTATATGTGCCACTGATTATAACCACCTTTGAGAAAATCAGTATCTCAACCTTTGTTACTAATTATAACCACCTTTGAGAAAATCAATACTTTTTAATCAATATGTGAAAGCATTATATCGATTGGATTAATCTCAACCATGGGTTAATTTCATTCTTCTTCTTGCTTCTTTTTGAGGGACCATCCATCAATTATATACGTCGACCACTTCCTTAAAGGGGCATAATTATAGGCTTCTTAAACATTTTTTAGAGATTTTTCTTCAATCATTATCTTCTTTTCTTTTTAAGGTCCTTTTTCAAAATTTGAGAATATGTTACTGTGCCTATAGCTTGAAACTCCTGCCCAAATAGGAGCATACCATAGACACCCAATTCTGGCCACAACTAGTTTTCAACTGAACTTTAGACCAATTATTACCAAACATTGCAAATTATGCCTAAGAATCACTGAACATCCCAATTTTAGATGCACATCATTCATCAATGCTTAGAATAGTGTTGAAGCATACCTATTTGGGATACTAGTCCATATGTAATAATAACCTCTTATGGATTCATCCCCCAATCACCTTGTGACTTCATAACTATTAGTTTGGCTTAAAAAACCTATTAAATGGAACACTTAATCAAATATTAAAAGAGAAAAAATGATAATCAAAATCAATCATCTAATTAAACAAGATTAAATGCTTATTTGAATTATCCATTCTCAATTAATGAATATCTAAAAATGAAAATTCTAAAAGTCAAAATATCAAGACTTTTCATCATTGCCTTTATGAGTTGTCAAGCTCTTTCAAAATTTCTAATTTTAGAGCCATATCTATTTATTAAAAATCATAATTACATGATAACTATTAACTCAAATGGAGTTAGTCTCAACTCATTTAGGGTTAGTTTGAATTGATTTCATGTTTAAACTCAACCTTAACTCACCTTGAGTGAGAGTTAATTCTTGAGGTTATAAATACAAGGCCATACCCCTTCATTTATAAGCTTGGATATTGTAGAGATTTATTACGAAAGATTTACTCCAAAACCCTCATGACAGTAATGTTACCATGCCCAAATCTTAAGCCAAATAATCAAATCTAAGGTGAAAGGTGAATCCCAACAAAGCTTCATTGATGAAGATTTCTTGATGCATAAGCTAAGCAAGTCATTTCTATAAGCTATTTAGAGTTCTAAGGAAGGTAAAAAGAAGGTTTTATTTTATGTTTTAGTTGTGTTTCATATGTATGTTTTGTTACCTAAGCTCTCCCTAGTGTCTAGGCTAGAGTTGTTAGGATATTAGTGTGTTTATTTGAGTTTTATTTCTTAGACTAACACAAGACTAACCTCCCCTCTACATATTCCTTGTCCACATCAGTTAGAATGACAATCTCAAATATTCTTTTGCAATATCTTGTTAATGATTTTTTAGTGATTTTAGATTGACCATTGCATTAAGGATGGTAGGGTGTGAAAAATTTATGCATAATTTTGAATTTTTCACATATTTATTTCATGTATTTGCTTTTGAATTTCCCACCATTATCAGAGACAATGGTGTGAGGAATTCAAAAATGACATGATTTGATTATGAGTGAATTTGGAGATAGTAATGTTGGTGATATTTACAAGAGGCATAACTTCAACTCACTTGGAAAAATATTTGGTGGTTGTAATGATGAAGACACGGACATCCAGTGATCTAGGTAGTTTACCAATGAGATCTAATTCACACATATAAAATGGCCAAGGAGACTCCATGGTTTAAAGCTCAGATAGAAGAGATTGAATGCATATTATCATGAAGTTGTAATGGATTACAATTTTTATAAAATGTGATAACATATTTGTCAAGGGTAAGCTAGAATTATCCCATATGTAGGCATTTTTGGGTTGTAGTGTGTCCGATACAGTTACCACCATAAAATTCCCCCATGTTCTTGATCAAGGAAATAAGGAAATTCATATTGAGTAACATAATGGAGCAAGGTACCTTTGGTATTATCATAATAAAGAATTTATTTTCAATCTTTCTTGTGAAGTCAAGTCTTTTCATGAGAATCAACCTCTAGAGGATAAGTATGATGTTTAATGGATTGAATGATGTTTTTATACTACAGGTTTTTGCTGAGTAATGATAGCCTCAATATGACAAATAAGAGAGTCATATTTGGATTATACATTAGAAGCCAATTTTATCATGTGGATGAGAAATTTTGGATCATGAAGTGCTTGATGAGGGTGAAAAAGAGAGGTTAATAAAGCAAGAGTATCAACTATGATTTTTTATCTCTCGTGGGATTGCATCTATAGTGAAAGGTGTGAATTGTTTAGCAAGAGTGGACACAAATTGATGATATGTGAAGAGATTTTAAATTTTGTGTTGATAAATTCCATTTACTTAATGATATATGAGTTTTTAATATCCTAAAGCATGTAAGTATGGGATGTCTAAGTCGATGGCCGCTTACATGCCTAAGATGAGGGATTCATATGTAGACATGCTATTAGTGACTTTAAAATTTAGTTAAAAAACTAGAGGAATAATTTTACCATGAGGGTCAATTAAGAAACAACCTAATGCAACTCCTTGAAGTCATTTGGATCCATCAAAGTGAAGGGTCTAATTGTCTTAGTGCAAGTTGATTGTAACCTTAGGTAGTTATTTTATGAAAAAATTAGGTTTGGGTTTGGAGGTATAAATTTTAGGTTCTTTGTGTTTTTTTTCATTAAGATCAATGGTCAAATTTTTAAAATAATCTTTAAGAGAAATAGCTTATAAGACATTTAATGTAAATAATTTATTTATTGGGAAGTATACCTTGAAGGTGATTAGTAGCTGGTGTAGGTGAGGTGGCAAGTTGATTAGTGATCATTTTAACATTGAATAATTTTTATGTAATAATTCTTAAGTCAAATTCCATTAATATTACCATCCACTTGTAAATTATGTGTCCAAGTAAGTAAAGTTTGGAGGAAAAGTGATGAAGGGGATTAGAATGGATAATAACATAGGTTGTCTACATGTTCTACTTTGACGTAACAAGTATCATAATTTATCAAAACATGACTAATGTAGTATATGCCATATTCTCTACATGTTTCATCTTATTGAGAGAGCATTATCCTAACTAACATGGGGTAGATGAAGTATAAAAGACGAGCGAGCGATCATTGGAAGCTGGTCAAATAATAGGAGGATGAAGTAATGATTCTTTCATGTTATCAATATATTTTAAACTGCATTGGCCCATTCAAGATAAACACTCTTCTTGAGGAGTGAATTTACTGAATAGGCATGTAAACAATTGAAAGAGTTATCAAAACTCTTTAGCAAAGATCTCTCCAAGATCTCATTACCATAACCATAAATACTTTAACATAAATAAGAGAATAAATCAATTGAACAAAACAATTATTATTCAAAAAATCATTGTAAAGGATATGAAAAAAGATCATATATTACAATGTAGAGCCCTTGTTTAAATAGTCAAGAAGAACCAAGATGAAAACTAAATTAGGAAATGTGGGATAAATCCCCACATAGGACAAAACTAGGTAAAAAAAAAAAACCTAGTTAAAACTTAACAAGTATGAGTAATAATATACTCTAACACCCCCCCTCAAGTGAAGCTAAGGGATAATAATAAAGGATGTAGTGTGAAGCCACATGTCCTTATGGATGCCAATCTATCTTGCTGAAGTACATGGAGGTCGAGTCATTGTAACTTCTAAGTGAAAGTAGGAATGGTGATGAATACAAGGATAATTGAATATGAACACTGCACTCTAAAATACTAGGTAGAGTGATGAACCCAAGAAAACATTACTTGAACACCCTCCAACATGATGATGAGAAGTGAGCATAAAGACTAATGGGGCTGCCACACTAGTGTCACTATAATAATCACGAAGAAGGCCATGGAGTGAAGTAAAAAATACTCATATGGGTTTTGGAAAATAATGCCTAAATAAGATACCCATGTATAAAGGAGGAATCCAAAAAACACTACAAAAAGTGAAAAATACATATAACTCTGATAAAGTGGAGAAAAGAGAGAAAACCCATAGGAAACACCCTCACCCCTCCCACCCCCAAAAAAAATAAAGAGAAAAGAAGATAGAGAGCTAGAAATCCCCCAAAGATGATGTTGAAGTAGTTAACACTCCAAGTAATTGCAAGTCACAAAGGAACTTAATCTAAATGAGTGGTTCAAATCCACTACTCGATCATTAAAATCACTGACACTAGGCTTCACAAGAATAAATTCAATCAAAAAGACTATCAGTGGTGATGAAAATACAAAAGAGTACTGCATGTGTAAGGAACGCTCAACACCTAAGAAGCAAAATGTACATCACACCCCCCATACTGATGACTGAGTGGAGTGGAGAAAAGGTCTATATGAATGGTCTGAATCCACTACTCAAACATTGAACATGATGATACTGTATGGATAGTTCCATATCACATTGAAAGAGACTTCTAAAGAAGACAAGATGAAATTAGCATTCACCAAAATAACTACACTTCAAGATGTGGGAGACTATGAAATGATGAAAAAATGGTGTTGAAAATACAAAAATGGTCTCTTAAAGATGATGGATATGGAGGTGATGGAAGAGACAAGAAACTGAAGAAGTTAAAAGGTACCCAGAATAGAGCACACAAACACATGAAGGTAGACAAGGCTGAATCAGCAAACCCCCCATGACACTTTATAAATCAGTACAAGTACAATATAACTCATACACAAAAAACATTAGATAGAAATAAGGAAGACACTGGGCTTCACTAGAATAACTACAAACAAGGAGATTGTTGACCTATCATATAAGCCATCAAGATAAGTGCTCCAAAAATAAGGGAGCAAAAGGGTGTCCCCATAGAAGAAGGCGAGGTGTTAAGAAAGGGGATCAAGGAGACATGACACAAAATATTAGTTTGTCAAAATACCAATGCATGTTGTGGGCTGATGAAAGAGTGTGGAAAATGGAAAAAAGAGCCATGTATTCAAAAAACACACCAAAAAAGAATCAGCAACAAAAAATAAACTGTAAAGCACATACAAAAGGACATCAGGGTCAGTCAAAAATGCATCCAATATGGTGTATGTGCAAAGTAAAATGTAGTGCCCATAACATAGGAAACTCCCTAACTACTTATAATTATTAAGTAGTTATTATAAAAAATCTTCACCATATTGTAATTTTGAGTTAAAATATAAAATGGAACAAAAATCCAATTCTATACAATATGTCTCAAAATAAATTACAAATCAATATTCTCAGTGAAAAATAATGCACTTTAAAAAAAAGGCATCTCAAAAGGTGCCCTGAGTGTGGAGAAAAGTGCTCAATTTTTTTGGTGATGTTCTCATGCTGAGAAGGCTTTTATAACTATGAAAAATAATCACACTTTCTTGTAGAGTAATATAAAAATGAATACATTGTGTGTAAGATCTCAAAACTAAATTTATAATACAACAAGAATCACCATAAAAATCTAAAAGATGCTTAAGATATGAGCAAAAATGTGCAAGTGTGACTAAAAAAATGTGCAATGGAGGGGATTTGTAAATTTTTATCATGGGTAGTCCTAACAGAGCAAGGAATAATGTTTTTTGTGGGGGTTTGATCACCTATCAAAAATTGGGCCACACTAGTTGGTATTCGTCAAACAAAAAATGTTATATAGAGAGTTCCTTAGTGTAAAAACCTCAACTTGACTAGATGAACCTGGTGACCTTCCCCACACCAATGTCATACCAATAAGTTCTGATCTAATGAAATCAACTTACCAATAAAATCAAACACTGAAAAGTTGAATTTAAATTATTTGAAAATAAAACAAGAAGTTTCAAACAAAGGGGGTTGGTATTTTGAAAGTCAACAAAGGATGGCTGATTAAAAACATGCATATTTCCAACATTTCAATTTTAAACATACAGTGCCAATTCTAATGCCAAAGTCAACAAAACATTTTCAATGCTACAATTCTAATCAAATATGGCCAAAAGTAATTCCAAATAATGCAAATTTTCCTTGGACCATTTGAAAAAATAGAAAACATGGGTGTCGTTTGTTTTGTTTTGATTTATGTTTGGTTTTAGGTACATAGGTACATAGGGGGATAGAGGTTGGAGTACATTGGGCATAGTAGGTGGTTGAGCTAGGATGCTTGGGAGCTATGGCATGGCTAAGAAAGTAGTGATAGAGGTGTTCTAGTTGGTGGGCAACAGAGTAGGGAGATGTGGAGGTCGGGAGATTGGGATGAGCTATGAGTGCTATGCAATAAATTGGCTAGTGTCTAGTGCTAGTCATGGAGGGGGACCTGACAAACTACAGAGTGGGAGATGACTAGAGGCCCATTGGTGGTTGGTGGGGGCTAGGCCATATGCAGTAAGGTTAGGGTGGCCCAAGGGGTGGGGGTGGCCAAGTAGGGCTTGGCCTTAGGTGAAGGCTTATGGCCTACTCTATGCAAGTCGTATGACCTACATTTTTTCATTTTATTAATTTTTTATATCATTTAAAAAATAAAATAAAATCCCCCTTAAAAAAAACATTTTTTTAATATATTAAAAATAGTTCCCAATTTTAGGGATGAATCATTGGATTGCCCCAAGTTTCCCAAGATAGGTATGAAATTTTAGAATAGAGTGAGGAATAGGCATGTTAAAAATAACATTTATTTTAACAACGTCGACATCAATCCGACATAGGGAAACAAGAAATCCTAAGAGTTTAATCAAAGTGATATTGAAAACACATTTGTAAGGATTGAGTCTAACTTTATATTTTATGAGTTGATCAAATATAATAGCAAGATCATGAAGATGATTTTCAAGATGCTTGGATTTAACAATAAGATCATCTACATAAGTTTTGACTATTTTATGGATGAGATCATGAAAAATATGGGTCATTACATGTTAGTATGTAATGCTGACATTTTTAAGACTAAAAAGCATTTTAATGTAGTAATAGGTTCCCCATTCAGTGGAGAAAGTAGTTTTATGTTAATATTTAGGAGCGATGTGAATCTGATTATATCCTAAGAGATCATCCATGAGAGATAACATCTCATAGCCAGTCATAGAATAAACAATGGAATCAATGAATGGTAAAGGAAATTTTTCTTTAAGACATGATAAGTTGAGATTATGAAAGTTGATACAAATATGAATTACCATGGTGAATTTACTGTGAATGAAAATAATGTTGGATACCCATTTTGATGACTTGACATGTTTGATGAATATAACATCAAAAATATTGATGATTTATTTATGACATAGGTAGAAATATTAGGAATAATATTTCATTGCTTTTGATGCATTAGTTTTGCATTAGGATAGGTGATGATATTATGGATAATGATTCTAGTTCAATACTAGACATGTCCTCATATGACCAAGCAAAGGATTCATGATTTTTGTGAAAGAAGAGACTCTAGCTATCATGTTATACAAGATGAATTTACTTATAGACCGAAATGGGTTTAAGAGAGACAATGGTGCCATAGTTGATTGCATTAGTCTCCTTACTAAGCATTAATTTACATCTTGGACATGATATGGAGTTGGAGGAAGCTTGGAAGTAGGACAAGTTTTATAATCAATGCTAGTAAGAAAATTATTGAAGCAAGGATCATTTTTATAAAAATGGTCAACTTTTGATGTTGGTAAGGAGGTTGAGGCTGCCCAACTTGGATTGGTTCTAAGATAGCTTCATCATTGAGAAGCAAAGGTCCATAGTGTTTGACATCTACTTCAAGATTAACAATATGATTACCTTTGTTGTCATTCTTAGATTGTATTTATCTCACAACCGTAGTCTTAGCATCTAAGGTAATTTCAATGGGTTGAGTAAAAGGTGCAAAATTAGTCTGAACTATATCATGTTGGTCAATATAGTTTGGTATAGTGAAGTGAGATGAAACTATATAAAGTTGGTCAATATTGTTAGGAGTAACATGTTTGATTGAATCGGGTTGGATGATGTAGTTGACTATAAGTGGTAAATAAAAAAGAACTATATCAACCTGGGATGAGATTTATTCATGAAATATAAAATTAAATATTTACTTATGTCAGGTTAGTCAACATAATCTAAAAGATGAGAAATAGGAAAAATAATATCTAATTGATCAATGCCATCAGATGTCGGAATATTTGTAATATCATACACAACACATGGTATGCTTATCAAAGGTGGATTAATAGGAGGGACATAACATTATGGTTATGAGTCAAAATTAGTATAGTCAGATGATATATGAATGACATGAAAATCATAGTTAAAGACATGTGATGAGCCCCATAATTGGCATGTTTTCTTTCTTCATCTACCATGCTCATCCTTCTTGTTTATCATGCTTCTGAATTAGTTTCCCCTAAGTTTTTATCCTTAGATAACCATATTTTTCAAATAGCGTTATGTTCTCATAATCTTTGAAAAGTTAGAACTTTGTATTAGAATCAAGTATTATATATATATATTACTATAGGATGATTTTATCTTTAATGCATTTTAAAGATGTTTTGAAGCAATAGGTATATATCATAGACCATCATACAACAAAGGGATTTCACCATGAGAACACATCCTACAACCACTGTATGACTAAAGCTGAGGACAAACAAAATTTGATTCCTAATGCAATTGACTCACAAAAATTATAACAACTTTCATGCAACATAATAAAGATTTAGTTGAAGATTCAAATAACTTTTTCCTGAAGTAGTATTGCAAGATTCACATGAACGACAACCTTTGTGTAAATAAATAATTTCTATTTTCCTATAGCCAAATATTTATTAGTTTGGAATGTATATTGTTTTGTATAAAACAATCTCCCTTGTTGTATATATAGATAATAATAGGGTTGAGAGAGAGTACAGATCAATTAAATAAATATATCAGAAGCACATTTTGTAAGACAATTATCATTGTAATTTCCCTACAACAATTCTTTGCTATATTTTGATTAATATGAACAATCATTTCTAAGTCCATTTCATTGTTATAAGAGGAAGGATTGAAGCTAGATTCAGAAAGAGGAAGGGCCCCCTTTGGAAGTCTTGAAACAACAATCTGACCTGTTAATTAGCTAAGCATGTTATTTAGCTCATTTACATGTATGTTTTATTTTTGAATTATGTGATTTCCAATTTTGCATAGAAATATTTTAAGAAAGCTTCAAAACATAAAATAGTGTAATAATTTAATTCAAAATATTGTATGAGTGTTCAATTTCAGCATTTCATTTCTTACATGATTTTTAGCATCTTAGATTATAATCAGTAGAAGGTCAAATTAGAATATTGAGTGTGCTCATATAGTGATGTCATCCTATCAAGTTTAAGTCCTCGAGTTGAAATTTAAATGAAAGTAGAAGATACAGGTCTGTGGTAACTCTCCTTGTTCATTTATATCAAGAGAAATCTATTTGATTATGAATCTACTCCTTGTCAACATGCATTTTGGCTAAGATATTTTTATAATTCATTACATCCAAGTCTCATAATTGGGCTTGAGTTATGATGTATGCATCATCATAAGATGGATAAATTCTAGATGCATGAGAAATAGGCCAATCCATGTCATTAGGAATGTCAAAAGTGGAAATACCCATGTTACTAAAATTTCTAAGGGGCTTGGTTGGAGGATCTTGAAAAGGTTTGGCTAACCCATGGTGATTGCAAGTGAATTCATTTTCTGTGTAAGAGGCTTTATGATAATTTCAAAGTTTCATCGGGAGGACTTTTAATAGTATCATCAATTACATGAATGGATTTATCTCATGGAAGAAGAGGAGGGAGTCATTCTGATATTTAATGAGGTAATCAAGTTATATTGTAAATGTTTTGAAACCTATTGAGTTGATCATCATTGGAATACACAAGAGTGACATGGAGGTTAGGATAGATGCTAAATTTTTTAGGAATATGTGGACTAATAATATGACCAACAATGGGAATGTGATATTGAGATTTGGGGTTTAGAAGTTGGATGCTCTAAGGCTGAGATCTTCTCATGCTTATAACATTTTCCATTATGGATAAATTTTATTCATCAACTATTGAAAGATGTTTTATATATCATTTGATGAGTGCATATATGACCTAATAGCATGTTGTAAGAGAGTGGAAGATCTAGAATCATAAGCTTGGTGCATATAGTTTTGGGTCCCATCATAGATCTTGCCAAGATGGAAAATGGAATATCGAATGCACTATAACTTGAACAAGGTAATAATGGAGAATAAACAAGCAACTATGTGAGATAAATCAAGAGTGGAAACCATGAAAATACTCCATGTATCAAATTTATAAAAGGTGTAAGAATAAGATATATGACAAGCAACCGCCCCTAGAAAATAGTGATAAAGACCCTAAAATAGACATTTAACAACCATACCCAGAATAACTAGTCAAGGAGTAACTCATACTAACTAGATAAAAAATGATGGTCAAGTAACTCCCAATGACTAATGAAATTTAAGCAAGCTAAAACACGTGTAATAAAAACTTGAATCAAAAAAATAAAGGAAAAATAAAGCTATACACTAACACCCCCCTTAAGCGTAGCTTGGGTGGGTAGAGGAAATGGGTCTTGGAAAAAATCCCAATGAGGTACTCATATACAAATCAATTCTCATAAAGTGGAGAAAAGTAAAAAACCCATAGAAAAAAACTCCCACCAAAAGAGAGAAAATAAATAGTGCATGCTCTAAGGACATTAGGCATAGCCTAAAATACGTCCACAAGTTAAAGCAACAAAGCACATAGAGAGAAGAGCTAAGAATTAACTTGAAGATGATGCTAAAGTAGTTAACAATCTAATTATATCTCTAAATATGACCAATGTTGATAATTAGATCCTCTGACAGAAGAATGTAGAAGCTTCATCTGCATAAAAAAATGTTTCTTCCTTTTACCAAAGGAAGAATGTGAGGTGTGTACTAAAAGTTTTCCCATTCCATAACGAAAGATGAAGGAAAAAGCATGAATATATTTGAAATAGGTCCAAAAATAATGCATGGCATAGGTATGGCAATTTCGTTCACAAGAACTAGAAGTAATGCCACCAAAGTGAACTTGTCATAAGTAGGTGAAGTGAAGAGTGGAACACCCTAGAATAATGAATGATTTTTCCAAGTACCTGATGTTAGGTTGTGGAGCTAAAAGCTTCACCAGGATGAAAATAAGAGGTTGATGAGTTGCAGAGCAACTGACATCAGTCTGATCAACCGACATCGGTCATATCCAGTGAGCAGAGCAACTGACATCGGTCAGGATCAGCCGACATCAGTCAGCTCCAGGCAGACAGGGACCGACGTCGATCGCCTATGCAGTTCCAAAACTGTCAGTTTCATGAATAGTTTGTTAATGAACTGGTTGTTTGCATGTAAAAGGCTAATTTTAGTCTTTAGCTGCGGATCTAATTATTGTAATTGGATGTCTAATTATTGTTTGCATGGGATCTATATAATAGACTCATGGGCTGTATTGTAAAGTGTGCTAGTTGAGAGAGTAAGGTTAACTCCTTCAGAGTGAAGAGAGCAAGGTGTGTTCCTCCTAGTTCCACAAGGGTGCCGAGTGTGTATGATCAGGTAGATCTGTGGGATAGCAAGATCTGGTAGAAGATCCACCAGGGTACTGGTTTGGAGAATCATAAGGACTTGGTGAGGTAAGGACAAGGGTTCTTCAAGGTGTAGAGAGATCTACATGTGTAAGTAAGATCAGTTTGATTTGCAGGTTGTTGCAAGTTCATGGGAGATCTACTTGGAGTGTGTTGTGTACTCAAACTTGAGTATGTGTGTATACTCGGTGTACTGGCAATAGTGATACTGACTGGTTGGAGGTGAACAACAACTCTGTGTTTGAGTTGATTGTTGGGACCGTAATTGAGAGAGTGAGCTCTTGAAGAGATTTTTTGTTTATGCCCTAGAGGTGTTGGAGCCCTAGAGGAGTGTAAGGAAGAATACTATGGCATCTTATTTGTTGTATTTCCTTCTAGAAGAGTATTAATACAATTGGGTATTGTCTCTCATAGTCTGTGTTGTTTCTAATTTCTAGTTACTTATTACTTCTGGTTAAATTCCGTGTTTAGTTGCTTGTACATGGTAATCAATTGTGCTTCCTAGATCCTATCACTTGATGGATATCCAAACAAGGTGTAGTCCCTATATAATTAATTTTTCTCCTCATGCATAGTAAAAAGGCCAACTACTCTATGCAATGAGGTTACAATGAAAGTAGAGGCTATGAAGGACTGTAGAATGACATGTAACTATGTAATAGACTACCTGATATATGATGAGTCTTGAATTACTATACCTGCACCCTTTAATGTCTAAAGTGGACCAGAGGTAGGTGGATTAGGAAATAACTCCTAGATATCTATAAGGTGAGAAGGATATGGTAGAGGTGTGTTCACATCATTACTATAGTTTTTTATGCTAGAAAAAGAGTCCTCAATCTCAGAAATGTGCTTAGGATTAGAAGTGCCATCAAGTATAGGTGATTCCAATGAATAAGAATGACATGGAACATTCATGAAAATATTTCCATGGAAAGTGGACTAGACCAAGTACTTAAATTAATCTTTATCTTTGGTCCTTTTAACTATCTTCTTGTCAAGAATGGCTTCTATCTCATCTGCTTGTGATTTTGAATGTTGTTCCCAATTAATGATTTGATCATCATTTTTTAAATAATTTTATCTATATTTTCCTCTCATTTGAAAGGGTAGAGTTATAATACATTAAAAATGGGTGATATTCCACTATAAAATAGAATCTCCAAGTCATAAACATTAACAAAGAATTTCCTTAAGACCCTACAAGGTCTAATTTTATTCATCTTTAGTTTTTTATATTACCCTTTAGAGAATATTTATTTTATGAGATGTGATAATAATAGATAACCTAATTCAAAATTGACTTATTTTATTCTCATATTATCACTCCTTTTATACTTACATGTGCTTATCTTTAGTTGTTTAACCTGCTCATGATCATCACCTAATGCACTTCTTTTATCCTACTTTCCCAAGTTTCTCAGTTCATAGATTCATCTTAGATTGATTCCATGCATAATTTATAATAGGATATAACCTATTCTATTTTGAGAATCATTATATACAAATTCTACCTGAGCTAACACTTGATCCCATTGTTTTGGGTGATCATTTCCAAACTTATAAGCATGTTTTCAGGAATCTTGTTGACCACTTTAGTTTACCATCAGTATGAGGATGGTAAGATGAACTAAAGATCAAATTGGTACCTAATTTATTTCAAATATTCCTATAAAAATATCTCACAAATTTTGTATCCCTATTTGAAACAATACTCCTAGGAAGACCATGCAATCTCACTACCTCTTTAAAGATTAGGTTAACGATATTGGTTGCATCACTTGTTTTTGTGAAAGCTATGAAATGTGTCATTTTATAAAATATACCAATCATAAAAAATATATATTCATTACCTTTTTGTGTCTTTGGTATCCCAAGTGTAAAATCCATGCTAATCGCATCCTATGGTTTGCTAGGAATAGGTAATAGCTGGTATAAGCCTACATTCTAAAATATTCCTTTAGCATGTTGGTATATTATGAACCTTTATACAAATATATTTACATAAAATTTAATCCTTGGCCAATAATAATATGCACTCAATTGATTAAGGGTCTTTGTTTTCCCAAAATGCCTTACTAAGCTGCCACTATGTTTTTCCTTTAGCAAAATTTCTCACATGAATCCTCTAGGTATGCATAATTGGCTACTTCTGAATAATAAACCCTATTATATCATATATTCCATCCATATACTCCTATTCCTTCTTAATATATTCTCACATGCTTCATAGGACTCCTTGAAATCAATATCTCCTCTATATATGTATTTCAATGAATCAAATCCTCAGATACTCACTTAAGACTCCTGCACAATCAGATTTATTTTACATAATGCATATGCTAATTTGTTAGCCTACCCACTCTTATGTTTTATAAAAAATAAAAACTTTTAAAAAACTTGATCCACTTCATATGCCTTTGACTCAATTTAGTTTGACTGCTAATGAGTTATAAGACATAATTATCTTTATAAAGCCAAAAATCTTTAGGCATCAAATAATGCCTCCATTTCTTCAAGGCTTGTACAATAGTATAAAAACTCCTAGTCATAAGCTAAGTATTTATTCTTTACCTCATTGGTTTTATTACTAAAGTAGGTAATTGGTTTGGCTTCTTGGCTTAAAATAACTCCTATGTCAGTCCTTTTAGCATCACACTCTACTGGAATACATTGTTAAAATTAGAAAAAACTATGTTAGGTTGCTCTATAATTTTATTCTATAATAAATGAAAAATTTTCTTAGTTGTTTTAGTCCATTAAAGTTATTTTTGTTCCCTTTGATAGTTTCAACTATTGGAGCATAAATTCCATTAAAATTCTTAATGAATTGTTTTATAAAATCTACACAAACCATGAAAGCTCATTACCTCAAATGTGCTTCTTAGAGTAGGTCATTATATTATGGATTTGACCTTCTCTTTATCCATTTTCAAGCCCTCTTGGTAAATGACAAACCCTAAATAGACCAACTTTGTCATCATGAAATTGCACTTCTTGAGATTGACTCACAATGTTCCTTCTTGTAGTTTGTTTATGATGCTCCTTTATTGACTAACTATAAATCGTAATACTATCTAAGTAAACAATTAAAAATTTACCTATAAAAGCCTTTATTAATTTATTCATAAGCCTCATGAAGGTACTTGGAGCATTAGTCAACCCAAATGGTATCACAAGCCATTCATACAATTGAAGCTGAAGAAAAGACTACAAATGAATCACATGGATTTGCAGACTGAATATCCATAGGAAGATAAGAGTCATAAATTATATCACAAGGTGTACTCTCACTAGAAATTATAGAGTCCTCTAAAGTACCAAACTATGATTGATTTGAATGAATAACATCTTGAATAGGGACCAAAGTAGAATTTGTAATGGGACAACTGAGGTCAAGCAAAATATCATCCTATCATGGTGGCTCAATAGAAGGAAGAGCACAATCCACTATAAATTTTATATCACAAGATATAGTAGTTACAGGAGGGAGTACAATAGTCTCTGAAGAGAAAATAGGAAGAGGAGTGATATAGATATTAGTAGGATATCTAGATAGAGATGCTTCAAATAATTTAGGGACATGCTATATGTTCCACATGGCAACAAAGATCCATGGAAACATGTAATAATAAGGTACCAAGAACCTTGTCACAAGTGTTAGCCCACTTATTGAGCCAAACAAGATTAATGGGAGAAATAATTTATCCATATAGGAATGGAATATGATTATTTTGTGTGAGAAAATATTCCATGTAAGTACACCAAGAAGCATAGTTGGTGTTTCTAAGAAGAACCAATGGTGTAAAATCAACTTTCCTCATTAACTAGTATCTATTAAGTGAGTGAACATGACTAAGAAAGATACTAAATAAATGAAAGACTGCATAACAAACTTTTTAATTATGATAGAGCATTGCACACTCATGAATGGGACATTAGACATAGTTGAGAATGCATCCAAGTGAGTAACTAGTCTAAGAATCAACACAAAAAGTGCATGCTTAGAATAGGGACATCAAACACAACCAAAAATGCATCCACATGTGAGAAATTGATACATGAGATAAAATATAGAAAGCAATAAGGCCAATAACATAGGTAACTCCTAAAATATGACACTTTATAACTTTAGTGCATTTATAAAAACAATTAGACCAATGAAAAGAGGATGAAAAACCATCTTTTTAAAAAAATATGACACTCAATTCTAAGTTGTCAATCAAAAGTTATAAAAAATTACATTTTTCATCATTAATGACCTATTTAATGAGTTTTCACTAAAAATTTAAATGCACAAGTGAACATAATAACAAACCTAGCTTTGCATATAGTCAACAAAACTAGACTTAAATCTATGATGTCTTCAAGTCAACTAAAGCCAAAAATAACCCTTGTACTTTCACCTATGTGTTCTAAAGAAAAAAAATGCCACTTAAAAAAATAAAACAACTATTTAAAATAATAATAATTAAAAATAGATAAATTTTATAAGGATTTTAGGGCAAAATTTAGGTTTTTGGACTTTTAACAAGAGAGAAGAAAAGCATTACCATACAAGAGAAGAAACTCAAAAGGGAATGACTAGGGGCTTTGGCACCACCATATGATACCATTTATCCTAAAAAAGAACATAGGATTTCATGCTCACTATCTATAGTTTTCTTTAACTTGATCCCAATCTACAAGTTCTAGTTGCCAACAGAAATTGATATGTCAGAAAAGAAGACCCCGACCACAATGCCAAGGTCAATCTGTAAATAGTGGATGACAAGCAATTTTGGCTAAGATGGAAGCAAATAAAATCATGAGAGGTCTTATGTGAGAGGCAGGTTGTGAAATAAAATATCCTCACACCTAAGTTGCCCTTTTTTTTGGGTGATGTGATCAAGTCTAGAACATGAGTCACCAGTGGCTCAAATGGCTTAGGAAGTTGATTAATGAAAACCCATGTCCTCTCCTTGTAAGAAACATGTTGCCTCTTAGCATTCGAAAAGGATTTGAGCATAGTATTTTAAATCAAAGATCTCCTTCCTAGTTACTTTCTAATGGAGGATGCAGACCAGAAACACATAAGAATGGAGGAGGTATTGAATGCTTTTGGATTTGTGGTAGGTCGTAGGCCATAAAACATTAATCAACCTGGTGACCAGTGTGGAAGGTATAACTTGAATACTCCACTTGACCAAAGTTTCAAGAGAAAACCTCCAATAAACACAAAATTTCCACAGTAGGTTTGATCTTACCACCAAAAAAAAATAACCATAACACATAAGAGAAAAAACTAGGATGCAAATGCAAATGATGACACTATAGATACTTTTTCAAACAATAAAAACTCATAATTTCATATTAAAATCTAAAAGCAAAACTAGACAAGTAGTTTACCCCAACCTGATGCTACGATACCATGTCAAATATCCCACCAAGATCGAAGATGGAATATCAAATGTACTGTATCTTGAACAAGGCAATAACAGAGAATGAACAAATAACTGTGAGAGAGAAATCAAGAGTGAAAACCATGCAAATCCTCCATGTATTCAACTTTACAAAAGGAGTAAAAACAGGAGAGATGACAAGTAATTTCCCCTAGATTAGTGGTAAAGAGTCTAAAATAGGCATATAACTCTCATACTCAGAATATTTGGTTAAGGAGTAACTCCTACCAACTAGCTAAAAATGATGGTCAAGTAACTCCCTATGAAAAATGAGACCTAAACAAGCTAAACCACATGTGTAGAAAAAACTTGAATAAAACAAATAAATGGAAAATAAAGTCCTACACTAACAAGTTTTATATTGAGAGGGAGCCAAATTCAACCAAGATGATTTTGTTTGGTTTTATCGAAACCATGAAAAGTAAGCCTAATTTACTTAAGGTTTTCTTTGGAGTATCTGATTTGTTGGAGTAACCAAAAAGAGGTAACTTTAATGCTAACAACTTCATTCACCAAGACTTTCCTTATTGAGGTATTATTGATTCTAATAGTAACAAAGAGGGGTAGGTCATTGTTCAAAAAATAATTTTATCATTAATCATATCTTCTTTGAAAAACTATATGGAAGATTTTGTAGAAGAAGGTGGTAAAATGGTTTTAATAGCATGAACTTCTATAGGTGTGAGATCTTCTGTTATAACCCCTCTACATTCGTTACGAATATATGTGATTTAAAAAAATAAATAAATTATATGTAACATCTCAATAGGTAAACCATATCATTATATCAAAATTTGTACGCTATTTAAAACTATGTTTAATATATTGAAGTAAAGTACAAAAGATAAGTAATGCTGGTTAATCCATTGATTAAACATGAAAACATATTTCACTTATATAGTGAATATACTATAATCATGAACAACATATCAATATGCTAAATAGAGTATTACTATAATAAATGAGATCATAATTACATGAATTTTTCAATAACAAAATGTTACAACCACTATTGGGTACAAGATCATCAATAATTACACAACTACTAGTAACTACAATTATATATACAATAACAATAAAATGGAGTTTATATAAATAACTTAAGTATCTATACAACATCCATGAGTACATATAAAGATAGGTCCAAATGTAGTTGTAGAGAGGGGGATCATCATCTAGATGCTTTTTTTCCAACCACAAATCGATGGTCCTCTACACACCTCTCCACTAGACTTTGGCCAAAGCATTTTATATTATAATTAGATTCCATGATCTGGGTCATAGTCTATATGACTCATATTCTCTACTAAATCATACTATCACTATTTTCTTATCTCATGAACTGATGACAAGCAATTTCAATAGGTTACCTGCTTATTGCTTGGCATGCCTTAACGAATGAGAAAACTCTATAACAATAATATTAACCCCATCCAAGGGCTGTTTATAAAAACATAATACTATTAAGTACAAATAATGAACTTCTAAAACCATTCCAAATATTAAATGACATCTTAAGGAATGAGTAATTATTTAACACACACTCATACAATATTTTCCACTTAGGACATTTAAGGAGTATAAATTATAAACCAAGCCTTATATATATATATATGATTTATTAATGATAAAGTATCATAGATTTAAAGTTAGATGAATGTTACAAATCTTATTATCCATTTATGAGGTTCATCTCTATATCATTTAACCATTCTAAGATCTCCAATTAAATGCTCTACCAATATCCTTTTAGCTTAAGTATGATTTTAATCCTATCCATATGAAATACCTAAAAAAGGGGATATAAATCTTAATAATATACATTGCTTATTCCTCTCTATATTATACCATTATTCTATCCATACACTTTATTTAAATTTGGTTATAAACCATCATAAATTCACCATCCAAATGATTGTGCAATAATTTTATTAACATTAAATATTGTATGCATACATAGTTATTATAATCATAAAAAACTTAATGATCTCAACCTAAATACCCATGTCAACTTTACCAAATAGTCATCTACCAAAATTTCATGCATTTTATGTTTTATTTACTCATACATATAATTAAGACATAATTGTTCTACTAAATCAACACATTGTTATCATAACTAAATTAATGATTATATATACTTCTAGACTTTGAATCAGGTTTTAGGATTGTAGGTAGTCATCCAAACACCTACATGTCCAAAATGGACTTGTTAACTCAACCAAGACTAAAACTCAACCAACACTCCAAATGCCATAATAAAATATACACCAATTCTCTATTTCCTTTCACAAGTCAAAATCATTTTATATTAACAAGTTTCACAAGCCTTTAGTTGGTGATTCAACCTCTTACATGTTGAGTAATGAAAAAAATGCAAACATATCCTTGTTTTAAAATTAGAATTATACACGAGTTTATGTTTTGAAAATAATTTCTATCATCCCAAACCTGTTTTCTTTTAATAGCCAAACCTTTGCATAAATTTAAGTCATTTTTTAAGGCTTGTATGTGGTTATTCAACCACATACAAGTCTTAAACAATTAAAAAATAATAAGCTCAAGCTTTCCCAACATTTTATCAATGGAAATCAATACCTACAGGTTCACTAAAGGAGTAGAATAGAAAATCCACATGTTTCATCTAGGATATCGACTACCTACATGCCTTAAACAAGTCAACAAAGATTAAGCTCAAGATTTCCAAATGTTTTATCAATGGAAATTAATACCTATAGGTTAACTAAAGGAGTATCATAAAAAAAATGTTTCGGATAAGATATCCATAAAAAATTGAGTCAAAAACCTCATAGTACAAGCTTGTTGGCAAGCACTACAAGAAGGTCCATACCTGAGGATTCAACTTAATTTTTTCTCAAAAATAAACACCATTTTAATGGCTGAGTGCAAGGATTTAGGCTCATCACTATGATATCAAGGGTCAGAATAATTATCACCCACAAGTTCATTGGGTGAACTTCCCATTTAATGTAACAAAAAACACAACCATAATCCTTCCTCATACTAGCTAAAATACAAGAGTTCTTATGACTAATTATAACTAATAAAATTCATTTTGACAGGTTTCTTATTAGATTTTTCTCTTGGAAAATACCATTCCTAAATATTTGATTTATGAAATATAATGACCACCACATTTATGAAAACCCATGTTTTATTTATGTTAAAGCTTTCAAAACCACATACCTAAAAAATATCAAGTTAGTGGATCTAGCCGCACTTGTTTAATTCCACAATAGCTCCAAAAAATGGTTGTAACTCCCCCCAGTTCCTTATTTGTTTATGAATTTTGTTTTCTCCCCCCATATCATTCTCATTTTTTCCTCTTTATTCCCCTTAGATCTTTCCATGCCTCCATTTTTTTGTATGGGTAACTATATCTTTACTCAAAATGGCTTGACATTAATTTCTCCAAAATCTATCATTTTCTAATTTTTCTTCCTCAATTAAAAAACCCAGTAAAGTCTACTTTAAATTTTCCTTTGAATCTACCATTTTTTATGCATGTAGACTTCCATACACCCAGTAAAAGGGGTTTAAATGACAATTATTTATATCTAGGGTTTTGGACCTTCCAAGAATCATAACAAACATTGAATTCTCAAAAAACAATTAAAAACCTAATCATCACTAACCACTTTCCAAGCAATTTGATCTCCCATATAACTCATGGTTAGTGGTTTGACCCAAATTACCTTAAAAAGATGGCATTAACATTATTAACACCCAAACTTATGCTAAATATCAAAATAAACCCCTAAGTTCATGCTACCAACTTAGTTATTTGCCTATATTGATAATAGTCCTTTTTTTTGGGGGGGGGGGTGTTTAAATACTCTTTTGTTTCTCTCTCTCTCTCTCTCCCTCTCTCCCTCTCTCCCTCTCTCTCTCTCTATATATATATATTTATTTAAAATTTAATTACCTTATAACTCTGAGCATATTTTATTTGTTTGTATGTTCTCAAAGAGAATATAATAATATGATACAACAATGTCCATTAACCATTGTCAAAGACAATGTTATTAAAAATGTTAGATCAACCAACCAAATAATAACTTGATAAGGTTGTAATTCATAAATCACTCACGTAAGCCTAGATAAAACTAGAAAACATTTTAAACTCAACAATAAAACATACATTATTAATTATATACCATAACATCAATCAATACAAGTTAGAATAACTACATATAAGTACGACACTACAAGAAATTGAATAACAACAACCAATGACAACAAGCAAATCATGGCATGTGTGGTGATTCCTATGTATTTATGAATTGATTCCATCATCCATGATATACAACCCTCTCCCATATGATGTTTTCCATCTATACCATTCAATGGGGGTAGAATATGTCCTACATCCACCTCAAGTATAAAAATGTAGTTAGTCCATTACATCCACAAATTTTGAAAAATTATAAATTAATGATAAATCACAAATACCATTATATTTATGCATAAAAAATGTACATAAACACTATCATCAATCCTTTTTTTAATCAAATATATGCATATATATACTGAAATTAAGGATGAAAAATAAAAAAGAATATAACAATCCATGTAATCTATCAAACTGAGTATGTCCATCTATCCATATAATCCATGAATCTAACTAATCATTAGTTAATTGCCTATTTAAATCACATATTTTTGGCTAAGGGTTGGATGGGATATACCACCTTTGGGGATAGAATTAGGTATATTAAAATCATTAGATGGGGGTTCTTTGATGTCTCACAATTATTACATAAGGAACTTGTGATGATAAGGATAATTTATTAATAATTCATTGAGTAGAATTTTTTAAGGCACAAAGTTAAGTTTATCTATAAAATTTAAATGTGTTTTGGAGGAAGAACTAACACAAGGATTAGGTTGATTAAATATGATTTTCTTAGAAGGGATGGAAGAATTTGGCTGAGGATCTGATCGTGGAGTCATCTCATTGCTAATGGGTTGTTGTGAAGAGGAAGTAGGATTAGTTAAAGTATCTCTAAAAAGTTGTTACTTAGTAGATGGATTCTTAGGTTTGGTAATGGGGTCTTTGTGAGGGGATTTATGATGGTAATTAACCTTGCCTACATTCACATATTGGGAGTTCTTGTAATATTTTTCATAATTGGTATCGATAGCATAAACATTTTCATTTGAATGTTGTGTACTGGGATCCAAAGAATATTTTTCAGATTTATGATTTATAGATTTGGAAAAGGTTCACTTTTTATAAGCTTTAATATATTAATTATGGTTAACCTTTATAATAGCATCATGATAAAAAGTTTATCACAATATGAGGGAAACCACAAATTTGGGAAGGGCACGACATGTCCCATGAGAGTGGCCTATATCAACATGAAACCAATAAATTTGTTAGAATAATACCATGATATAAGAACAATAATAGTATGGATGAAATTTTTGGATATAGATAACAACTTACTCATTTAAGACACACTAAAGGGTGGATGGGAGGGAGTTTGAGTATTTGAGTTGGTAGCTCCTATTTTTGTTTGAGGAGGCTTGAGTTACAAATTAATAATGGTTATTGCATTAGTTTAAGTTTGGAAAGATTCATTTTATGTGATTATGAAAAGTTTCAAATTGAGACATAACAAAATCTTGTATTTTTTGTTGATCAAAGGCCTCTTCTAAGTTTTGGGGAAAAATATCATAACATTGTATTGAAGAGAGGTTTTAAGAGTAGTATCGAAGAGTTTGGAAAGATTACCATCACTCATGTTATGATCTAATTTATGAGTTAAATTATTCTATCATTTGATAAAAGTGTGAGAAAATTCATTAGGAAATTATTTAACATTGGTGAAATGGTTAAGATTATTTTTAGGAAGATCATTATGTTGAAATTCCTTGACTAGATTATTGACTAAATCTTCTAGTTGTAGAATGAAATGTCTAAGGATTTGGTAATACCATTATAACATATATCCTATGAAGGTTTTGAAAAGATGTTTAGTAGTGGAAAAGGTATTAGTGTATACCTATTCCTTTTAGATATTACCAAAGATTTAAGTAAAATAGCAAGACCTTAAGTCCCATCATATGTGATAGTTGGAGAAATATTTCCTATATTTATGGATACAATGAAGGGTGTTAAAGGTTAATTTTGAAGATGTTGTAGCATTTTATTATGCATTGGGAAGTTGAGGGATGACGTACCCATTGGTATCTCAAAGAGGAGGAAGAAAAAAATTATTATTTTATTGTGACACGATGACTAGAGGTTGGATAACCATTTACAAGATGTGATTTTGCGTTTGGAGCATTTGGGAACTATTAGTTATTTGCATGATGTTCATTTGTTGAACCATTTGTGTAAGGATTTGAGTTGTATCAATAGGTATATTTTGATTAGGAGTGATAGAAGGAGGATTTATGGTATATGTATTAGGAGGAGGACTCCCAATATTAGTATTGGGAGGAGGAGTCCCAAGATTGCTATCAATTTCTCCAATTATGAAATAAGGAAGTTTATAAAAATTACCATTATTGTTATAAATGGTATTATCATCAAGGTTTCTAAAGATGATGAAATTATCTGTATCATCATTTTAAGTGATTTTAACCATGTTACATTTGATATATCTAGATAGATTTCAGGAATATTGACACCATGAAATGTTGTCTTCAATGGTGGATAAGGTAGGTAAAAAATAAAAACCCATGTAAAATTTGGGTGGGTTGTGGCTATTAATAAAAATCCTACAGGTGACCTAATGATGTTGACTATATTGAAAGAGTAATGGGAAAATGAAATATATTAGACAAGCTGATATAGTTGGTTTGAAATTAATTAGGATAAAAATGGATAGATCATATCAATATAATATAATAAAAAAGGTGGTGCAAATGATGATTGGGTCAAACTGTCTGTATCAATTTATTTGATATAGTCTGGTAGAAAATTTGGAAAATAGATCGGAAGTGAAATGTATCAAGGTGTTTGATACAGTTACACAAATAGATGATAAGGGATAAACTATATTGAGGTAGTTGATGTAGTCTGATATGGAAAAATTTAAAAGTAATAAGAAATATACTACTTCAATTTGTTTGATGCAGTCAAGGATGCAAACACATGAGACTAGATCAATTTAGTCGATGTAGTCTACACACATAGGTAGCTATATAAACATTGACCAATGTAGTTACAACAAAAAACATAGAATGATATCAATAATGGATTATATAATCTACAATATAAAATATAGTAGCAAGTAATAAATTGAAATCTAATTATTTTTCTAAAAAAAATAGTAGATGTACTAAAGGATTCGATTGATTTGAAGGCTCTTACAAAACTGACTCTTTTATTGGATAGTGTTAACCTAATGTTTCATATAACTAACTATGGAGTAATCACCATGCCCATATCCCACTAAATTTAATTTTAAGGGTAAGCTAAATGTAACTTTCTGATGTTAACCGTTAATTAATGTACTATAATCAAACAAATGAAAGGTTTTTTAAAGTTTAATAAAAAAGGAATAATATGTATTTTTGATATATCACGAGACACATGGAAATTAAAGACCTTGTTTAGATATATATTATGGCTATGAGTATTAGGGAAATCCCCTCATGACATGATGTTTATAAAAAATATACTAGGATTGTAAACACAACACCTCATATCCCTTCATGACAATAACTAAATAGTTTGAGAACTTAAGGAACACAATTTCTAGAGAAATCCAAATAAATAGAAATTAAAGTTCAAAAATCAACTTAAAAAAAAACCAATTTGAAGCATTCAGTGAATTGAAATAAATAATAAGTCAAATTGAAATAAAATGCGTTATTAAATTCTAAAATGAAAACTTAATTTTCCTTGCTTATGCTCTAAAAATAAAACAAATAGGACTATATCGGTGCTAGCCAATGTAATTGTACACATAATACATAACTTTATAGATTAGATAAATAGAGTTGAAGACATAGATAAAGTAATAAATCAAGCATATCAAATCAATTTACTAGAAATAGGTTTAGAAATAAGCAAAAAGTGTAAATTAAAAACCATATTGATATAGTTGATTGAAAACAAAGTTGAACAAAACTATATTGACTTATTCGATATAGTTTATTGGAAGAAAATTAAGATTTAAGGTTAAAAATGTATCATGATTACCAAAACAATTAATTGAAATATGCCTAAATAGAACTATAACAACATGTTTGATATAGTTCACTGAATATTAATTTGGTGAAAAGGCTAAGATAGAATTTTATCAATCTGTTTGATACAATTTATTTGAAATAGACGTGAAAATGAAATTGTATTGCACTAACTAAAACAATTAGTTAGAAATACAAAAATATAATTGTATTGATTTGTTCAATATAGTTATCTAAAGAAGTGAAGGCCATAGTTAGTTTTAAGTTAGGTTCACTAGAATATATGTGATGAGTTAGGATTGACCTATAACTATCCTATCAAGAGATCTAGATTCAAAGAAGGTAAATCAAAGAGAACCCATTGATACTTAATAAATTAAGATACAACCAAATAGATCCACAAACTTATCAAGATGAAAACCTATAACACAATATCAATAGAAAGAGCTCCAAAGCCTCTAAGAAATCAATATAATGAAATAAATCTAACTAGGTCTCTATTTTATAAGTAATCTAAGATTATAATTAAGTAATGTAAGTAAAGGAGGATAGGTTAGAAACATACCAAATGGGGGCCTAAGCTATCTAAGATGGATAAATGTCAAGTTTAATCAATGTTAATAAAGGGCGATAAGTTAGAAACATATCAAATGGGGGCCTAGGCTATCTAAGATGAATAAATGTTAAGCTCAAAAAATCATATAACCACACTAAGTATAAGTGTAGATAAAGTTTAAACAAGGAGATATGAATTTATTAACCAAGAATTTATTCAACTTATATCTATAAAATTAAAGAGCTAAGGTTATAATATACTTACCTTCAAAAAGACCTATCGAGCATCAATATCCCCATTTGGCCAATGGTGCTTTGAAAGATATTATTATGGTTGTAAGGATCTCAAAATATGTATAAAGATATAGGATAAAAGGAATCCTATTGCATCAAAGACTCCACAATATAGTATTTCCTCTAATACAAGATCTAAGAAATAAATCCTCCAAATTTAGACTTAGGGTATAAGTACAAGCATTAAAAATATGAAAATAGATGTTCTTATCTAATGGAATGAAATGGTAACTTGTAATTATAGTGTTGAATGATATTAATCCCTCTTAAAGGTTATGCTGATGATATCAAACAACTTGATTTAGTTCTTAAGAAGATGACTAACCTTGAACTAGGTCAACTAGGCTAATCTAGTTGTGAATACTGCATTGAAATATTTGAAACTGCATTGATCTAATTAGTGTAGTTAGGAAGGGATGGATGATGGATAAAAATACATCGAATAAGATGATATAGTAGGAAATTATAGGTCCTAATATATCTAGATAATGCAAGATGAAAGGAGATAACTTAAGGGATAAAATCTAAGGAAGCTAGAATAGATGTAGGACTGATAAATAGGCAAAATATCTCTCATAAAACACTAATATTATGCCCATACATTTATAGGTGCACCCTTTAAGACATTCACTTAGAGATATTGAAACACGATATGTTTATACAATAAAAAAATATCGGTAAATGATAAATTTTAAAAATACTATGTGGATACACTATCTACCATGTTGAGCTATATATCATACAAATAGTTTATTTATCACTCATACTTTAGATGTCTTACATGAATATTAAATGATGATCCCATAAAATATCACATTATATGCAAATAATTACCTCATTATTACCCTAAAAGTCTTCCTTTTAAGTGGATTTAGATGTGTATAATATAACTCATTACTAGTCCAAAGTAGAAAATGAGTATTTTACCTTAATATGTGTAAGTTATAATTAACTATTAAAACTAATTTTTTTTAACATTTGCATGGAAAATACACCAAATTTGTATGTACGTGTGATATGAATGTGATATAGTTTAAGAATATGTTTTTGGCATTATAAGACTCTTAAGACCAAGCCCAAACCCGTTCTAAATATCACTAGATTGGATCCAAAGATCACTAGTCTAGATTTGAAGATCAACGATCTAACTCTAGAGATGTTTAAAATTAGTTTTGAAGACTTCTAGAATCTTGGAAAAGGACACCTAAAGATGGAAAAATATGCATATGCTTAATAATAAGTAGTTTAATATACTTTTGAAAACAATTCTAAAAGCTATAAATTTACTTTCCAAAAATAGTATTTCAATTTTTAGCCATGGTATTCATAAAAGTTTTGTCATGAGAAACTATAAGTACTATGTTTTGATCTATTATAAAATGATGATCAAATGGATATACAATTAAAAATAATTTTAAATTGAAAACAAACTTGGAATCATGCATGAAACAATATCCAATGTTTTTTCACTTATTTCCTTGGAAAGTGGAAAGTGAGTTATTATTTTGTTTTATAATAAACAATTTCCTAATTAGTTTTGATCTTTTAGGTTATTTTTTACTTTGATCAACTGTTGTAAAATGTTTTGATATATAAACAACATCCTATTGAGTAAGAGTAGATAATTGAGACAGACATAAGAATAGTAAGGTCAAGTATGACTTTTCATTTTTAGCATTGTAAACATTTTCAAAAGTAATGAGAAATTTATTTTATGAAGTTTCTAAAAATCTAATTGTGTTTCAATCATATTATGAGGGAGATAAAGGGAAAAATCAACTAAATAATAAGGATATATGTTTGATATTTATATTTATATTTCATATTTTTGTGTGTTTTAAAGATTGTCATTCATTAATTTATGCAAAATGTTATGTTTTGTGTCTCACCTGCAAGACTGCATGCTAAAAAAATCTACTTTTAGATAATTTAATTTCTAAATCATTTCCATTTAAAATAAAATAGATTAAATGTATATTATTTTCATGTAATTTACATTTCTATAAATGTACTAAAAGTGTGTTTCTTTCCAAACAATTTCAATTCTAGTAAGTGTGTTTTCCTTCAAAGCATTTTCAATTCAACAAAAGTGTTTGTTTTCAAAAGTAATAGGTTATATTCTAATTTACTCAAGTATATTAAAGATTTAGAGTAAATGATCTACAAGTCCTCTCAAATATACTACTACTAGTCACCATTTTTTAAGCCTTATAATTGACTACGATTGGACATCGACCCTGATTTGATATGACATTGACTAAATTTAGTTGATTAAATAAATAGGAAATAATGAACCTCATAATTTTTGGTCCTATTTCTAGAGATTTTATAGGTGATGGTAGGGTATAATATCCTAAACTGATGGTTCACTAAGATTTTTTCCCCATAAATCAAATAAATTTATGAATAGACAAAGAGATTCAAAGGGAAGATACATTCCAAAGATCACTCAAAAAAATATCAGTACTAGTATGTCACAATAATAAAGTGTACTAGAATACCTTATAATAAAATAACTTTAGACTATTAAGGAGGAACCACTATTACCATTACCTAAACCTTTGAAACATTCTCTAGAGGTAGGTGCATATGTCAAAACAAAGCCAAAAGAACATTATAAACCAAAGTTTTGAATCTCAATCAAGTATCCTTTTAGCCACTTATAACTGTTAAACACCTCCCAAGAAAACTCTTTACAACATCTATAGGTAAAACATGAGAGAAAATCTAGGAAATAATATACAAAATAGGGCTAAGACAAGTGGAACTCAACTAGCAAATATAACCTTTACCTATCCTATTGTCCTAAATCAATATGAAAATGTTACAATGAAGAATATATTCCCATACACAGTATCTAATTTTATAAGATTATCCATATAATACCTTGGCCAATTTATATTTGAGTTTAAAATATTTTAGAAAACTTATGATTACAAAACTAATAATCACAAACTGAAGTTATTCCCTTCTACACTCAAGGATTTAGCCATGAGATATTTTATGGGATTACAACCAAATTATAATCACACATAGGATGATATGGAAAATGTATTGATGGAAAAATATCAAGACTATTTTATAGTAATAGATATAAAATAATAATTCTTCTATATAAAACAAAAATAAGATGATAATATGGAAGACTATCTTGACCGTTTCCTCTTTGCAGATAAAAGATGTGGATATGAATCAGAAGAAGATTTGAATAAAATGGTTTTATTAATGGAATTAGGGGATACTATAAATGTCATGAAATTAAACACATTTAAATCACTCTCCATAATGGGGGTATAATAAACTACTATAGTCCTAAAGATGGTTGATCAATCCATTGCCAAACCAGAGGTGGTTATAGAAGATGTCTCAGTAACATTAGAATCTTGGTAATATCCTATAGATTTTATAATAATTTAGATAAAGAGTAAAAAATTTGGTTATCCATTGATCCTAGGAAAGCCATGGCTGGCCAAAATTACATCACTCATATATCATGGGTCCAGAGAAATGATAATCTCGAATGGACTGAAAGCAAAGAAAATATCTCTATATCCATCTGCAAAAACATATCTAGATTCATCATATCACTTATGGGTTGATGAACTAGATAAATATGGAAAAAATATTTCTTATTTAGTAATGGTAGTAGTAAAAACTATTCAAATTAGCTAAAGGATAAATTAACAGGTTATATGGAAGAAAATAGTCTAGCTCTGGAGATGGCTAGTCTGGATCCAGAGATGCCAAGTCTTGATTTTTAGATCACCAGTTTGGCACTATAAATTATAAAAACACATATTCAAGGTTATAAAAACATACCTGAGCACACTCATCATGAAATATATGATCACATACCTCTCCAATAAAGTGTTGTTATCTGGACACAAAATAATAAGGAATCTTTCCTCACAACTTTATGTTGCTCATTACTAGGTGGGGTTTCAAAAGGTGAGTCATTATTCAAAGACATAACAACCTGACACATATTTAAACCTCATCCTTATCCCTTGAATTATATTATGAGTGAATTTAGACAATTTAATTCTATTTATCGAGGGATAAAATAAATTAAAATGCATCTAGGCAAAATGTTAAGCATAAATAATTGCTTAAAAGATGAACAAGAGATCAAGGTATTTGATGTACTCAAGAATCAAATTTAATATTTTGATTGGAATATAATGACATGAAAGACATCCATCCAAGTGTATGCACCCATCATATCTACATTGAAAATGTCAAATCAATTAGACAAACTCAAAGAAAGATAAATCCAACATTAAGAGACATGGTCAAAATATAAATAAAAAAAACTATTGCATGTAGGATTCATATATCCAATCTCAGATAGTCAATGGGTTTCACCACTAGTAATACTATTTAAAAAAAATGGAGGATATGTAAAAATTATAGGGAACTCAACAAAGAAACTATGAAAGAATCTTTTCCCTTACCCTTCATAGACCAAGTCGTAGACTTCTTCGATGGGTTTAGTGTGTATAATCAAATAAGAGTATATCCTAAAGATAGGGATAAAACCAACTTCACATGTCCTTGGAGGACATTTGCATACAAAGTTTTATCTTTTAGCTTATGTAATGCACTAACCACCTTTCAAAAATTAGTCCTTTTTTATATGTATTGATCTCATCAATTACTATGTTGAAGTATACATGAATGATTTTACAGTGCATGGGGACTCTTTTGATGAAACATTAAATAATTTTGATAAAGTATTGACCAAGTGTGAACAATATTAGTTATACATAAATACACTTCATTCTCATCACTTATATGTTGAAATTATAATTGGAATGAATTTGTGTAATAACACACAAATCTAGTCATAAATAATCAACTAAGCAAATTATTTGCATAGTTACTTATTTAATCCAAATTTACATTGACACTTCCTTGATTGGGGTAATGCATCATATCACAACATTTAATTTGACATCACTCATCCCAAATCAAATAATTCCTTTGCAAGTGTTATTATAGGACAATTAAATGAATATTTGATTAGCAAAATAATAATGCAAAAGGCCATGATTCTTCTAATTAATTATTAATCCTAATTAATTAGTATAATCTTTTTTTAATGGAAAATTACTTAGATTTAGAATTATATATTTTATAAATGCACAAATTAAATTATTTCCTCACCCAAGGTGACATAATCATACCAAGTGTGAAAGTAAGAGCTTTTACAAACTCTTACACACTTATTCCACACTCTTCCTCTTACACCCCTCTTACACACTCAAGGAGGGGTAATGATTTGAATCTCTTAAATTTTTATGACATACTTAATCCATTTTATTATAAACTCCATATCTCTCATTTATGATAATAGAGGACTAATATCAGACACTTGATCTTCATATTAATCTGGACCATCCACAATCATTCTCTAACTCTATAAATGAAAGGGTATTCACACTCTTTCACCAAGACCAACCATTGAAATGAATCTCTACCAAATATTAAGGCCATCACCCAATAATTATTCAACATTGTCAATTAAAACACCAAGTAGACAAGGGGAAATCCTATCCACATGTGGATTCAACATTACCAAAGATCTCTCATCTAAAAGTTGAGTACAAGCTTCTTTGAACCAACAAGCAAACGAGTCTCCAAGGAAGGTATAATTTTTTTTTTCTTTTTATTTAATTCACCTTTTATTTGATATTGCTTACACCTAGGGATTGAGCTTAGAGTGTCATGTTCTTGTAATTATTTTAATGTTTTATTCACTTACTATGAAGTAACCCTCTTTGGATTCTTGATCTACACTCGGTGGGATGATGATGCACCCCATAAACCCTTCTAGACCTTTCTCATTATTATAATTGTAATAATTAACCTAATCATTAGCTTAATTTGGCATTTTTTCTTCAAAAACTTGTTAATTTTTATCCTAAGTGAATTTGACAATTTTGTCCTATTTATCAATAGTTTCATCCACTAAATCAACAATTTTACTCTATAAATTGATGGTTTCAACTTTCAATTTTGGATTTTTTCTATCATTTTACAGGTCATAATAAATAGTTTTACCTTGAAAAAATAATGGATTCACAAATGAAAATGGTGTATTTACAAATGAAATTGGCAAATTTGTAAATGAAATTGGTGGATTCTTAAATGAAATCGATATATTTACCCTGGTAATCGATGAATTCACCATGTGCTATTTTTTTAGAGATATATACCTTTCAAAAGCCATAAATTTTTACTTGGATCTCCATTTGACCTCTTATTTATGCCGAAGTGAAGGTATCAAAAAGACACGTGCAAACATAACTAAAAAATCATTGTGATTTCATAAAAATGATCATTTTATCTTGCTAAATAGTAGATTCATTAAAATAGTTTTTTCTTCTATTTTTGTGCATGTAGAAAAATGTTGGTTTTGCCCTTGAAATCAATGGTTTTTCCATGCAAATCAATATTTTTTCCATGAAAATCAATGGTTTCACCCTAATTATGTTCACTTTTCCCTAATTATTGCTGGTTTCTCTAGTTTCTTATTTATGGTATGTTTCTACATAAATTGGTGGTTTCATACCGACAAATGATAATTTCACCGTGCTGAAAAAAATATAAGACTTAACAAACTCATTTTCAACTTCCTTTGCTGACCAAAACTACATTTTAAGACTTATTACAAATTTATAGTGATTAAAGAAGAAATAAAAAATACAAAATGTATTAGTGGAATTAGGAGCTACTATAAATGTCATGACATTAAACAAATTGAAATCACTCTCAGTAATGGGGGTACAATAAACTATTATAGTCCTACAGATAGTTGATCAATCTATTGTCAAACCAGAGGTGGTTATAGAAGATGTCTTAGTAATAATAAAATCTTGGGAAAATCTTATACATTTTATAATACTTCAAATAAAGGGTAAAAAATTTGGTTATCCATTGATCCTAGGAAAGCCATGGCTAGCCAGAATTGCAACACTCATATATTATGAGTCTAGAGAAATGATAATCTTGAATGTATTGAAAACAAAGAAAATATCTATTATTATTGAGACATATTCTATAGCCACCTTTGGTTTGGCAATGGATTGATCAACCATATATAGGACTATAGTAGTTTATTATACCCCCATTATGGAACGTGATTTTGATGTGTTTAATGTCATGACATTTATAGTAGCTCCTAATTCCACTAATACATTTTGTATTTTCTTCTTTCATCACTGTAGCTTTGTATTTTCAAGCAATAAGAAAGAAGAAAGTATATAATGTATTAGTGTAATTAGGATCTACTATAAATGTCATGAAATTAAACACATTGAAATCACTCTCCGTAATGGGGGTACAATAAACTACTATAGTCCTACAGATGGTTGATCAATCCATTGCCAAACCAAAGGTGGTTATAGAAGATGTCCTAGTAACAATAAAATCTTAGGAATATCTTATATATTTTATAATAATTTAGATAAAGAGTCAAAAATTTGGTTATCCATTGATCTTAAGAAAGCCATGGTTGGCTAGAATTACAACACTCATATATTACAGGTCTAGAGAAATGATAATCTCAAATGGATTGAAAGCAAATAAAATATCTCTATATCCATCTGTAAAACCATCTACAGTTTCATCATATCACTTATGGGTTGATGAACTAGATAAATATGGCAACAATATTTTCTCTTTTGTAATGGTAGCAGTTAAAACCATGAAAATTAGATAGAGGATAAATTAATAGGTTATATGGAAGAAAATAGTCTAGCTCCGAAGATTCCTAGTCTAGATCCAAATATGCCCAATCTTGCTTTGTAGATAACCATTTTCGCATTATAAATTATCAAAACACATATTTAAGGTTATTAAAACATACCTGAGAACACTCATCATAAAATATATGATCACACACCTCTCCAACAAAGTGTTTTTATCTAGACACAAAATAATAAGGAATCTTTCCTCACAACTTTATGTTGCTCATTAGTAGGTGGGGTTTTAGAAGGTGAGTCATTATTCAAAGACATAACCGCATTTCACATATTTCAACCTCATCCTTGTCCCTTGAACTCTCTCATGAGTGAATTAAAACAAGTAAATTCTATTTATCTAGGGATAAAATAAATTAAAATGCATCTAGGCAAAATGTTAAGCATAAATAATTGTTTAAAAGATGAACAAGAGATCAAGATATTTGATGTAATCAAGAATCACATTAAAGATTTTGATTAGAATATAGTGACATGAAAGACATCCATCCAAGTGTATTCACCCATCATATCTACATTGAAAATTTCAAACCAATTAGACAACCTCAAAAAAGGATAAATCAAACATTAAGATACATGGTCAAAATAGAAATAGAAAAACTATTGCATGTAGGATTCATATATCCAATCTCAAATAGTCAATGGGTTTCACAACTAGTAGTAGTACTTAAAAAAAAAAAAAAAATGGAGGATATGTACATATTATATGGAACTAATCAAAAAAACTATGAAAGACTCTTTTCCCTTGCCCTTCATAGACCAAGTCATAGACTTCTTAGATGGGTTTAGTTTGTATAGTCAAATAAGAGTAGTTCCTAAAGACACAGATAAAACCATCTTCACATATCCTTGGGGGACATTTTCATACATAGTTTTATCCTTTAGCTTATGTAATGCACTAACCACATTTCAAAAAATAGTCCTTGCTATATTTATTGATCTCATCAATGATTGTGTTGAAGTATACATGAATGATTTTACAGTGTATGGGGACTCTTTTGATGAAACTTTAAATAATTTAGACAAAGTTTTGACCAAGTTTGAACAACATTAGTTAGCCCTATAGATACTTCATTCTCATCATTCCCTATTGAAATTATAAGTGGAATGAATTTTTGTAATAACACACAAATCTAGTCATAAATCATCAATTAAGCCAATTATTTGCATAGTTACTAATTTAATAAAAATTTACATTGACACATCCCTGATTGGGGTAATGCATCATATCACAACATTTAATTTGAAATCACACACCTTAAATCAAATAATTCCTTTGTAAGTGTTATTATAGGATAATTAAATGAATATTTGATTGGCAAAATAAGAATGCAAAAGGCCACAATTATTCTAATTAAGTATTAATCCTAATTAATTAGTCTAATCTTTTTTTAATGTAAAATTACATGGATTTAGAATTATCTATTTTATAAATACAAAAATTAAATTATTTCCTCACCCAAGGTGACATAATTGTTAGGTTGTGGAGCTAAAAGCTTCAACTGTTGCAAACATGGAGGAGGTTGCTGAGTTCCAGGGAGACCGGCGTCGGCAAAGTATAGTGCAGAGAACAACCAACATCGACAGGTGTGAACTGAAAAACAACCGGCATCAGCAGGAGATCAACCAACATTGGTCACCTCCAGGTAGACAGGGACCAATGTCGGTCACCTGTGGCAGTTCCATAATTGTTCGTTGCATGGACAGTTAGTTCGTTGAACTGAGAGTTTGCATGTAAAGACTATTTTTGGTCTTGAGTTACGAGTCTAATTATTGTAATTAAGAATGTCTAATTATTGTATGTACGAGATCTATATAATAGAATCATGGGCTATATTGTAAAAGTGTGCTAGAAAGCCATTGTGCTTGTAGAGAGAGCAAGAGTAGCTCCTCCTAGTTCCAAAGGGGTGCTAAGTGTGTATGATTAGGAAGAGTTGCAAGTTGTGCAAGTTCTACTAGGAGATCCACCGGGGTACTGGTTGAAGAATCATGAGGACTTGGTGAGGCAAGGACAAGGGTTCTTCAGGGTGTAGAGATATCTACATGGTAAGTAAGGTCTATTGATTTGCAGGTTGCAGCAAGGAAAGGGAGATCTACTTGGAGTACGGTTGTGTACTTGGTGTACTGGCAGCGTTGTTACTGACTGGTGGAGGTGAACAACAACTCTGTGTTTGAGTTGATTGTTGTGACCGTGATGAGAGAGTGAAGTGTTGAAGGAGAATTATAGGGGAACCCTAGAAGTGAGGGAGCTCTAAAGGTGTGGGAAGAAGAAGTGTGGCATCTTCTTTATTGTATTTTCTTCTAAATGAGTATTAATACAATTGTGTATTGTCTCTCATATCCTGTGTTGTTTCATATTTCTAGTTACTTATTCATTCTGAATTAATTCCATGTTTAGTTGATAATACAAAGGTAATCATATTGTGCTCTAATTGAGGAGCAAAATCTTGACAAGTTGGTATCAGAGCATGTTTGTTGTTCTAGGTGCCTGACAAGTGGTATCAGAGCTTTTGGTTGGGTTGACTAACAGGTGGTTCAGATCTGGTTAGCGTTTGTTGATTATAGGTCACTCTCAAGGGTTTTTAGATTGAGTGGGAGTATAGCAATGGCAAAAGAAAGTAAGCTACGAATGGAGAAACTGAATAGCACGAATGGTCAGATTGATGGAAAGAAAGAGCAGGTAAAGGAATATTGTTGGTCGGTAGAAGATTAGCATGTAGAAGCAGATGTTGTAGGTGTTTTTGCATAGGTTGCTCTGGATAAAGTAGAATCTTGGTTTATAGATTCTTTTGCCTCTTTCCATGCATCCCAAAATAGAGCATCTTTTCATGGGTATGTCTTTGGAGACTTTGGAGAGATTTATTTAGGGGTTGGTGAGCCTTGTCACATGGTTGGCAAAGGGGAAGTGAAGCTAAAATTGTAGATGGGTAACACATAGGTGTTGAA
Organism: Torreya grandis; assembly: GCA_037957365.1. Lineage (NCBI taxonomy): Eukaryota > Viridiplantae > Streptophyta > Pinopsida > Cupressales > Taxaceae > Torreya > Torreya grandis. Next base: position 485,126 of record JARHVA010000087.1, on the reverse strand, counting down.
GAAGGTCATGCAAGTTTTAGTCTTGGAGATGAGTCTAATTTCTTCAAGAAAGTTAGGTGATGAGAGATGCATAGTAACTCTCACAGCGGATGCACTTGAATTAGACGGTGGTAAGAAAGTAGGTATCCTTTATCTATCTACATATATTACTGATTCACCTTCTATTGCAGAGATGTGGCTTTGTAGGCTTGGTCACATGTGTAAGAAGGGGATGCATGTTCTGAAGCAGAAGACAAATGTCTTTGATAAACTTAAGAATTGGAAAGCCTTGGTGTTCATGGAGGAGATGACGGACAAAGATCAGCTAAGGGGGCTGGATTATTATGAGCAGGGCTGTGTTGATAGGGTTTTGATCTAAAAGGAGCTCATGGGTAAAAAGTCATCACTCACAGGTGAACATAGGTACCGGCATCGATCAGGAGGAACCGATGTCGAACAGACAGGCACCGATGTCGGTCATGTGCAGATCAACAGAGTCAGTGGTGTCAGGCAGCAAGAATTGATGTTAGTCATATAGGAACTAACATCGGTAGTAGGTACACTGGCATCGGTCAGGGAACCGATGTCGACAGACAGGGTTAGTCATAGGGAACTGACGTCGGTTGGGTGTAGATTGGGAGATGGCCGAGATCGGTCACTGGAACGGATGTTAGGTAGATAAAAAGCTATCAAGGAATCTCAAATGCCCATGTGGAGGATTGAAAGTGTAAGTGGACCTCATATTCATTTTTCACCTTCTTACTTGTTACTTACTGATGGTCAAGAACTAGGAAGACGTGAAGAGGCAATGCAGGTAGAATCCAAGAAACATTGGGAGCATGGCATGAATTCTTCAGAAGAGAACCAAGTGGGAGATTTGGTAGAGTTGCCACCTAGGATGAAAGCACTGACAGATGAATGGATTCCCAAGTTAAAGAAGAGAGTGGATGGACACGTGAGACAGAAGGCCAAGGTATATGGTCTTGAGGAAGCTGCAGGATAGTGGTACAGGTTTGACAGGTGGATGACAAAGCAGGGCTTCAGTCAATGTCAGTGTAACCATTGTGTTTGTCCTACCAGGTGGATGATGGTTGCAACATTATCCTATTACTGTATGTGGATGGTATGCTTGGAGTAGGTTTATACATACAGGTAGTTGCTGAGCTAAGGGTAAGGTTAGTTCAGAGGTATGTCATGAAGAATTTAGGAGCAGCAAAATTCTTTGGCATAAGAGACATGGAGATTTTTTGTCTCCAGTGGGAGCTGATGTGAATAAGGTGTTGGTGAGGTTCAAGATGTAGGATGTAGAATTGGTAAGCACACCAAGGGCTGGATAGTTCAAGCTGAGCTTAGAACAGTGTTCGAAATCACATGAGGTCTGGTGTAGACCTGAGTTTTCCCAAGCAGTGGGAGTTGTCAAAAAGTTTGGAGCCAATTCAAGAAAGAAGTATTGGAGGGTAGTTCAATGAATTCTCAGGTCTGAGAGGGACTAGCAGTAGGTTAACATGTTATGCAGGGTCAAGGACTTCACTACATGGATATGTAGGTTCGGATGTGGTAGGTTACTTGGATGACAGGTAGTGCACCACAGGGTGTGTGGTGGTTGGTCTTCAAGATTGAGCTTGAAGAGGGATACAAGCCAGGAAATGAATTAGATGGTGTACAGGTATAGGTACAGTTGCAGTTGTTTATCTCCAAGTGGGAGATTGTTAGGTTGTGGAGCTAAAAGCTTCAACTGTTGAAAATATGGAGGAGGTTGCTGAGTTCCAAGGAGACCGGCATCGATAGAGTATAGTGCAGAGAGCAACCGACATCAGTAGGAGATCAGCTGATGTTGGTCACCTCCAGGCAGATAGGGACCGACGTCAGTCGCCTGTGGCAGTTTCAAAACTATTCGTTGCATGGACAGTTAGTTCGTTGAACCGAGAGTTCGCATGTAAAGACTATTTTTGGTCTTGAGTTGCGAGTCTAATTGTTGTAATTAAGAATGTCTAATTATTGCATGCATGAGATCTATATAATAGACTCATGGGCTGTATTGTAAAATTGTGCTAGAAAGCTATTGTGCTGTAGAGAGAGCAAGAGTAGCTCCTCCTAGTTCCAAAGGGGTGCTGAGTGTGTATGATCAGGAAGAGTTGTAGGTTGTGCAAGTTCTACTAGGAGATCCACTAGGGTACTGGTTGAAGAATCATGAGGACTTGGTGAGGCAAGGACAAGGGTTCTTCAGGGTGTAGAGATATCTACATGGTAAGTAAGGTCTGTTGATTTACAGGTGGCAGCAAGGAAAGGGAGATCTACTTGGAGTACGGTTGTGTACTTGGTGTACTGGCAGCATTGTTACTGACTGGTGGAGGTGAACAACAACTCTGTGTTTGAGTTGATTATTGTGATCGTGATGAGAGAGTGAAGTGTTGAAGGAGAATTACAGGGGAACCCTAGAAGTGTGGGAGCTCTAGAGGTGTGGGAAGAAGAAGTGTGGCATCTTCTTTATTGTATTTTCTTCTGAATGAGTATTAATACAATTGTGTATTGTCTCTCATATCCTGTGCTGTTTCATATTTCTAGTTACTTATTCATTCTGGTTAAATTCCATGTTTAGTTGATAATACAAAGGTAATCATATTGTGCTCTAATTGAGGAGCAAGATCCTGACAAGTTGGTATCAGAGCATGTTTGTTGTTCTAGGTGCCTGACAATAATCATACCAAGTGTGAAAGTAAGAGCTCTTACAAACTCCTACACACTTCTTCCACACTCTTCCTCTTACACCCCTATTACACACTCAAAGAGGGGTAATGATTTGAATCTCTTAAATTTACATGACATACTCCATCCATTTTATTATACATTCCATATCTCTCATTTATGAGAATTGAGGACTAATATCTGACTCTTGATCTTTATCTTAATATGGACCATCCGCAATTATTTTCCAACTCTATAAATGAAAGGGTCTTCACATTGTTTCACAAAGACCAACCATTATAGTGAATCTCTAGAAAATCTTAAGGCCATCACCCAATAATTATTCAACGTTGTCAATTAAAACACAAAGTAGATAAGGGGAAATTCTATCCACATGTGGAGTCAACATTGGCAAAGATCTCTCATATAAAATTTGAGTACAAGCCTCTTCGAACCAGAAAGCAAAGGAATATCCAAAGAAGGTATAACATTTTTGTTTTCTTTTTATTTAATTAACCTTTTATTTGATATTACTCACACCTAGGGGTTGAAATTAGAGTGTCATTTTCATGTAATTATTTTAATTTTTTATTCACTTACGATGAATTAACCCTCTCTAGATTCTTGATCTACATAATGGCATGTCTGGTGAGATGATGATGCACCCCATAAACCCTTCTTAACCTTTCTCATTCTTCTAGTTATAAGAATTAACCTAATCATTAGATTATTTTAATATTTTTTCTTCAAAAACTTGCTAATTTCTATCCTAGGTGAAATTGACAGTTTTACCCTACTTATCAGTAGTTTCATCCCCTAAATTAGCAATTTTACTCTATAAATTGATGGTTTCAACTTTTAGTTTTAGATTTTTTTAATCATTTTACAGGGCATCGTAATCAAAAGTTTTACCTTGAAAAATTATGGATTTTAAAAAGGAAAATGGTGGATTTACAAATGAAATTGGTGGATTCATAAAAGAAATTAGTGGATTTGTAAATGAAATTGGTGGATTCTTAAATAAAATTGGTAGATTCATCCTTCTAATTGGCAAATTTTCCATGTGCTATTTTTTAGACATATCTACCTTTCACAAACCATAACTTTATACTTGGATCTCCATTTGACCTCTCATTTATGCCAAAGTGAAGGTATCAAAAAGACATGTGCAATCATAAAAAAAAAATCATTGTGCTTTCATAAAAATGGTGGTTTCATCCTGCTAAATAGTAGATTCATTAAAATAGTTCTTTATTTTATTTTTGTACCTATAAAAAATGTTTGTTTTGCCCTTGAAATCAATGGTTTTTCCATGCAAATCAATAGTTTTTCCATGAAATTTTGTGGTTTCATCCTAATTATCTTCAATTTTCCCTGATTATTGGTGGTTTCACTAGTTTCTTATTTTTGGTATGTGTCTACATAAATCGGTGGTTTCATCCCGATAAACAATAATTTCACTGTGTTGAAAAAATTTGAGACTTGAAAAACTCATTTTCAAATTCCTTTGCCAATCCAAAACCACATTATAAGACTTATAACAAATTTTATTATAGGACCTTGAAAAAAGTAGATTTGATACTTATAAAGAAAACACATTTCTTTTAAAAATCTTTCAATTTTGGGCTTAAAAAAAGAATAAAGCTTTCAATTTGGGCTTAAAATGAACACACAATTTGAATTCAGTGTCTACAAACTTGTTTTATTTTTTTGTCACTTCATTTTCATGCACTTGTCTCATTTAATTTTATTACTTTTTAGAGTGTGTGTGTTTGTGCAGTTCCTTCATGCATATGCTTTTCCCTTGTTTGGGTGACCTTGAAAGGTGAAATTAGGGACTCATATTTTTTATTTTCTATATTTAGATTGGGATTTTTATTACAATTTTGATTTTGATTATCTGATAATGCCTTGAAGAGGTTTTCATTATGAGATGTCAATTTTAGATTTGGATTATAGGATTCATCTTGATTAAGGAACACTTGTTTCTCAAAATATACAAATGTTTCTTGATGCTCTTCTAGCTAGAGATTAGCTATGAACTCTATGATTATTTGATTATCATGGAAGGAAAGTGATGGGAGGTAAGATTGTTGGTCCCAATGAATGGGTGTGAGATTTAGATTTATAATATGGGAGGAAGGATTAGCGGTATTGATGAAAGGAGTGGTGGTAGTATGATCTTCATAGGGACTATGAATGGATCATTTTTCAAATATGGATGAATTTTCCTTAGAAACTATAAAGTTAGAACTAACATTGGTACATTGATATTCAAATGGTTCATAGCCGATTCTATGAGTTTCAATATTTACTTCAAAATAGATGGGTTCGATAATTTTTTTCTCATGGATTTTGTTGTCTACAGGTACCTCAATCACTTAGGATATATGTTGTTGGGTGATGTGGGATTTAACATGTGATAAGAGGTTGGGTGTTTGGACAATGGGTGATAGGTTGTGTTGGTTAGAGGAGGATTGGTCCAATATGGGATCTTGGTAAAAAAATGGGCTCTTGGTCAAAGATAGGATTTTGGTTGCAAATAGGTTTTTCAACAAGGTGAGCTTAGATGAGTGGATTATCAAAGATAGATAAATGATCAAAGATAGGCTCATTGAAAATGGAAGGTAAGCCATGGTGGCCAAAGATAGGCTCATTGAAAATGAAATGTAGGCCATGGTGACCAAGGTGGGTTGATCTACTATGGCTTGGTTGAAAACTAATGGAAGGTTATGACCTTGAATTAGAGTGGACTAGCTTGATTATGCTCAGGAAAGGCATGCTAACATACCCATAAACTATGATTTTTAGACATGGATACATTTGGATCTAATGCAATGTGTCATTTGTTAATAATCTTGGATATGATGTTTTAATCTCATAAAAAAGTTTTTGGAATGACCTTGAATTATGTGGTATTCACAATATTCATTATTTCTATACCACTTGAGTTTTGGAACATTTTCATCTAAGTATTTGGTATTAGAGAACATGATCATGTTTGCATCAACCAAATTTTGAAAGACAACATCATATGGTTTTCTTAAAAGAGGGAATTTGTGTTTTTGATTCTCTTGACTAGACTGACCACTAGACATGGTATTGTTGTTGGTAGATTGGGAGTTTTGGATTTGTTATGGCTTTGCGGGTGGAGTGATACTAGATGGTAGGGGTGATAGAATTGGATTCCCTTTACTAGTGTAATGAGGGATGTTGAAATCAAGGCTAATATAACTAGTGGATGGGATGCTTGGTTGATTTTGGATAATAAATTTACTAGTGGTAGGTTGATGTTGATGTGAAATGGTTTGGGGTTCCCTAAAAATGAAGTGGGTTAAAGAGGTGGATTGATTTTGGGTGGGAGGTTTGGATTCCTTCTTAGAGAGTAAATGATGTAAGGTATTGGGGTCAACATCAAGGGGAAACTTGAATCTTAGATTTAAATTTTGTAGTAAGACGTCATTCTTGTTGGATATAATATATTCTATCATTTGAGAAGGGGGTAAAATGGCTGTAGGTCTACATTCCTCATTTTCAACATTGTCCTTGATCTCAATATGGTTTTATTAATTTCTAAAGTGAAAGGGGTCATTTCCAAAATCTCATCCCTCAACCTAGGATTATAAAACATAGCCATGTGCCTTTTAATAGGTGACATTTCTAAGGAAAAGGCTATGACTCAAAAAGGAAAAAAGATAAAAACTTGACTCTAAGAAAGGTGAAAGATAAAAAAGATTAAAATTTGATTGATAGCAAGATATTTTGAGTTTTGGTTTTTATGACTAAACTTATGATCTTTAAAAATTTTAGATTATAACTTGTTTCAATACTCAAAATACTTTTGGTTTCAATCAATGATTTCAGCATGTGGTATTTCACAAGGAAAAAAACAAACAAGTTCTACTCTAAACACACATGCATTGTACAAAATAGGATAAAAAGTAGGAAAAGAGACTTGAATAACTCATATGCTTTATATATCACTTACTTGTCAGTTGCATTAGCTGGGGTCTAATATTTCAAGGTACTAATTATAGAGGATCCCACCATTCTCATGACCCACTAAACCTAGTTTAAAGGGTGAATAAAAAGTAGCTTCTCAGTGCTAATTGCTAACTGATGCACTACAAGTTAGATGGTGAAAATGAATTTTCTAGGATTAAGGTTTAAACAAACTTATCTAGGGGAGTCCTATATATACCTTTTAGTATGATGAGGCCCAAAACTATGGAAGAAGTTAATTTTATGGATGCACACAAATGGGTCTAGTCTTAAAGTGCCCAATATGCTAATGTAGGACTTTATTTTCATTTTATTTAGGTTATTCCTACACATGTGGTTTAGCTTTCTAGGTATACTTAGTCATAGGGAGTTACACTTGATCACCCTAAGGGAATTACTCTTTTTACCGATTGACCATTAGTTGGCTATTCGAGGTATGGAGGTTACCAATATTATAGGTGGGGGTTACCACTATTATAGGGGGAATTACACATCTACTCACCTATTTGTACATTTATGTTCTTCAACTATTCATGGAGGATTTGCATTGTTACACTCTTGATTTCTCTCTTAAAGTTGATTGCTAATTTGTCATTTTTATTTTGTTCAAGTGTCAGTGTATTCGATGTTCCATCTTTAATTTTGGCAAACTCCTCGACATTGTATTAAAGTGTCGGGTATGGTAAATTACTTATCTAGTTTTGTGTGTTGTTGAGCTTGTTATGAAATTCATAGTTTACTGTAAAAAAAGAATTGGTTTCTTGCTCGTTTTCCTTACTCTATTATTGGGAGTGTTCTTTATTTATACAATCTCCTTTGTTTGTATTGAATAATTAGGTTCTGCATGCAAGAAGTCTTATTTTTCAATTGGAGCGTCACTACCTGGTTTATGGTTTCAATGGTCTCTTACTAATTGATTTTCTATCCTCCCTAATTTTTTATTTTCATAACCTATATATTGGTTTTAAGGAGTTTATTAGGGCCTTATATCAATCACATGGCCTCTAAAGGATCTATCACAGATCTATACACTATCCACAACCTCTCAAGGATATCTCATAGACCTGCACATTATTTGCAACCTCTAATGGACCTACAAATGTTCCTTGGTGATTCTAACCTTATGGAAGCTCGTTAAATCCTATCAGCATATGACCCATTTTTTAGAGATTCATGACCTACTAGAGGTATGTGAGTTATTTAATGACCTTCCATAACTAGATATGAGGCCATCAACATTATTTATCTCTATCCAACCTTCAGGTCTACTCACTCCTATCACTCTGGTTTGATGTCCCACAACCTCCTCTAAAGTATACATAATGAACCCAAGAATGTGATTTCATTAGGGAGGATACTCATGTTATTTTGAAACCACCATACTCCATCCTTCCATAGATAGTAACATTTGTAACTACATTTTGTACTTAAAAATAGCCTTTTAAAGCGATTAATGGTATTTCCTTTTTTATTGAGTAGGAAAGTCCTTTCTGGAAGTTGAATCACCTTTTTAAAAAAACTACAATGCATTTTAATGTTTTAAAAAGTTTAATATTTCATTGACTTTGAATATTATTGCATAGTAATTTATGAAGGTGGGTTATTTCTTAAAAAGGAGAGGGGGTCTTTATTATTTTTTATAAAAAAATTAGTAAGTTGTTAAGGATATTACCTTATGAGTGGGGGACATTAATGTGTGTGGGATATTTTTATTATTTTTGTAAAATAATATTGTTCTAGGTTAGATAATTTTTTATTGTTTTTTATATAAAAACAATATATTGTAATTGGGAGATATAAGGAGATGTTAATAATTTTGTTTGGTCCTTTTTACTCCTCTCATATTTCATTTGTCGAAGACAGAGGGTGAGGTCCATTTGGTAGGTGGTAAAACCCCCTCAAAAGTAAACCACTGTATTCTCCTTCACTCATTGTTTTCTCACTATTCTGCACTTGTTCTCTCCTTCTAAACACATTTTTGATGGTAATCAACATCCATTCTAGGGCATTCTTTTGGTTAAAATTGGTGAATTTTGGGCTATTCTAAGGGCCATGCAAGCTTCATATTATGTTTATCATTCAAGTATCCATCCCTTAACCCTACCCAATTCCACAATAAGGAACATCAAAGGGTACTTCCCCTTAACCATGTTGTGGGTTGTTACCCCCAAACCCCCACATCATGACCCCTTATTTAGTACTTCTAGTGTAGTTTTTTACACCAGAGGGCAAGGTCTGATCTGGTACACTATTAGATCCCATCAAAATAACATTTTATATATTTTTTTGAGATTTGTGCACATATGCATTATTGACAAAACCTTATGTCCTCCATGGATTTTCTATAATATCACTTATTACACTAATTTTTCGTATTTGGATGCATTATCAATAAAGCTTGACATCTATTTTTTAATACTGCATTAGTACTTGTGCAACTATTTACTCTTACCTATTTGGATGCATTTTTAGTTGAGTCTAACATCCTCACATTGAGTATGCATTATACTTGTAAATTTTAGTGGGGTCATTGTTAATTATCTTAGAGGGTTTGTTGTGGGCCCTACTTTCTCTTTTGTGGGAACACTCAGTTTTAGTGACTTGTGTGTCACTTTGGTGTCATTTGCATATATTTCTCTCACATTCTTAGAAGTATTATTAGTAGATCCTGACACTCATTACTGAACATGCATGATCACTTATACAGTATTTTTCTCAGTGCACTTCTTTGGTGTCTTCTCTCAGTTATGTTGACTCTACTTGAGAGATACTAGCTGATGAGGAGAGTTGATTCTACACCATTGGTTCTTCTTGGAAAGACTAATTATGCTTCTTGACATTCTTACATGGAACACTTACTCACAAGCAAGAATCATACTCCATTCTTATATGGAAATATTCCTTCCCATACTGACTTTGGTCAGTATAACAAGTGGGATAAAACTTGTGATAAGATTATTGATACCTTAATATTACATGTTTCCATGGATCTTCATTGCCATGTGGAACATACAACATGTACTTGCATTGTTTGGATCATCCTAGAGTCTCTTTTTAGAGATCCTGGTGAGATATATATCACACTTCCTCCTCTTCCTATCATTTCTTCATATATTATTGTTCTCCCTCATCCTACTCCTATTTATTGTGATGACACATTCATAGTGTACTATGCTATTTTTTCTATTGAGCCACCACTATAGGATAATATTCTACTTGACCTCAGTTATCCCATTGTATATTCTACTTTCATCTTTATTTAATATGTTTGTCTTTTAGAGACTTTAAATTATTATACTTTAGAGGAGTCTATTATTTTCAGTGCGAGCACACCCATTAAGAGCTTTGCAAACTCATATGTTCATTTGGATATTCATATTGTAGATATGTGTGCTTCATCTATAGTATATTCTTAAATTTTAATAGTTATTGAGCTGAGCTCTCCTCTTCACATGGACATTTTTCTAAAGAGTGTTTCATGTCCTTATTTTGATAGGATCACTGTAGTGACATTACATCTATTTTTTTATGTGCAAACCTATGCCTCCTCTTATTTTTGGAAATATTATAGATATCTTTGTACTATTACCTTAATCTTCCATTATGGAATGAGTATAATTTTAGTACACACCTCATGTTCTTCCTTTAGAAAAAGGAAAAAACATTGATCAATGCAAATGAAGTTTCTATAGTTTTCAGATAAAGGATCTCATTATCAATATTGGTCATCTTGTGAGTTGTTCTTTGAGTGTAGACTGCTTCAACATCATCTTCAAGGGGTGGGTGGGACCTTCTAGCTCTCTCTTATTATTTTCTCTCTTTTTTGGGGGGATGGGGAGTTTTTATTTGTAGTTTTTTTTCCCTTTCTCCACTTGTTGAAAGTTACTTTGTACATAGGTACCTCATCATACCTTGTTAACAAGACCCATTTCCTCTACCCACCTAACTTACACTTAAGGAAGGTGTTAGTATATAAATTTATTTTATTCAAGTTATTATTATACACATATTTTATCTTGATTAGGTGTACTTAGTCATAGGGAGTTACACTTGACCACCCTATTTTAGCTAGTGGGAGTTACTCCTTTGATCAATTGACTATTGATTGACTGTTTTGAGTATGGAGGTTATCACTATTCTAGGTGGGTTTACCAATATTATAGAGGGAGATACACATCTACTCACCTATTTGTACATCTATACTCTTTATATGTTCATAAATTATTTGCATTGTTACACTCTCAATTTCTCTCTTATAGCTGCTTGCTCATTTATCATTTTTACTTTGTTCAGGTGGTAGTACATTTGGTATTTCATATTCAATCTTGATAAACTCTCTAACATAACACAATCATAATATTTTAGTGTGTCAAAATTAAAAAATCAAACTTTAAGTCATTTTTTCTAATTCCTAATTTTTGGAAGATGAAACCCCCTCACTTCATGGCATGCTTAAAACACAACACCACCTGACTAGTAATGACAACTTTAACTCAATTTATATACCTCACTGGTACACAGGGTTAATGTACCACATGGTGATGAAATCCACAGTCGATAGAGCTCATTAAAAAAAAAGAAAAAGCTAAATTTATCTCTGATTCTTAGGTATCATCACCAATGTGATGACAAGAAAAGAGTATACATACAAGCACAACTTAAGATAACAAAAAGTTGAAAACATTATTTTTGATTTCCTAGTATTGTCACTAATGTGATGCTAAAGAAAGAACATATACAATAAGAGAAACATAAATACAATAATTAGAAAGCAAAGTGATTGAAAATAAAAGGTTAATTTAAACACCAAAAAATTGAAATATGAGATAATTACTACTTGTTTGAGAAAAAAATAATAAATTAAATCCAAAAATAAAATCTGAGCTAATTAGCTACATAAATAAAAATGTAAAAATGATTGAATTTATATGGTTATCAGCTTTGAAAAAAATAAAAAAGGTTAGTCCAAAAATTACAAATGAAGAAAAGATTAAGAGCAATAAAACTTTGACTTTTAGCTTATTTTTTTGTTTGTTTGTCTTAAACTAACAACTTTTAAAAACTGTTTGAAGTCTTTTAAAAGTAGAAAAAACAAGGAAACCTATAAAGTTAGCTAAAAAATAAAGTAAAAAAGATATAAAAAAGGCATTAAGTTTTATCTTTTGAAATGTTTTCATTGTTACACAATCAGAGCAAATAGTGAATTTGTTAGCAGATTAGAACTACAAAAAATGAAAAACACATTTACAAAATGATTTCACTATTTTGACTGATTTAAATGCTTTCTTTGACAATTTCACTGTTTACTAGAATAATTTTGTTATTATCTATAAATAATCCAAAGTTTATTTTTTTTCATGGTTGCATTCTTATCTTTGATACCTTCATTTTAGTGCAAATGAAACTTCAAACAGAGTCTTGAGTTAAAAGTTATGGTCTCCAAAAGATGACCACTACAAGTGCAAAATGAATTTACCATAGTGTGCTTCGCAGTCACCATAGTATGCTACAGATTCACTATTTAGTCTAATGAATTTGTTGAAGATAAATATAATTTCACTATTCTTATAAAAATGCCCAAAAATGAATTTGTTGTTGGCTACAATGAATTTGTTGTTATGCATAATGAATTTGCTATTTACTTGGATAGTTTCATTAACGTTTAGAATAATTTTGTTGATGTCTAAGATGATTTCACCATTATAAAAAAATGATTAAATAGAAAACATAAGACAAAATAGAAAGCATGATTGAAACATAGAGGGGTTAAGCAAGCCAAAAATACATTGAAACTATTAGAAACATAAAAACTATAAAAGAATAAGTAAAAACCAACACAAAAATGAATTTGTTGTTTGCTAAAATAAATTCATTGTTATGTAGAATGGATTCTTTGTTATGCAAGATGAATTCACTATTTTTTAGGTTCACAGACACCAAGTTAAAAAATTTAAAAAAGAAAGCTAATATGTAAACAATAAACTCTGAAACAAGTCTTAAATGTATATGCACAAAAAATATCAATAAAAAATAACTGAAATGACTTCCTAGATGCACCTATGATGTAAAATATGAGAGACAAGGTCCCACCAGACATGCCAAAATGAATAATATAAAATTTATAATGCAAGCTAAAAAATTAAATTAAATTAAATCAAATGTAAATTATAAACTTAGAATTCAATGATAGAGCAACAAATGAACAAAAGCAAATTAAACACACAGAGTTACAAAACCAAAGTGGAATAAACTTCCTCCATTGTGATTGAACATGATTTGTTGTTAAATGCAATGAATGTGGGTGCTCAAATCTTCTCCCAAACAAAGGAAATTGGGCAGTGTTTTGCTATGCAAGAGGATTTTTGATGGCTTGGATTTTCTTGGACTCGTTTAACAATTTGATAGCATAAATGTGGATGATTGAAAGTGATGAATTTTATGTCAATTTATAGGCTTACAGGAGGTTACTGAGATGGTTAAACAATATTTGAATTTTTTGATTTATTAAAATAATCAACGTCTAGGAATTAGACCTCATCAATGAGAATGATGACCAATTACATTGGTTGAGAATAAATAAGAGTTGGTTGAGTGAGTTACAAAGAATGGGTCAAGTTAGTTTATTGAGTTAGCTTGAAAGTTTAAATGTTCTAAGATGACTCACAAGGTAGTTAAGGAAGTTGAAGAAGTTTTTGGATGAGTCAACACATGGTTGAGACAAATGTGGAGGATGTCTAGGTGAGGTAGAAAATTTAGATTAAATGAATTTTGGAGTAAAATAGTTGTGCATGTTTATATTTAATTAATCAATAATTAATCAATTATTTGAATTTTTGAAGGAAGCAATGTTAATTTGAATTCTAATTATGGAAAGTAGAGGGTTAGTATGTCAAATTTAATTTTGATATTAAATGGCAAAATTTAGGTGTCTACAAAAGAGAATTAAAAAATACCAATGCAAAGTATGAAAAGAAATATAAACTTAAACCTAATTATCTGGGACCATTCATTATTATGGCTAACTATGGGTATGGAGTGTATAATTTGGATACACTAGATAGGAAAGTGTTAGATGAGCCCTTGAATATATGCATCTCAAGTGATTTTATGTTTAGTTTGATTGAGCATTGTCTATGAGGACCCATGCTTGGTGGCAAGTCCTATCATCTTCCCTTCATTCCTTTTTCTAATTATGTCAATCCATCTCTTTTTACCTTATTCTATTACCCTCCTAGTCTTGATTTTGGTCTACAGGTACAATAAAAATATTCATATGTCAAATTCAGAGAAAGATTCAATAGGTGATTCAGATTTGGTCATCATCATCATATCCTTGAAGGTAGTATTTTAGACCACTTCAACATAGTTTTCCTGTGTAGTAGTCCCTGAAATTGAATCTTTCAGATTTTGCCAAGTCATATACTATTATTCCTAATTTACAATCTTCTTATCCCAACCTGCTATTGATTAATGGTATCTTTCATTGTAGGTTGAACTACAATGGTTTGAGGTCCATCTAGACTATGTAGGCAGTGCTTAATTTCTAAGGTCATCTCGGCCACCCCTATTCCATGCTCTCACTATTTTATGAGTAATTTAAGCCAAGATATCACTATTTTGTAAGCATTTAAGCCACACTCTCACCATTTTATAAGTAATTTAATCCATGCTCTCACTATTTTATGGGTATTTAAGCCACATTCTTGCCATTTTATGAGCATTTAAACCACACTTTCATCATTTTAAGAATAATTTAAGGCATGCTCTCACCATTTTGTGAGAATTTAAGTCAAAATATTTTTATTTTATGAGTATTTAAGTCATGCTCTCACCATTTTATAATCAATTTAAACCGATATCTTATCATTTTACAAGTAATTTAAGTCACACTCTCACCATTTTATGAGTAATTTCAGCCATCTTTCACCATTTTACAAGTTTAAAATTTGAACCCTACTCAAGGTTATTTTTCCTTTGATAGATGGTTCCATTTTACCTTTGTTTCTCCCCTTGTACATCTTACTTGCCAGATATTATTTTCAATATTTTATTCCAAAAAAAAACTAAACATTTAAAAATTCTAAAAATCCTAAACACTTGAAAATCCTAAAAACCTTACAAATCAAAAGAATGGGGTGGCATAAAATCTCCACGAGAGATATATAGCCATAAAATATTAAACTCTTGAAAAGTACAAACAAAAGCAAGATATTTAAATAATTTGTCATCATGTCCTAGGTGGCACTCTTTACAATATGATGTGAGTAACCCTCCCTCTAAATTTAAATATTATTTTAGGTGGGAATCTCTTATTCAAACATAATATCATTTCCAATCAACCATTGTCATTTATTCATTATATTCCTATTTTCAGGAGAACTACATTAGCCTGAGGTCCACATAGACTATGTAGACAACACTTAGATGCATGGGGTATCTAGGAATAACTCAACCACTATTACCTCCATAAATATTTCTCCAATCAATTTAGTGCACTCTCCATTTTATGAGTCCCACCCATTTTATTATATCGAATGCACCTTATCTCTTGTCATTACCATTCTTCTTATCCCATTTATTAGAATAATTACATTTGGCTTGAAGTACATAATGGACTATGTAGACAATGGTTGGATGCATGGGGCATCTTGGGTTCCTCCCTTATAATGTAACTATCAAAAGCCTTATCTGACAATTATCTTACCTTTGAGGTAGCACCCAAGAGTAACGCCTTATTTACACACACACAAAAATGGTCAATTAATTACTTACTTGTTCCCTTTTGATTGTGTATTTATGTGTGTTTGTTTGCTTTTTGGTTAGTGTATTTTATTTTATTTTACTTTCCTCAATTGCCTTTGATTTATTGCATAATGTTTAACACTTAGGGCTCGACTATTTACATCTCAATCCTAAGTTGTTTACATTTGTAATTAAATCAAGTTCTTACACTAATGACATCTAGTGTTATTATGATTCATTTATAATTGTGAGGCATAATGTCCAATGAAAAATTAAAAATTAAGTATTAGAGGTCTAACAGAAAATGTCACAGTAATAAATCTCCTTGTCTACTATTCACAACATAATTAATTAAATGACATAGCTAATATATATGCTACTCATGATACATATCCAAAAATGAGTGTATAAAAAAATCATAAACATTTTCTAACATGATCCAATATCAATATATCGTGCCAAGTTATATCATATCACATTTGTAATACAAATAAGGATAATCAATCACATTTGATACTCATCCATATAAATAATGATCAAACATCATAATCATGGAAAACAAATATTTTACAAAAACATCCATATCATTAATAATAGTAACTAAAAAATAAGAATCCAATCAAAATTCAATCACATATTTATTCCATCATCACGATGTAATAACAATACTAAATCAGAAAGAGCATCATATATAGAGAGAAATTATGTCCATCAGTAAGATAAAAAATGCATTCCATATATCTAAAAAAAATAATGTGATATGCATCATGGATAAAAAATAAGTCATAATACAAAAATAGAGAGCTATCATCAAAAGTCAATCAGCTCTAACTTTGCATATTCTCATGCATTGTAATCTCTCTTATCCTCTCTATTTATTATGTTGGCCCCATGGGCCCTGATGGTAGGGGAGGTGGTGGTTGATGTATTGACTACCCTAAGGTTTAAGTGTGGTGTGTTCTTGAACTTGTAGATATATAAGTGTTGGAAATATTGTCATTGATGTCAAAGGTCTAACATTATTGGTGACAAAGGCCCCATAACATTTAATGTCTAAAGGTGTTTTTAATGTTTACATTTTGGCTAAAGTATGTTGATATTAATTAAACATCAACGAATATATTTTTGGTTGCATAAAGTCAAAAGGGGGCCCATGAAGAAGTCAAAGAGTCATGAGATAAAGACATAAGTGGGAAAGGACACATTTTCCCATGAAGGGTCACCTTGAGGAATTCAAAGAGTCAACAAGTGAAGACAAAAGAAGGAAGGGCAAATTTTTCCATGAATAGTCACCTTGAGGAATTTGAAGAGTCACCAAATAAAGAAAAAATGGGAAAGGACACATTTGCTCATGAAGGGTCACCATGTGACTTTTCAAATGAAAGGATTCGAAGGGTCATGCAAGTTTGGAACCATTTTCCATGTGGATTGAAGAGTCACAAAGGGTGAATGTCAAAGGTCATTTGGAAAGCTATAAAAGGAGGATTGGGAAGCCATTTTAAATATTTAAGAGAGTGCATGGTTTGTAATTGTTTTATATAATAAAAGAGGAGAGAAGAGAAAGAGATATAATAGAGTTCTATCATTTAGTAAGAAATCAAAATTGAGATATAGTTGTGTTTTACATAAGAGGGGTTGGTACTCCTATGGGTTGGTGCTCACAAATAGTTGTTGTGTTGGTGCTCAACAAAGGGGTTGGTGCTTCTTTAAGTTGGTGCTTGTAAACTTTGTAATTTGAGTTGGTGTTCATTCATATACTTGAGATTGTTCTCCATGGTCTTTCCCACATCAGGTTTCCACATAAAAATATGGTCTCTCTCTCTCATGTGGTACATGTTATTATTTTAATTTTATTGCATATCTTGAATGTATGATTAAGTGGTTAAAGAAAAGAAATCAGATTAAGTAAATGATTTAAAAGATATATGATATAATGATTCACCCCTCTCTCAGTATATCATGTGCTTAATAATTGGTATCAGAGTGGGTTCTTTTAGAAAGAGTTTAACAGCTTAAAGGTAGATTAAGGAAAGCATGATGACTGGATCACATGAAGGTTTTTATACAAATAACTCACCTTTATTTGATGGGACAAATTATGCCTTTTAGATCATAAGGATGAGGACTTACTTTATGGCCCTTGGATTCAATATTTGGCAAGCAGTGATAGAGGAATACGAAGAGCCATAGACACTTGTAACTACTACAAAAAAGAAGGCAAGTGAAAATAATGCTAAAGATTTAAATGTTATTTTATGTGGTTTATGTGAATCATAATTTGTTAAAGTTATGCAATGAAAATATGATCATGAGACTTGGGTAAAGCTTGAGAATATTTATAAAGGTGATGGAAAGCATCAACAAGCTAAGCTCTAGACTTTTAAAAGATAGTTTGAAAGTTTGAAGATGGAAAAGGAGGAAATATTAGCAAGTTATATTTTTGTGGGTTGATCAAATAGTTAATAAAATTCAAGCTCTTGGAGGAAAGTTAGAAGAGTCAATAGTGGTATAAAAGGTTTTGAGATCTCTACCATTGAGATATGATGCAAAGGTTTCTGCAATTGAGGAGATGAAGGATCTATCCAAGCTAAAGATGGATGAACTACATGGTATTCTTATGGAATATGAGATTTATACTGAATAATAAAAACCCTCAAAGAGGGAAGCTACTTTCAAGACATCAAAAAAAGACAAGGCTAAGATTTAAGAATCAAGTAATAGCTCTAGCAATGAGGAAGATGACAATGAAGCTCTATTAATTTGCAATCCTAAAAAGGACACAGGTAAATATCAAATAAAGTTACCATTTAAATGTTTTAAATGTGGTAAGATTGGACATTTATAGCTAAGTGCCTAGATAAGAGTAATGGTGAAAATGAAGAAATAAATCCTACATACAAGTATAACTTCAAAGGTGGATTCAAGAAGGGATTCGAGAAGAAGAGTTTATAGTTTAAAGATCTTAGCTCAGCCGAAGATAGTGGAGTTAGTGACTCAGATGAAAAAGAGATTATGTTCATGACCATACATGAAGATGCCTATATAAGCAAAAGTATAAATGATCAATAAGAGGAACATGATGAAGCTGAGGTGAATCTGAAAGGAGAACTCATTTGTGCCTTAGAAGAATTAAAAGCTATTGAGAAGAAGAATCAAAGATTGAAGCTCCAGATCGAGAAAAATGAAAAGGAGTCAAAGAAAATAATTGAAGATCTACAAGCACACATTGAAGAAGCCAAAAAGACCGAAGAAGATCTAATAGCTTAATTACAAAAAGTAAGTGAATAATGTCAAAAGTATGTTGTTTAAATTGCCTCTTTAAAAGAAGAGATTGAGAAAACAAATAAAGTAGTCAATGATAAAGTTGTCAATGATTCAAAATTTGAGAATAACACAAACATGTTGAATAAGATGTTAGAAATTAAAAAATCAATATAAGATAAGACAAGTATCAGATTTGAAAATAAAAAGAGTTATGTTGAAGCCTTTACAAAAGAGGAAATAAAAAGGGAAGAAGTTAAGAATGTAGAGGACAACTCAAACAAAGAACACTGAAAGGAACAGAGCTACAAAAAAAACAAAGTCAAAGATACACAAATCAGAACAGGTTCTATTTTCATGGTTATTATTTTTTTAAAATGGTTATGGTCATAATAAAATAGACTATTGGAAAAGAGCTAAAAATTTCAAAAATAAGGAGAAGGAAACTCATGCAGAGTCAAGCAAAAGCCACAACTCTTGTTCTCCTCTATAAGGCTTTGATGAAGAGGCCATAGTATGTTACAATGAAATAATTTTAGACACATAGATCGACATTATAGAAGTGTATTTGAGTCAGTCAAGAAGGACCAAAGTTTTAAGGCTCCATTCATCAAGAAGAAAGTTCTAATAGGTTCATGGAAGAAGAAACAACCTGAAAGGTCTATGTTAGTCTAGATAGCTTTGCATGCAAGAAATGAAGAAAATCCATGGTTCATTGATAGTAGATGTTCAAGTCATATGATAAGAGATAAGATCAAGTTCATAACTCTAAAGAAGATCAATGGTGGCACAGTGAAATTTGGAGACAATACCACTACCAGAATAGCCAAAAAGGTACATTAAGTTTGGATAATGGTATCACTAAGATTGAAAATGTTCTATATGTAGAAGGTCTTAAGGATAATTTGTTGAGTGTAAGTCAAATGTGTGATTAGGGACACATATTAAAATTTTATGCAGAAGGTTTTTAAATTAGGAGAAAAGATTCAGATGTGTTAATTGTAGATGCTTAGAGGATAGGTAAAAATTTATATATGTTATCAAATATCAAAGGTAAAAAATGTTGTTTGAGTCAGGTTGAGGAAAGTTGGCTATGGCACAGGAGATCAGGACACATAAATTTTGACAATCTTGTCAACATCAACAAGAAACAAGTAGTTAGAGATCTTCCAAAGATTACAAAGTTGTTCAACATGCTTTATGAACCATGTCAGCATTTGAAGTAGGTCAGAAGATGGTTCAAGAAAAAAGAATACTTGACCACTTAGATGTTAGAGCTTGTTCACAGTGATCTATGTTGACCTACTAGAATTCAAATTACTCAAGGTGAGAAATACTTCATGTTGTTTATTGATGATTTTACACATATGACTTGGGTGATATTTTTGAAGAAAAAATCAAAAGCTTTCATCCACTTCAAAGCATTCAAAGCTTTAGTTGAGAATGAATTTTTTTTGAAGATTAAATGCCTAAGAATAGTTTGAGGAGGAGAATTCATGTCAGATAAGTTTATTGAGTATTGTGAAGACCATGGGATAAAGAGACATTATTCAGTAGCTAGAACTCCACTGTAAAATGGAGTAGTTGAGTAGAAAAATAGAATAGTTCAGGAGATGGTGAGGATAATGCTAAATGAATCCAAGATACTAGATAAATATTAGAGAGAGGTAGTAGGCATAGTAGTGCATATCTAAAATAGAGCATTATTGAGAGTCAAAAGTGACAAGACTCCCTATGAGCTATGGAAAGAAAAACCAACTACTGTTGATTATTTCAAAGTTTTTGACAGCATATGCTTCATAAAGAGAAATGATAAAAAATTAGGTAAGTTTGAATCTAGAACAGATGAAAGTATATTTCTTTGATATTCTTGTAAAAATATAGCTTATAAATATTATAACAAAAGAACCAAGAAAATAATTTAAAGTGTAAGTGTTAGGATAGATGAAGATATAACACAAAAAACCAATCATCTTATAGAAAACCTTGAAATCATTGAAGAAGAAGATTTTGAAGAATCAGATGAGGATGAAAAGGAGCAAAAGAACACCAAGACCCCATCCAAATATGTTCAGAGAAATCATAATGAGAGTGAAATTATCAGGAACATAAATAAATGAGTTCAAACTAGAAGGATGATGGTAAGTGAATCTGAGCAAGTTATTTTTTATTTGTTATCCAAAATTCAACCTAGAACTTTTTCAGAAGCTAAACATGATGAGCATTAGGTTAAGGCAATAGATGAAGATTAAATCAGATAGAAAAGAATGATACTTGGGAATTAGTGCCTGGACCAAAAGATCAAAATGTGATAGGAACAAAAAGGGTATATAGAAATAAGTTGAATGAAGATGGTGAAGTTACCAAGAATAAAGCAAGGTTAGTATGTAAAAGATATGATCAGATTGAGGGAATAGATTTTTAAGAAACTTTTGAACCAGTGGCAAGGCTAGAGGCTATTAGAATGTTTCTTGCATATGCAGTGTTTAAGAATTTCAAAGTGTTTTAGATGGATGTCAAGTCTGCTTTACTAAATGTGAATCTATAAAAGGAAGTCTATATTGAGTATCTTGAGGGATTTATTCTCTCAAATAATAGTAGTTATGTATGTAGATTGAAGAAAGCACTATATGGATTGAAACAAGCTCCCAGATCTTGGTATGCAAGGCTTGATAAGTACCTATATGATCAAGACTTCAAGAGAGGTTTTGTTGATAGTAATATCTACATCAAAATAGAAAGTGAGCATCAATTGATTGTTTTGGTATATGTTGATGATATAATATTTGGAGGAAACATTGAAAATATGACAAAAGAATTTTCTAATAATATGCAAAAAGAATTTGAGATGTCTATTCTTAGAGAATTGTCATTTTTCTTAGGTTTATAAATATTTCAATCAGAAAAAGGAATTTTCATATCTAAAATTAAATATGCCAAGAAAATGTTGAAATTTTTGGTTTTGAGGATTGTGCACTAGTTGGCACACCAATGGGTACAAGCAAAAAGGTGAGGAAGGATGAAGATTTACCTATTACTAATCAATATTTATATAGATCTATGATTGGTAGTATTTTATATTTGATAGCATCAAGTCCAGACATCACGTATGCAGTAGGCATGGTTGTGAGATATCAGGAAGCCTCGAAGGAGAGTCATGTTTAGTTGGTGAATAAAATATTTAGATCTATCAAGGGGACATTAGATTATGGATTATGGTATTCCAAAAGTAGAGATTTCACTTTGGTTGCTTATATAGATTCAGATTGGGTAAGTTGTTTAGATGATAAAAAGAGTACAAGTGGAGGAGATTTCTTCCTCCGTGATAGATTAGTATCTTGGCTAAGCAAAAAACATAACTCAATGTCACTTTCTATAGCTGAAGCAGAATATATTATAGCGGTGTTATGTTGTACTCAAGTACTTTGAATGAAGCAAATTTTAGAAGACATCAAGGTAAAATATGATGAACCTATTTCTATTTTTTGTGACAACACAAGTGTTATTAATATTTATAAAAATCCAATGATGCATTAAATAATAAAGCATATTCCTACTAGATATCACTTCTTGAGAGAGTAGGTAGATTAGTAGGTTAAGCTAGAATATATCAATACTACAAGAATAAATTGTAGATATTTTCACAAAGGCACTACCAAAGGACACATTCGAGTATCTATGAGAGAAGTTAGGAGTAATTTCTTTTACTTCCTACCATTGAGGATCAACATCAGTTGAAGGGGAGCTAAGTGTTAGCTCCAGGATAGACCCTTTACCATTGATGTCAAATGGGGAGAAGTACAAAAATAGGTGCAGGAACAGGATGCTATAGTAAGGGGGAGTTACTATATGTTTTTTAGTTGGTAGTATGTGTAGGTTGGCATGTGCAGTACAGGTTTCAGGGTGTGGCAATTTGAGTTTCAAGTTACCATCAATGAAAAAAGGGAGATTATTTTAATTATTATCATTGATGTCAAAGGTCTAACATTATTGGTGATAAATGCCCCATAACATTTAATGTCTAAAGGTGTTTTTAATGTTTATATTTTGGCTAAAGTATGTTGATATTAATTAAATATTAATGAATATATTTTTGGTTGCATAAAGTCAAAAGAGGGCCCATGAAGAATTCAAAGAGTCATGAGAGAAAGACAAAAGAGGGAAAGGATGCATTTTCCCATGAAGGGTCACCTTGAGGAATTCAAAGAGTCACCAAGTGAAGACAAAAGAAGGAAGGGCACATTTTTCCATGAATAGTCACCTTGAGAAATTTGAAGAGTCACCAAATAAAGATAAAAGGGGAAAGGACACATTTTCTCATGAAGGGTCACCATGCGAATTTTCAAATGAAATAATTTGAAGGGTCATGTAATTTTGGCACCATTTTCCATGTGGATTGAAGAGTCACAAAGGGTGAATGCCAAAGTTCATTTGGAAAGCTATAAAAAGAGGATTGGGAAGCCATTTTAAATATGCAAGAGAGTGCATGGTTTGTAATTGTTTTATATAAGAAAAGAGGAGAGAAGATAAAAAGATATAGTAGATTCCTATCTTTTGTTGAGAAAGAAACATTGAGAGATAGTTATGTTTTACATAAGAGGGGTTGGTGCTTCTGTGGGTTGGTGCTCACAAATAGTTGTTGTGTTGGTGCTCGGCAAAGGGGTTGGTGCTCCTGCAAGTTGGTGCTTGTAAAATTTATAATTTGAGTTGGTGCTCATTCATATACTTGAGATTATTCTCCATGGTTTTTCCCACATTGGGTTTCTAATTAAAAATTTGGTTTCTCTCTCTCTCTCTCTCTCTCTCTCTCTCTCTCTCTCTCTCTCTCTCTCTCTCTCTCTCTCTCTCTCTCTCTCTCTCTCTCTCATGTGGTGCATGTTATTATTTCAATTTTATTGCATATCTTAAATGTATGATTAAGTGGTTAAAAAAAAGAAATAAGATTTAAGTAAAAGCTTTAAAATACATATGATATACTAATTCACACCCCCCCCCCTCTCAGTATATCCCATGCTTAACAATAAGTTGCTCTATGTGCTTCATAAGCCTCAAAAGTAGGTGCCCTACTCTCTTTTGGTATGGACACTCATATAAACTACAATAATAAGTTGTCTCATCCTTAGCCTTAAGGATCTCAAGAATAATCTAAGACAACCTAGTTGTGTAAGTGCATCATGCATTGTATCTCACTCCCTATAGAGCCTCTACACATATGACCTATCCCTATCTTTCTAGGCCTAAATCCCTATCATATGAGCCACTCTACCTTCAATGAATTAATTTCTAACTTCAAGATTGTGATCTATCTATCTCTATTTATCACTTGCTACTATAATTGGATAACTTTAGCCTATAGGCCAGCTATCTTAAAAACCCTTATAGTAATCTCTTCCTCCAGCATATATGTGTCTCTACTTGTTCTATATGTCCTTGATGGGCCCACCTAACCTAAGTCCCTCATCCACATCTATGTATCATGAGCAATCATGTATTGTGTCCTTATGATCTCAATATCTGGCCCTAGGTCTAAGATGTTACCACTTGTACCATTGGCCTCATCCTTTGAATCTAAATCCATCAGTGCCTAACCCTATACTTGTCATCATACCTATAGTGGCATTACATGTATCATAACACACTAGATAACTATCAATCTCTTTGGTTGAACCTGGTCATACCATTTCACATATGTTTTTATTTCTCCTAGATTTGTTGGGGCCCCTCCGTAAGCCCAAACAACCTATGTCACCCCTACATAGATAAATAAATCCAAATACCTATATAAATAGTGTATCATGGTGTTGATATCTATGGATATATGTGTAAATAGGTGTGAACCATCTAGGACATCTTGCTACATACCAAACTAGCATTGAACCTGATCTAGTCTATACTCAATAATGTGTATCTATCAGCTAGTAATGAAACATATCATAGTCATAAACCTCATATACTAACCATCAAACTCCACTAAATCTATAACTATATATAGTTCCACCAAAAAAATTACCTATCTCCCATATCATCTATTACTCTCTAGTACTGGAAGACATCCCCTTTGTTCCCTTTACAACCATCACCTGTTTAAACCCATCTAGCTACCATGGAATCCTCTGAACCCCATACCCATATTGAACCTATTGGTAACTGAATAGTAATGTGCTCTTAGGCTTAGATCTATATAAATGTGGATATGTTAATTATCTGACCTCCCTGATAGGCAACTATGTGCACACCTCTGTATAACTAAGTTAATATAGTCAGTCTCCAAACGAAGGTAGTGGTCTAGTCAATCATGTCTTTGATCATCTTCCCAAGCCCTTATAGAAGTATCAACCAATATTTTTAGGTAGTAGGATGTCACTAATAATATCCATGAGCACTACAATCTCTCTATCAATTTGGATTTGTGGCGAGGGCACCTCTCGAGGTAAGTGTAATCATACTTCCCATGACCCTACTCCTCTCTATGATTACACATTAGCTCATGTGTAGATTAATGAACCCATTTATCCCAATATAAGGCATATGCCACTCATTTTGACATTTCTCACGTCATACTTTCACTCTTTATACATTCACAGTCCATCTCAGACCTTTTATGCACCATACAAGCTCTCTAGGCATGTTGTAGGGCCCTTTCAGAGATTTGTTGACCACCCTAGGTGGCCTTTCGACCCAAGCTATAGCTTAGGGAGGAAACCCATAGCCTATTCCACATTTTTACTTCATAAAATCCATGGCCTAGGTTGTATCCTAGGCATAATATGTGAAAAAGGTTCCTGTTTGGGCCCAAATGACTAAAAATGACTAGTTTTTAGTCTTTTGGTGGATTAGGGTTGAGATATATGCCTCTTTCTCATTCATTTGAGCCTCTCTCTTCACTCTCTATTACATTATTTATTTTATCTTCTCACTTTATCATCACACTCAATGCTTTTCTTCTTTCTTGAATCTCTCTTAGTTCTTTCTTGGCATAATAGCTTTCATTGTGACAGGGGATGCCCTACTATTCTGTAACTTATCTTGGTGATTCACATTGTTATCTAACATGTTCTTGAAGCTTGTGGGTTTCTACTTATTCCCTCAAGACTCCATTTCACCTATTCTTGTGCTCCTTTCATTGGCTCTCTCATAGATTGGTAGCTTTTCCTTCACCTCTTCCATAGCTTTTGGCTCTTGGTTTGGACTTAACTTACACACAACTTGATCCTCTTCTTATCTTGCTTCCTAGCTTGGATAATAATTTGGTAAAAAGTATGCACACTTATTTTGAGTTTGATATTAGGGAAATTTTCTTTGAAAATATAAATTCTTGTTTGTTTATAGTAGTATACATGCTAGGGTTTAATTTGTTTTAGTGATTTAGCTTGTTTAGGGCATTATCTAGGATAGTTTCTAAAGTTTATGCATTTGTATGTGGTTAAGAATATCTTAATTACTTGAAATATATTACATTATATGTTATGATTACATTAGAAACATTTCTCATTACATATTAGGATCCTACATGCTCAAAACAATCTATACAACTTGCTTAAATAGTCTCTTTATTGCTAAACTAGAAAATTGTATTGTTAGAAAGCAATAGTGTTACAAGTAAAGAGATAGCTCAAAATTATATTAGGAATGATCTTAAAGCCTTGATTGAAAACATATTTATTTCTTAAAACATATTTAATTTTTCATAAAAGTGCATTTGATTCTATGCTTATGTATTACTTGTTAGCTCTATTTATTCAACATTGTTATTTCCATAATTTATATGCAATCAGTTGTCTAGTCTTAGCGACTTAATTTACTATGTTTATACCTACTAGAGATACATTTGTCCTTTGTGTGCTTATCATGATAAAAATAACTTGGTTCACAAGTCTAGCTATATATTGGTACAATTTGGCAAATCGGATAGCCATTATAGATTTCCTGTAGCCTATAAAAGCCCTACACTTTCTAGCCTCTTGGTTGTTTATTTAAGTACCCTGTGTACCCCCCTACCAAATTATAGTGCTTCCATTTAGATTATTGTAGATACATTTTGGCATGCCTAATGGGAACCCACATAAAGTCTCATTCTAGTTCTATCTTGTTTAGAGATCTCTTAGTCCACTCCACTCTATTAGCTATTAGGCTTGGTTTTCAATTGTGTTTCAGTTCTCACCTTATTTTTTCTGCTATTTTGGTTTTATGTCATTCTCCCTATTGGTTTTCCATAAGTTTTTTTTTTTTTTGTCTCTCATATTTATCTTATTTCATTTCATCCATGTCCAACCTCCCATCCTTGGGATGTCAATCCCATTAGGTTCAGGGCCATATCCCTGAGCTCACTCATGATTAAGCCACAATTGCAATGGAATGTCAAAGACACCATAGGATATAAGAGGTTCCCTCAACCCAACATGGTGTTCTAGAATCTCTTGCATTCTAAAGGGAATAATATTGGTAGGTATACAACCAATAAACTCATTCCCATTTTCACCAGTCTAAGATTCATTCATCTAAGGATGTTTCTCCTCAGCCTCATGTCACATCTCATTCACCTGTCTAAGGTGATGAGGATCCCCTTATATGACTGAGACCTGATGAGTTATGTGTAATAATAAATTATTATAATAGACACTTTCAAGTGAATTAAGTGCATCCTTCTCCCCCTAGGATTTGGAAACATGCTTCCTTTGGTGATAGATCTCACACCCATTCAGTTTTGAGCTCCTCGAATAGTTCTTCCATGAGTTCCTCATCTCTCTCGATAGGAGACTCTACATTAAGAAACCCTCATGCCCATATTGTGGGTCATAGGCATTATAACTTGATGAGGCATCTTCATTATGAGGTGTCTTCCCATCCTCTTAGTCCTTCCTTTAAATTTTTAAATGAACATGTTGATTTTGATCACCACCTATAGATTAGAGATCCATGGGATGCCTATTCTGAGCATTAGTGTCCCCAAGTTGACCCTCATCTGATGGCATGTGACCAACATCATGGAGACTTAGGTCACCATGACCTTTTTCATGAGTATGCCATGTTGTCCCATCATCCTCGTGAGGAATAATATCCTTCTCATGGTTGTTATCCACCCCATTGTAGAGATGATGTCCATAATGAGTGTCTCCCATATCAGGAACCTCCTTGACACCATCCTCTCTATGCTAATGGTTATGATGATGTCTATTGGCATAAGCAACATCATCACCATCATGATCCCCCTCTTGGAGTTTGTTTCTAACCTACTATCAACTGTGCTTATGAGGATCTTTATAGGAATCCTCTAGCCCCTTGGGTGCATGTTATTTCCCTTCCTACTCCTATCCCTAAACTACCTAAGTTCAATGGGACTCAAGACTACAGTCCCATGGAGCATATTTAGGCATTCATGATGGCATGTATGGATTGAGAATAAGATGAAGGATTGATTTTGAAGCTCTTCACTCATTCTCTATGAGCCAAAGCTCTTGTTTGGTTTCAAAATATACCTCCATATTCTCTCTCTAGTTTCTAGCTCCTTTTAGATGATTTTCTTTAGTACTTCAATATCTCTAAACCATTCAACCTTGAAATCCAATCACTTAACTCCATGGCATAGGCCAAGGGTGAGTCAAACTTTGATTTTGTGTGTATATGGCATTCAATCATCCATATATGCAGAATAAAGTTCTCATATGATCAACTTTATGACATGTTTATGTGATCACTAAGGTAGGAAGTTTACTTGGAGGTCCTCAAGTATGCACCCACCTTGTATTATGAAGCTATTAACGAGTGTATAAAGATTGAATTATTTGAGTTCATGTAGGCATGCGTCCCGTATAAACCTAAAATTCATCCTCTTCATACCATCACAACTATAATGTAATTGATGATGGTGTCATTGATTCTATTCCCATGTAGAAGGAAAAGAAGGACAGTCAGGAGGTGAATGCTTTGAGCAAGAAGCCAACTAAAAATAAGGCTTCTAAATCAAGCACAATAAAATAATAGATGATGTTTGCTTATAACTCCACCAAGATTTGTAATTTCCATAAGATGAAAGGGCACGATGATTTCAGTTGTGCTACCCAAAAGTTTGGTATGCAAGCCTCATCTATGTCTTAGAGTTCTCCACTTCCAGAACCCAACCATAAATTGAATGTGTTAAAGGAGCCTTTGCCTGACCATGACAAGGAGAAGAAGAATAAATCAAAGGCTAAGATCCCTCATTCCCCTTCTTGATCTTTCACCTCTTTTGACTCTTCTTCCCTGGTTAACCCAAGAGGTAAATCCAAGTGTGAGAGTAACAATGTCATTATTGTTATTGATATAACCTATACTAGGTATGAGTGCTTTGTCAACATGCACTCAAGTCAGGTCACTGACCCTATTGGAGAGACTAATGGTGTTGGGCCTCTTATCTAGCTTATGGGGGCAGGGAATCCCAAAGTTAGATTTGACTTTTAGCTTAACATCCCTCCCTAAACTAGACAACATCCTTACTCAATCATAGAGGAGTTACAAGGCATCTCAACTAGGATCTCCGTTTGGGACCTTCTTCACCTTTACCTTGAGTAAAGGGGCCTCATCTTTGATGAGATTGGTCTCTCTCATGAGGGTTTATTTTAGGATGATGTTGAATGTTTATTCAACTCTGATGCATCTGAGCACCCTCACCCTCTTGTCCTATCTTTTGACCCTACCTCTTTGCTAGATGCTTTAGTTCTTGTAAAGAGGGCTTGGTTCCCTCTCTATATTGAGACCTCTATCGATGATTGTCATGTTAAGAGATGCATCATTGAATATCATACCCCTTTGTGTGTTCAATGAGATTGGGATTTGTTGAAAGAAGCTCTACAATTCTCACCACAACTATTTTAGATTCAACAATGACATAATTGCACTAGTGGAGAATGTGAAGCTCCAGGTAAAGTTTGGCCCCAAGATAGTCAGGATTGAGTTTTGTGTGTTAGACTTGGATATTTCATACAATATGATTCTTGGCCATCTTTGGATACAGGAAATCATATTGGCCATGTTTTTTAGGATTCAATTCATGTATGAAGGTGGGGTTCATATTATAGAGGATGACCTAGATCCCTAGGCATTGATCTATGCAAAGACAAAGCCATCGGGTGAGGCTTTGGTTTTCTCCTCATAGGGCTCTATGGATTCCCACACACCCCTAATTTTTGAGTCTCATTTTCTCAAGGATGAATGTTATGATCTAGCTAATTATCAATCAACATTTATTCCTTTGAAGTTTAGCACATGATGACCAACTCCCTCTTATGCTCCATGATATCAAGCTAGCTCTTCTTTGCTTAGAGACCTCTTTCAAGATGTCTCCTTAGATGTTGAGCTTACCCTCACATCACACTTTTCCCATCAGAATATAGGCTCTCTCAATACATCTCTCATTGAGACCACTCGAGTAGTTGAGTCTAATCTTGAGTTCTATTTCACTCATGTTATGACATTTAAATTGTTTAAGGAGAGAAAGGCATATATCAAACTCATGTAAGATTATCGTAAATACCAGTATCCCTTTGACCATTTAGGTTTGGAGATGTTTAATAGACTAACCCCTGACATTACCATAGTGAATGTCCTAATAGTTAAACCTAAGGTGTTAAATCAATCGCTCCCTCCCACATCTGAGTGTTTCAAGGAAGGCAATGCTATGGATGTTGAAAGATCCATAGATGTTAACCTTGGCACTTTTTCAAGGCCAAAATCATCAATATCAGTGTTAGCCTTGCTCGAAAGGAATGGGATGTTTTGGTCACCTTCTTGGATGAATTTTTGGATGCATTCACTTGGGAATATGCTTATATGAAGGGTAAGGATATTGATATTATTTCCCATAACCTTTTTATGGATTATGGGACCCATCCCATTCACCAAAAGTAATGACCAATGGTGGTTAATGTCACCAAGTTAGTCAAAGTTGAGATTGAAAAGTTCATCTGAGTTGGTTTCATCCAAGCTATTGACTACCCCCGATGGGTTTCCAACATCATTCATGTTCTTAATAAGAATTAAGTGGTTCATATTTACATTGACTTTTAGGATCTCAATATGGCTTGTCTAAAGGATAATTTTCCCACTCTTTTGATCGACCAGATTATTGATTCCATATCTAGTTTTGAGATCATGTCCCTCATGGATGGTTTCTCTAGATATAACCAAATTTAGACTGTACCCAAAGACTAGCACAAGATGACATTCACTACCCCATGGGGTACCTTATGTTATTTTATCATGCCTTTCAATCTAAAGAATGTTGGGGCTATGTATCAACATGGCATGATCCAAGTTTTTCATGACCTCATCCATAAGATTATTAAGTGTTAGTCAATGATCTCCTTGGTAAATCCCATAATCAGGATGAGCATGTGTGAGACCTCATGATTATCTTTGAGAATCTTAGAGAGTATCACATCAGCCTTAACCTTGAGAAGTGCATTTTTAGTGTTTCTACTAGAAAGCTTTTTGGCTTCCTCATTTCACAAAGAGGTATTGAGGTGGATCTTGAGAAGATCAAGGCAATCTTTGAGATGCCTCCCATGTGTAACCTCATTTAGTTGTAGTCCTTCCTTGGAAGACTTAACTTCCTTAGATGTTTCCTTGTGGAGTGTGTGCATAAATCCATACCCCTCACATATCTCTTATGCAAGAATATGTCATTCTTGTGGTATACTAAAGTCCATGTGGATTTTGAGAAATTAAAACACATGATTCATAATCCTCCTATCTTGATGGTACCCATTGAAGGTTGAAAATTCATATTGTACACCTTTGTCACTAATCTTTCCATCAAGGGCAAATTGTGTCAAAAAGATGACACTAATAGAGAGAGTTGTTTACTACATCTCTCGCATGCTAGTTGGCCCTAAGCTCAACTACTCTTTGGTTGAGTGGTAGTACTTCTCCCTCATCTTCATTATGAAGAAGTTGAGACATTACATGTTGGGCCAAGCTACCAATGTGATCATTCAATCTAATCCACTTTGATATTTACTTGGTAAGACACACCTTTCTAGTAGGACTATGAGGTGGATCATGCTTCTTCAAGAGTTTGACCTTCACATTGTTAACCAAAAGTCTACCAAGGGTCTAAATGTAGCTGAGCAACTCATTGAATGCCCACTACCCAATCCTAGCACAAAATTGCTTGATGATACCTTTACTAATGAGATGGTCTTCTCAGTCAATTAGATTGAGGTTTCTGAGTGTGATTAGTATCAACACATTCTCTATTACCTTGAGACTTAATCTTATCCCTTTGATGCTCCTTCATAAGAATGATATCAGATCTACAAGCTTTCCATTCACTATGTTATCATAGGTGCCATAGTATTCAAGAGGGGTCTAGATGGTGTGTTGATGCAATACCTCACTCCTGAGGATACTCCTTTATCATTGGAGGAGTCTCATATGAGTGCTTATGGTGGCCACCTGGGAGGGTAGGCCATCGCTCTGTGTATTATCAAGATGGGATACTATTAGCCCACTCTTTTTAAGGATGCCATCCAATATGCCAAGAAATATATGATGTGCTAAGTCATCATAGATGCCATCAATTCTAATATAGGCCTCTTACATTTAATTTTATCCCCTTGACCCTTCTCAGTTTGGGCTCTCAATTTTATCAATGAGTTTAAACCTGCCTCTTTTGATGGCCATCATTGGTTCATCACTGTTACTGACTATTTCATGAAGTGGGTTGAAGCCATGCCTCTTAGTAGCATGTATGGGAAGACTGTCACTAATTTCATCTTGAACCAACTTATTTGTAGTTTTGGGGTACCCACTATGATTATGGATGATAATGGCCCAGGATTCCAAAGCCTTGAGATGTGTGAACTTGTTGAATACTTTGGGTTCAAGCTACACTTTTCTTCCACCCATTACCCCTTGGGAAATGGGTAATATGAATATTTAAATAAAACCTTGAATAAAATGCTTTGCTATAATATTGCCTAGTCTAAGTGGGACTATCATCTCATGCTTTATCTTACCTTTTGGGCCTATGAGACTAGCTTTCAAATAGCCATGAGGTCAACCCCATTCTAATTTATCTGTGGGTTCGAGGTTGTTATTCCTTTAGATGTCTTAATCCTTTTATTGTGAATTAAGACGTTCATATCTCTCTCTAATGAGGAAAAATGTGTCACTCACCTTGTCAAGCTCAAGCAGCTTGATAAGTGATGCATTGATGCCCGTGAGCATAGTCGTGCTTACCAGTACTGTCAATGCCACCAATTTGAGAAATTAGTGTGCCTATATCCATTCAAGGTAGGTGATACGATCCTTATTTTTTATAATGAGCATTTTAAGAAGGGAAAACTTGTACACAAGTGGTTTGGCCCATTCATTATCACTACCTCACTAAAGAGTAAAGCTTATCATCTCTTGACCCTTGAAGGTGATATGCTAAAACACCTAATCAATGGGTTTCACCTTAAGACATTTCATGTCTAGGGCCTATGTGGCCCTCCAATAAAGTTGTCTATGGTGGAAAGGTAAACCTTTCTTCTCTTATTTCACCACTAACCTCCATGTCACTTGTATATGTGTGTGAAATTGGGTTATTTATTAGTAATTCCTACTATCTAATCACATGTATGTATAAGTATGTATCAGATGTAGCATACATATTAGACATAAAATCATATACACATATGTGCTAAAAATGAGAAATAAATTTATATATATCACACAAAATACATGTTTTGTCTTTAGGTATATCACATGGCTTCCTCTAAGCTTGGGCTTGTAGTCCCCAAAATAGCCACATGTGTGGTTATACATATGATACTATCTTATTCAGCCTATGATTGGGATCTACCTATGGTATCCCTACCTCTAGTAGAGACCTTGATATTTGCCTTGCAACTAGTTAAACCACAGTCTACTCCATGGTAGCCAGATGGTCTACCCCATCTCAAGGCACCTCCAGTCTTCTAGTTTGCTCAAGAGTTAGCTCAACCTATATCTAGTCGATCTTGACTTTTGATCTATCCAGTTGTGCCTCAACTCATGCTACAACTATTTCATGTTGTGTTGTAACTATCTTGAGTCATATTGTGGCTACCTCATGTTATGCTGACTCTACCTCTATCTATGGTAGCTAACATCATGCTCTCACCAGCTTAAGTGAGGCTCATGCACCCACCCACCAAAAGTAAGTATGTGCTTCTTCCCTTGATGGTAGATGCATCACCCACTTTGTGAGTGGTGTCATTACCACACTAGGGAATATCTCCCTTAACAATAAGTCTACCTAAGGTCCAGTCTAGCTAGGCTAGTCTCCTACACACATGCATAGAGCACATATGATAATCACATATCAGATCTCACTAAGGATGGGTACCAAAAATAAAGGGTTATCTATCAAATACACTTATCTTACCTAGTCATGTTAATGGCCTCTATGGCCATTTGGTAGGTCATGCTCCTCCTGGTGGTGGTCCTTATCAAAGATGCCTCTCTCTACCATTGTCCACCAAGATCAACCCTAGTTGGTATGGGCTATGCCCATCTCTCCTATGCTACTAGAGCCTATCTCTATGGATGATGATATGGCCCCTAAGGACCTCAAAACTCCTCCTATCCCACATGGGTATCTACCCCTACATCCTTAGGCCACACCATGGATTTGTATGGATCATGAACACAACTACTCACTACATCTAGATCTAAGGTGGTCCACATAGGCCCATCCTTATCTACAAACTTCATGGCCCATGTAGTGCCCTCTTTCAGTGTAGGGTACACATCACTACCACATGGTGTCCTTAGTCATGTCAATGGGATCCTCTCATAAGCCCAATACATGAGTAGGTTGGGCTTCCTCTAACCCCTGTGTACTAGATGTGATCCAACTACTAGTATAGTCCACTTAGTTTATATTGGGCCCATGCATATCTTTATCCTTCCTCTGCTCATTGGATAACTCCTATCCAAGATAGTGGTAGTCACCCCATACTCTAGTTGATGTGGATCCTCCTGATCATAGTGCTTGTTATCATTGTTCGTAGTGGTGGTACCCCTAGTAATAGCTATGTGATCTATACTCCATATCTATTCCACTCTTGGAGGGGTCCCACTAGGTAGAGATTAGTTATGGTTATATCTTACACCTATGATAGCTCTATCTCTCTCCTTATAGGCTCTGCCCTATAGAGTTAGTAGATGTCCTCAATGCTCAATATGGCCTCTAGCTTGAGCCCCAATTGGAATACATGTGTCTTAGGTACCCATGTGGTCACCAATACATTCACCAGATCCCTAGAGTAATGTAATGAAGGCACATGTACTAGTCTCCAAAGTCTTTCACTTTGCAAGTGATCTTGGTCCTTCATAGGTAGAATATCTACCTCCTTGGCCAACCATGATAAGATTCTCTCCTATTTGACCACCTCACATGGTCTATCTCTCTATGTTAGCTACTCCATCACCTGTGAAGGCTCCCCATCCTCTAGTATGATAATTCCCCTACGTGTCTACACAATCAATCAATAGGTAAATGGATTAGTGTATTATCTATGAAATGAGAAAAATCAAGTAAAAAATTACTAATTTTATCTACTTTGCTTATTTCCCCCTTTTCTTTCCTATTTTGACCCCTTCTGGGCCTTACCAGGATCTTTAGGGCTCTCTGAGGCCTATCCTGGGAATTTCTACCCCAAGCCACAAATTTTTGGGTAAAGCTACATCCTGGCAGTCGACCAGGCTGTGACCCCTGTGGCCTAGGGTGTGGCCCCTTGGGGAGCCCCAGGGATCCCGATTTCTCTATCTTTAAGCCATGGTTTTGGTTGTCGTTTGTCCCATTTTCTTTCTTTCATTGACCCCATCATTTTGATCACTTGTTTCATTTGATTCATCCATTAAATCATTTAAAATCAATAAAAATGGGTTTAGGGCCTCCCAAACCCCAAAAATAAACAAAAATTACAAAAAAATTGGTCAAAAGACTTACTCAGGCCATCTTGTGCGTCTGTGGCATGCTCTCGTGTCCTTATTGGCTCCAATTGGGATTTGGTGGCTTGTAGGCTCTCCTTTGGCTCTCTCACAGTGAACACAAGATTGAAAATGATTTAATTTCTACTCTTTTCCCCTATTTTTAGCCCTTTTTCTTGCTTTTTGTGGGCCCTTTTTGGGTATTTTACTCTTTTTGCATTTTAGACCATGAAACCTCCATCTTAAGGGTTTTGGCCTGTTCTAAGTGCATTAGGGGCCTTTATTTTTTGATCTAAGGATTCTTTGGCCTACTTTAGCCATAGTTTAGTCCCCAAGACTCCTTTCAAGTCTCCATTGACCTCATGGGCCCATGTCCCATCTCATAAGTACCCAAAGATAGAAGTTACTTACTATACTTCTTTTAGTTAGTCGTTCCTCTACTTTTTTGTAGTCGATCCATTCTAACTCCCTCTCTCTCTCTTTCATCATGGTTACAGGTAGGGTTGTTAGTTAGATATGGTGGTTCAAGACTTATTTTGGTCTTATTGACTGGTATTCATTTTCTCTAAACTTTCCCCCACTTTCCCTTGTTACCTCTTACTATGGTTAGTGTTGGTCAACCACTTTGGTTGTGTCTTGGTTTCATTGTTTATTTCCCTTATATAACATGCTTATACTACCTTGCTTTGAGATTGTCTTTCCATAGTTGTTAGTCTTGTGTCCTCAACCCCCATCATGGTGCACCTCTTAATGGTGATTCACACAGATGGTGGAAGTTGAGGTAACCCAAGATCGATAATTATGGCTTGGGTTATTGATGATTTGTGGGGCCATGAACTTGTTATAGTTGGTTTCTTCCTTACCAGTGAAATAAATAATGCTGCCAAGTATCACATGATCATTGGTACCTTAACTAATACCTATGAGTTAGGCACATGCTATATGAAATTATTATCTATCTCACTCTTACCCATGTCTCAACTCACTGATGTCTAGGCCATCCTTAGCTCTAATTTTCTCCCCCTATTTGAGGTGGTGCACATTTTGCTCTCCTTCTTTGAAGATGTCTAGTTCACGAACATCCCTTATA
This sequence comes from Torreya grandis, assembly GCA_037957365.1. Classification (NCBI taxonomy): domain Eukaryota; kingdom Viridiplantae; phylum Streptophyta; class Pinopsida; order Cupressales; family Taxaceae; genus Torreya; species Torreya grandis. The sequence goes on along the minus strand of JARHVA010000087.1, from coordinate 448,429 downwards.
GGGAGAATATTAGGGTTGACACCTTAGTGAATGTCATTATGGATTATATGATTTGATTTGATATCACTTATGTCCCTTCTTCATAGGAATTAGAGCTAGATTTGGGGTTGGATTTGGATTATGCATCATTTACACTCTCACCCATGGATCGCATCATCGACTCCATCTACCACCATCCTTATCTGGTAAGTATAGGTAATGTTTTATTTTATCTTTTTGGTTCCTACTTTATTTTGATTTTGTGTGGCTTCCAAGTACTACACAACACTCCTTGTTCATTCAAACATCTATTGCTTGTACCTTGAGAGCATATGTAATTGTACTTCATATGACCCTACTCCTCTCTATGATTACACATTGGCTCACCTACATACTACCATCATTGGTTATCCTAATATGAGGCATCTACCACTCAATTTAACATTTACTGCATCATACTTTCACTCCCTATACATCCTCAGTCCATCTTAGACCTTTTACATGCTAGACAGGTTCTCTAGGCACCTCTCAGGGCCCTTTTAAAGACTTGTTGACCACCCTAGGTGGCATTTTAACCCATATCATGGCTTAGGGAGGAAACCTATGGCCTAGGAAACACATTTAATTCACAAAATTCATGGCCTAGGCTGTGGCCTAGGTAGAATACATGAAAAAGGTCCCTATTTGGGCCAAAATAGCTAGTTTTTGGTCTTTTACCAAATTAGGGTTGAGATATGTGCCTCTTTATCATTAATTTAAGCCTCACTCTTCACTCTCTCCTACATTATTTATTTTATCTTCTCACTTTATAATCACACTCAAATCTTGGTTGTCTTCTTTAATCTATCTTGGTTCTTGCTTGGCATAATAACTTTCATTGTGACAAGGGATACCCTATTATTTAACAACTTATCTTGGTGATTTACATTGCTCTCTACAATGTTCTTAAAGCTTTTAGGTTTCTCATTTGTCCCTGAAGAATCCATTGCACCTATTGTTTTTCTCCTTGCATTGGCTCTCTCATAGATTGGTAGCTTCTCCTTCACCTCTTCCACAACTTTTAGCTCTTGGTCTGGACTCAGCTCACACACAACCTGATCCTCTTCCTCTCTTGCTTCCTAGCCTTGATAATTAATTGGTAGAAATTTTGAACACTTATTTTGAGTTTGATATGAGGGAAGTTTGCTTTACAAAGTGAAATTATTATTTGTTTGTAGTAGTATACATGCTAGGGTTTGATTTATTTTAGTGATTTAGCTTGGTTAGGGCATTATCTAGGATAGTTTCTAAAGTTTATGATTTTTTATGTGGTTAAGAACTATTCATTTCTTGAAATATCTTCCATTATATGTTATGATTATATTGGAAACATTTCTCATTACATAGTAGGATCCTACATGATCAAAACAATCTATACAACTTGTTTAAACAATCTCTCTTTCTTTCTTAACTAGAAAATTACATTGTTAGAAAGCAATAGTGTCAAAATCAAAGAGATAGCTCAAACTTAGATTAGGCACGCTCTTGAACCCTTGATTTAAAACATATTTATTTCTTAAAATGTCTTTCATTTGGCCTAAAAGTTCCTTTACTTCTAAGTTTACACATTACTTGTTATCTCTCTTTATTCAGCATTATTATTTTTGCAATTTGTATACAATCAGTTGTCTAGTCTTAGTTACTTACTTTACTATGGTTATATCTGCTAGATATACCTACATCCTTTGTGCACTTGATCATGCTAGCCCTAACTTGGTTCACAATTATATCTATATCTTGGTGCAAGCCAAAAAATTAGATAACCACTATAGATCTCCTATAGCCCATAACAACCCTGACCTTTCTAGCCTCTTGGTTATTTGTTTAAGTACCCTGTGTACCCCCTATCAAATGTTAGTGGTTTTATTTAGATTCTTGGAACTATAGTAAGTTATATTGTTAGATATCTAGTAGTGTCTCAAGCATATCAATTCCAACTATCCCATATACCATTGAAACATATGTACGGTTGATCAAATCCTCTAACAAATCATGTCACCCTTAGGGGCTAGTTTAATATAGTGCTCACCTTCTCATCGGTAATATCAAAATATACCACACATTTTCTAATGTGACTATGGCATCCCTTGTGGGTAAGTGAAAATTATACATTTTTTAGTTCCATATCTCAGCTAGTATACTTGAGATAGGCTCTATCTTCTCTAATCATGGATATGTAGGTAACATATAATAGATCCACAACTTCTAAAATGATCACATTTCCTCAATCTAGATCTTCCCTATGCATAAACAATGTCATCAATAATCAAACATGACCAATACTTTGAGCCACTCATGCAAACAAAGATAAGTCAACACAAATCATCAACTCCATCAAAATCAATCTAGCTAGTTGACATCTATACAGAGCAAATTTAATCTATATTTTATACAAAACATCATTCTGATTACTATTATCAATCAAATTTGTGCCTTGATTAATTCAACTCAGCCTAATCTTTTCCTTATTTTATAATTTAGTACCTTCTTAGAATTTCACCATTTTGTAGATCAGTTTCACTGATTTGCAAGTCATTTTCATCATTTCAACATTATTACTATTTAGGCATTTCCCACCCTAAAAGTAAAATTCCACCATTTTCTATGACATTTTCACTATTTTAGTGAAAACACTATTATCCAGATGTTTTCACCATTCCCATTGGTATTTTCATTGTTTCCACTAGCATTTCTATTATTTCCATAGGTGAAACCACCCATTTAAATTCACCACATGTTACATCTTGATTCATATCTAGACTCATTGATCTATTAATTTTTGGATTTTATGGTTAATGATTGGTTAATTTATGTGTTAGAAATCTTGATTTTCAATATGATAATTTGTGGATAGTTATATATTACTTACTATCATGATCATTAACTTATTTGTTAGTTATACATATTTCATTATGGTACACTATGATCATGATTATTCAATTTGTTTAGTTACAATAGTTATCATGGATTATTCTATGATATGGTCTAACTATTATTTATTGTACTAAGGTAGATGCAGGATGGTTTCCACCGTCCAGACTATGTCTAAGGAAGGGTATCATCAAATAAGATGGAGTAGATGGATATGTTGGGGGATGAGAGAACAAGACCAAAACCATTGCATACACCATGACATAATCTTATTACTATTTAGTTATGTTTGTTTCAATATTACATTGACTATGTCACATATTAATTTAATATTTACATGTAATGATTTTGATGAGCTTGCATATTTATGGTGTCTTTTTGGTTATAATTTATGTAATTATTTGTCATAACTTGTGTACTAATATGCTTTTATGGTATTGTTGGTGTGTGAAGTCAAAAAATGAATTATTTTTTGGAACGATACCTTCTTTGAATTGGTCTTGTATGACTACCTCATTTCATTATCTTATTTTTGTCAAAAACTCTCTACTAGTATAAAGTGGTTGAACACCATAGGGGTTAAGTGGGTGGTATCTTTTAAGCACTAGTTAATCAAACATTTGATGTATTAATTAAAAGCATAGATATGTGAGGAAGGCTATGGGATAACTTCAAGAATGATGTTTTATTTAATAAGTGTTATATTTATAAATAAAATACATTATGTTTTTATTAAAATTCAAATACCAACCTTTTTATAGAATGTTGAGGTGATTGTGAGATAAATCATATTCGATAGAATCTAGGACATCAAACAAAATTGGATATATGACATTTTTTTAGCAATGATTTTTAGAATCAATGGGAGACTTTTTGGAGAACTACATGTTTTTAGTATCATTTCATTTTTTTATTTGAAAAACTTGATTGGTAGTGAGGTTATGGCTAGCCATCATGCCAAAAATGTAGAAAATTATTATATAATTAGAAATTCATTTATGGGAGACCCAATTTTGTGGGGTTGTTCATTATTTGGTAATGCATAACTCTTGTTGAAGCAGATATATGGATGAGAGAAGGTTTGAAGGAGAAAAAGGAGGATATGGTGGATGAGGAGAGAGTTTCAAAAAATAATTTTGGATTTTGGACAAACCTGGATTACATTTCTTAGTTAGGATTTGTTGCTTTTAAATTTCATGGGTTTATCATTGTGAAATGATTTACAAATTATTTTTGCTATGCATCATTGAATTTTTTGAATTGGGTCTTTGTATTTTTGAATAGATTTTAAAAAACATATAGAGGATTATATGTAATCAACCTTGGGGATGGATTCAACCCATCCATAGGTTTGAATACATATAAATCCTAACCCTTGTTAAAATGGCTATATGTTTTTGTATTTGGTGATAAATAGATAAAACTAGGGTTTCAAGTTTGGATTAGCTACAAAGAATTTAAAATTTATTTATAGTAAGCTGTAGGTTTTGTCAATGACTAAGTTTTATTTGGATCCATTTAGATATACGTCATATTTGTTATATGATATGTGATATAATAATGATGTGGAGTCTATTTTTACTTAAATAAACCTCTGTGTATGAAGGTATAATAATTATACTCTTTTTGGGTTTGAAATGATGGCTTTAGGTATCTTTAGGTTTCCTATGCTTGTATTATGAGTATGTTTTAGTCTTTGAATGACTTCCTGAATTAAATAAGAAACTAATTAAAATATGAATATATGTAATCAACACTAGGGATGGGTACGTCCCATCTACAAGGATAAATACATATAAACCCAAGACTTGTGTATGTGGTTGTGCATTTGAGTAGCCTTGAGAATAAATAGAAGGTAGGTTTTTTTTGTTTCCATGTGTGATTCAACATAGAAGAAAATTATAAAGAATGGAAATTAAAACTTTATTATTCTTAAACCTTTTTTTATCTTGGGTAAATTTTGAGCTTGGGTGCTTTTAATTCTAAGTCTAGTATGCTAAGTTGTAGGTGTTTGTTAACATGTTAGATTTTTAAACCACTAGGATATATTTATGTATTTTTTGTTATAAATGTGATATGGAAAATAGGCTGAGTATTTATAATTTAACATAAACCCCTATGCATGAATGAAATTCATTGGTTATGAGCATTTGAACTCATTAATGGATTTCTCCTTTAGGCATAATTTGGGTGTCTAATTTATAATAGTGGTTTATAAATGAACTTGTATGCTTTTCTTTGAGCAAGTTAAAATCTTGTTGAAATTTATTACATTGGGTTAATTAATTAAAATAATATTTATAATCGTATAAGATATATATATATATATATATATATATATATATATATAGGTCAATAAATGAACTTCATAAGACCTGTGTGTGTGTGTGTGTATCCATACATATATACATGGACATACAAATATAGATATTTGTACTTGTATGCATTGAGACATTTAAAAATTTAGGCTAAAGCCTATAGAATTATGAATATAATATAATAATTTTCTTTTAAGAAGTTTTACCTCATATAGATTGTATGATTATAAAAGAGAATATTAGATGTGTTAATATGACTAAATAAATATGTTTATGTAATGGAGAAATATCTGAAGATATATTTCTAATTATGATACACTGAGTAATTATATTTATATGTGTATCATGGGATTTATGTGGTATGGATATTGTGTGTGTCTAGAACTTAAAAGAAAATTGGACATTAATGAGTTGTATGAGGAAATATGCAGTTATGATTTGATACCATGATAGGGATTATTCAACTATTTTAGTTGTTATTATGTTATGAATAATTAGTTGATTTAACTTAAAGGCTACGATTATGATCATTTAGATATTTTATACTATTTAGATGCATATGATAGAATATATGAGATTATATGATTTCTTTGTATGCATACATGCAGTGGCATTTTTGTATAGAAATTTATTAATTGAATCTTTTGATTTAGTATTAATTAAATTTGAATTAATCTGGTATTAATGACATTAAACAAGTAGGTGAGTTAGACTTCACATACTTAGTGTCACTAATAGACACATTTGAGGTAATTTAATTGAGTTGTGTTTGTAAATTTGACTGATCTTAGAGATCTAAAAACTATATTAAAACTTTGGCCAAAGTAATGTTTGTGGTTAAAACATTATCAATTCACCTATTTGATTTAGTTTGTATGTTTTTCATCATATCATGTTAGAATGCATTTATTTATGATATGCTTCATGTAATAGTTATCTTACAACACATGAATTCTAGTTGATATTTTTTATTCTTGCACCATCACTATCTGCCCATTCGTGAAGGGAGGGCCATTCAATAGTTGGGATATTGTGTGGGGGATATATGGTCCATGATTGATGTGAAAAATCACTCTAATGATACTCTCCCTCCCCTACAATAGTCAACTGATAGAGGTTATACTCATAAATATTTTTGGATAATAACGAGTTCATCTAGACTCATATGTTTTGTGTAACATTGTATAATTTGAAATGTGATATTCAGTTATGTAATATTGTATATTTGTACTATTTAATGGAAATTTTATTGTTACAATAGTTGTATATTTTTTCTTGTATCGATTGTGATATTTACTCTAGTAGTGGTTGATTCATAATTTGTGTATTCTAGTATTATTCTATAATTTACTTGCGAAAGCAAATCTATATTCCTTATAGTGATCATTAACTAAATGAATCATATGTTCAAATTGAAGGTTAAAGGATAATTTATTATTGATGCATTTAATTAAAGATCATTTGTTCTTAGAATTAGTAAAGTAAATTTTTTAATGAGTTAATGATTTAAAAAAAATTAGTTGACCTAGTTCTTGTTTAACCCAGAGGAGTTATTTCATTGAGGTATCAGAGTTGAGGCTCAAACACTTGGAATTAACGATTTCATTAACATATTATTATTCTCCATTTATCATAAAGGATAATTTTGTGTCAAATACAAATTGGAGAGGGTACATCCAATGTCAATAATACTAACTCTGTAGTTGACCCAAATCAGTTTGTCATTGAATAAGCTGCAAAGCTTGATCAAATTATCGTAACCATGAATGAGAATAGGGATCAAATAGATACCCTTGAACATGAAGTTTATGGACATGTACAATAAAATAATTAGGATAAACATGAATAACACTTTATATAGAAAAAATATCCTCGAGAATCTAGGTAAGAGGAGGTGCCACAAGATGCGAGTGCTCGTGTAACTATAAAGCTTGCACAATAAATTTAAACCACCCAAGTTTGATGAAACCATTTTGGTACATGGATCATAAGCATTGTTAAATGATATGGATAAGTATTTTAAGATTCAAAATTACTCTAAAGTCACAAAATTTGTTTGGAGAGCTTATCAATTGGCAGGTGAAGCAACAACGTGATGGGCAAACAAGAAGTTGAAGATGAATCTCAACTCTACTAACACTACATGGGAATATTTTGTGACCTTATTCATATCATGATGGCTATCCCATATATATTTTGACCATAAGCTAATATATTTTCATAATTTAAATCAAAGAGTTGTTTCAGTGAATGAATATTGGCAGTAATTCACCAAGATCCTAAAAGTCTTTGAAAAGGCAATAAAATAGGAGAAAAAATTGAAGTCGCTTGCTCATGTCAGAGAGAAATTTAAAACAAAATTTGGAGGTTCTAAAATGACTTTGAAAAAAAATTTGGAAAAGGAGTGGCAACTCTAAAAATCAATTCAAGAACTAAAATTCAAAAGTTTAGCAATGATTCAGGGAACATGAAATAAAAAAAATGGTTTCAAGCCAGGTTTCAAAGGAAATCAACAATCTGATAGGAAAGGACCATTAGGTGGATGCTTTATTTATGGAGGTGATCACTACAGTAGGGAATGTAATCAGGGGATATTAGATGGTAAAAATAAAGGTTATGATTTTTGATTAAAAAATTTTACTCAAGAGAGGATGGTTAGTATGCTGTTAGTTTCAAAATGAAAATAAAATGAAAGAAACACACTAACTAGCATAACATCTCTAGGTCTAGACACTAGGGAGAGCTTAGTTAATAAACATTAATAAAACACACAACTAAAATGCAAAATAAACCCTCTTTTACCTTCTTTAGATGTTCCAAAATGCTTGTTGTACTGGCTTGCTTGCCTTGTGCTCATGAAATCCTTGGCAATGGAAGCTTGATTACCTCCATCTCTCCTTAGCACCTTTGGCTTGTGGCTTGGTTTGTCTTGTAATTAATTTGGCATGATAATACTAGTTGCATGAAGCATTGTAATAAATTATTCATTATAACTTTGCATAATCATGTCTTAAAATTCATGTGGTGAGGCTTCCTATTTATAGATTTTTGAGAATGTCTAGAATCAACCTAAACCATCCATCCTAAAATTGAGATGTGTGGTTGAGGATTAATTCAATTTTTGGAATTAAGTTTATAATTATCCTCATCATGAAATTGGAAGAAGGGGTAATTAAGAAGCATGGAGGGCATCATGGAAGGTATAGATGAGGCATGGAGGGCATGAATCCTGATATTTGTGGCATTTATGGACTAGGGATGTCTTCCTAATAAATGAGGTCACCTGATGATGCATATATTCAATATTCATTTCCAAAAATAAATTTTCAACAAGTTTCCATGGAATTATTAATTAGTCCTTGATTTGGATTAATTAGCTCTTAAGCATGTTTAAGCATTTTGTGCAAAAATTATTCAAATTGATCAAAATGCCTTGTTATTGGTCCAAAATTTGACTGGATTAGAATTAGAAGGTGATGTCAGATGCATTGGATCCATTATCCTATTTATGATGTTACTAAAAATAAATAACAAAGGCATGTGTCTTGTGCAAGAGATTTGATAGGAAAGATCAATTCAGAGCACCTAGGTGTAAAATTCACATTTTGACTTGGAATGATCTGATCAAAGTTAGTTGGCCCATAAATTGCATTACCCCATTTGAGGATACCCTAGCCAAAATTGGCACTTTAATATGTAATTTTCATATCATTTATCATGCTTTAGTGTTTTTAGGCCAAATTGTGCATTTTTGGGTGGAAAGTGGTAAAAATCCTAGTTGGTGGTTATCAGTGGCTAGTTTTAGGTGTCTACAGTTTGCCCCTATTTGGGAAGGCATTATAAGCTATAATCATAGTAACATCTTCTCAAAGAATAAAAGGTCATGTATGCCTACAACTACAATGATGATAAACTAACTATATGATTCCCCCTCAAGGGAGCGATTGGCACAAGTAAGTCGGTAAACAGTCATTCAAAAAGAAATAAATGAAACGAAGGGACCAATGAAAGGAAATATGATGGGGTGAAAACATAATGTAAAAAAAAAGTAGTCAAAATCATTGATAATGCAAGTGGGATGGTGTACAATTATTTTCCCAAAGGTGGTTATAAGCATGGTACCCTGATAGTGGCAACATGGTATGATAACACAATGATTTAACCAAAGGTGGTTATAATCATCGAGAAGATGGAGTTGCTCCAGTTAGGATAGACAAATAAGATAATAACATGCCCTTATATAGGTGAAAAAAGTAAAGTGGTGAAAAAACAATGATTTGACCAAAGGTAGTTATAATCATTGAGAAATGCAGGTGGGATGGTGTGCAATGATTTTCCCATAGGTAGTTATAATCATTAGACCTCGATTATGGAAAACATGATAACTTGGTCGAGGATGATGACAACTTAACACAGAGGGTAATGATGAATTGGAGCAACCTACTAGTAGGGAGATGCTCGTCTGAACTAATAAAGTTGAAATTATTTCATGGTTAATTACTCTATTTGGGATATAATTAAGATGGAATTGGGATGTCAGTGCTGAAGAGATGCTGCCATTGATGAATAGACTTTTTAAAGCTAAGGTTTATTGTAGCACAAGTTGATATGCATCATGGTATAACATCATGAGGACTTGGCTAAAATACACATGAGGACTGACTCCCATAATCTAATACTCAATAGAAAACAATACACCAATGATAGAAACCATGATGACAATGTAAACATATGAATATGGATGGATTCAAGTATAAGTGTGGGTAAGGAGTCACCCAATTAACACACATAAACTAAATCAGGGCAACAGTGCTAAAAGCAAACAAACAGGCAAACAAACAAACAAAATAAGCAAAAACAAACAAACAATCAATGCAATAGAAACCCTATGAATATTTCCCCTAGAAAATAGGTGACAACTTAACAAATGAAAAAAATGGGGGAACAAAAGAAAAGGAAGGGGGTGGCTGAGTTGTCTCCCTATGTACTAGGCAAGTGGATGCTGCTTACATAATTCCATGGATGTAATATCCAATAAAAAACTTTAGGCTAAATGTAGTTCTCTCAGGGAATGGGAATAATGTGATAACTGATGAAAATAGACAAAATGGATGTGATAGAAGAATAGGAATGGTCTTTCAAAATGGCAAGTGCGTGAGAGAAAAAGGCCAAAAAGGATGGGGAAACTAAGTGATTTTATTGTAACTTAGTAAGGGTTCCCAGAATCCTTAAGGCAAAGAAGTGGTCAATGTTTTTGTTCTTTTCTAATGATTTTTCAAATGTTTTTGGAATTTTTTTAATTATCTCAACTTGATCAAGAATGATGAGACACTTAAATGGTTCAAGCTCAAAAAATGGTGAGAGAATTGCTAAGGTTACTTGCAAAATGGTGAGAGCATGGCTTAGGTTACTCACAAAATAGTGAGAGTGTGGCTTAGGTTGCTCACAAAATGGTGAGATCATGGCTTAGGTTGCTCAAAAAATAGTGAGATCATGGATTAGGTTTCTCACAAAATGATAATAGCATGGCTTAGGTTGCTCACAAAATGGTGAGAGCATGGCTTCGGTTGATCACAAAATGATGAAAGCATATGGAAAGGGTGACTAAGCTAACCTCAATAAGTATCAAGCATTGCCTACATAGTGCCAGAGTAAGATGTCAAGTCATTGTAGTTCCACCTTTAAAGTAGAGGAATTTGACTATTGTAGTAGTCAATTCAAACAAAATAGGAATAGTTGGTAAAAAGGCATAGTATAACATAAGAAGTGGTGAGTTGGTACATCAAGGCTTAATGTTTCCCTTAGTTTTCCCATAGGTAGTTATAACCAAGACACAATGGCATAGATCAATGGTATTAATTTTCCCAAAGGCAGTTATAATTAGTAGCAAGATTGGTGGTAAGAAAGGATTAACAAACAAATGATGCAACTACCAAAACTTTTGTCATATTATTCCAAAATATGATCTTTATCTAAATTACTTGAACTAAGTAATGAAACTGATCAAATACCTTGATGCTAAAAATGTGTAACAAATGGAAAAAAACCAAAGTCAAATAAACTAGGCTTTAGAATACACTGGGTCGATAGAACGGAAATGAAAAGTGGATACGGTGAAGAAGATGGATAAAAATGGTATTTTTACAAAAAATAATAGTGATAAAATAGCATAACTAAAACAATCCTTACAAATAATACACCTTAGCACTCAAACATAATACTATTTGAGATCAATAATATTCATTAGCTCAAGAAGTTCATCTTTATCTAGTGTGGCAAGCTTGTATGCTCCTGATCCATAATATACAGTAATGATGAAAGGCCCTATCTAATTTGGTTTGAATTTCCCTTTATGATTCTTCTTAGCCATGGTATTCTTTAAGTTTTATTTAAGAAAAAAATCACTAAGTTCAAATTTTCTATACTTAACATGCTAATTATAGTGGCCTTTGAGTCGGTTTTGATATGCTTGAAGATTGTTTAGCACATCTATGCATTTTGCGTCAAGTAGGTCTAGCTCTTGTAGGTGGGCTACTCAATAGTTGTGATCATCTAGGACATGCTTGAAAGAGATGCATAGTGAAGGTAACTCGACCTCAATGGGAAGGATGGCTTTAGTACCATAAACAAGTGAGTATGGAGTGGCTCCTATGGGGGTACGATGATTGGTACGATATGCACAAAGGGTAGAGAATATATGTAAGTGCTAATCATGACCAACATCATTGATAATCTTTTAAAGAATATTGATAATGATTTTGTTGGATGCCTCAGTTTGGACATTACCTTGAGGGAATATACTGTAAAAAAATGTTGTGTGATGTTGTATTTAGTACATTACTGGTCTACATCCTTGTTCTTGAATGATATTCCATTATTAGATATAATGTCAGAGGGGATACCATAGCAAAAAATAAGATGGTTAAAAATAAATTTGGAAATTTGCTTTCTAGTCACGTAAGTGAGGGGTATAACTTCAACCTACTTTGTGAAATACTCAGTGGTAGTAAGGATATGTTTATGGCCATTAGATGAAGTGGGGTTGATCTTCCTAATGAGGTCAAGTCCCCATGTAGAAAATGGCCATGGTGTCAACATCAGTTTTAGAGTTTTTATTGGGACATGAATCAGATTAGCATGTCATTGACATTTGTCATACTTTTTTACATATGGAACGGCATCTACATCCATTGTGGGCCAATAATAACCAGCACGTAAGAGATTTTTGGATAGGACTGCCCTACTAGAATGAGCTCCACATACTCCATGAACTTCTCTTAATGCTAGTGTAGACTCTACTGAAGTTAAACAAAGAAATGGAGTTCCATCAAAATTGTGATGGCAAAGGGTGGATCCAAGTAGAGTATAATGAATGGAATGATGAATAAAGGCTTTAGTTTGTTTTCAAGATAGGTTAGGTGGTAGTTTTTGGTCATGAAGGTAGTGGTAAAGGTCTGAATACCAAATAGAATTAGGACCAACAATATCACAAATCATGGCAACAGTTGAAGGTTCATCAGCTGGTGCTAACAAATTCTTGATGAGGAACTAATACTCTCTAGATTTATCTATTTATCAAACTAGAGAGCCAATAGTAGCCATGGAATCTACAGTTTTGTTATTAGCCCTTGGTATGTACTCAAACTGAATGTTGGAAATTTCTTGCTTAAGAGTGTTGACCATGGCTTTATATGGAACCAGCTTGTCATCTTTGGTCTAAAAATGATCTGTGACCTGATTGATGATTAGTTAAGAATCACCATAAACTTGGAGATGAGATATGTTCCAATGCACTACTTGTCAAAGTCATGCAACAAGTGCTTCATACTTAGCCATGTTGTTTATACAAGGAAAGCTGATTCTAAATGATTTAGGGATCAGATCCCCCTATGGTGTAATAAACAATAGGCATGCCCCCTATCCATGTGAAATAAATAAACCATCAAAACATAGTTTCTAGGGATGCTCTACAATGGGTGTGTCAATGATGGTCATGAAGGATTCATCAAGAAATTGAAATATGAGTGGCTGTGTGTTTATGAGAGGTGTTTCAGCAAGTTAATCTATAGGAACTTGTCCCTTGATTGTCGTCTGATTAAAATATTTTATGTCAAACTCACTGATAAGAATGATCCATTTACCCATTATACCTTGAAAATCTATTTTAGATAGTATATACTTGAGCGGATCTACCTTTGAAATGACCATGGTCTTATTATTCAACATGTAATGGCATAATTTTTGAGCTGCAAAGACCATGGCCAGACAAGCTTTTTCAATAGGTGCATAGTTATTTTCACATCTAACCAAGATATGGCTTAGGTATTATATTGCGTTCTCCTTTCCATTATCATCATGTTGAGCCAAGAGTGCCCTCAGTGCATGGTTGGTAGCTGATAGGTATAACAAGAATGGCTTTTCTAGCATAAGAGGTAATAAAATAGGCAAATTAACAAGATAGTCTTTGAGTTATTGAAAAGATGTTTGGCAGTGATCATCCCAGTGAAATTTAACTCCATTCTTCAAAAGGTGTGTAAATGGATGGCATTTTTCTACTAACTGAGAGATGAAGCATCAGATTGACTAGATCTCACCCTGCAAACTATGGAGTTGCTTTAAATTGATTGGTGGTAGCATCTCAATTATAGCATGGACCTTACCCAGATTAACTTCAATACCTCTACGAGAACTGATAAATCTAAGTAATTACTTGAAGTTACACCAAACACACATTTATTTGGATTGAGTATGAATTTATACTCTGTAATCTTTCAAATATCTTATGCAGCACTGCTAGATGGTCGACCCTAGTTTTAGATTTTCCTAATATGTCATCAACATAGTCTTCAACAATATCATGCATCATATCATGTAATATGATAGTCATGGCCCTTTGATATGTAGCTCCATCATTCTTAAGATAAATAGCATTACCTAATAATAAAATGTTCCCCATGGAGTGGTGAACACTATTTTATGTTGGTCTTCTGATGCTATTTTGATCTGGTTGTATCCTGAAAAGCCATCCATGAGTGAAAGCATTTCATAGCCTATTATGGAGTTGATGATCATGTTGATATTAGGCAGGGGAAAATCATGTTTAGGACAAGCTTTGTTGTTGTCTCAAAAATTAGTACAAATTTTGATTCCTTCAGGCTTTTTGCCAATAGGTACCACATTACAAATCCATTTTGAGTAGTCAATGGATCAGATACATCCTGCTTCTAAGAGTTTTTCTAGCTCTTTCTTTACCAATACAATGATATGAGGATGCATATTACATAAATTTTGTTTTACCGATTTAGAATCAAGATTAACCACAAGTTGGTGTAGAACCAAGGTGGGGTCTAAACCTGACATGTCAGAATAGGCCCATGGAAAGATATCTACAAATTCTCTTAACAGAGATGTAAAGATGTCACATTCCTCCTTAGTGAGGGATGCTCCTAGTTTTATCCACTTCAGGTCTGATGGAGTCTAGATATTTACCTCTATTGTATCTTCAACTAGAAGGGTCGAACCATCTTCTTGGATAGTATACAATGACTTAAACTATTGAATTATGTTAAGGTCATCCATTAGAACTTGCTCTTCAACTTCTCCTAAGCATGATGAATCTAAGTCCCCTAATGATATATCTAGCCATGTGATAAAAATAGTCAAAAATTCTTGAAGAATTTGATCAAATACTTGTTACTCAAATCTGAACTCGGATCCACAGGCAAGTTCATCATTGGTAGTTTCTTGGTCTAAATTCAAAGAAGAATGAACACCCCCATCTAATGGCACCTGAAATAGGTTTTCACCACTAGAATGGCCTTTATATTTACTTTTTCCTTGGTCAAAAATAACCTCAAAAGAGGTTTTCACTTTGGTACCTCAATGTTTTACTTATTTATTTTTGCTTAAGGGTGTTTACTCGCTCTCCAAAATAGGATACAAGATCTAATGTGATTGAGAATCCTGACTTATGATCTCCCAATAGAATGTTGTCTCTAAGGCCTAAAAAGTCACAAAATGCCTCATCACTTTGAAACTCATCAATCGATAGACTAAATTCTTGTTGGTCTCAATCATTCAGTTGGGGATAATATAATGGCAATGGGTTGCGATGAATTGGTAGGGTAAGGGTACAAATGGCATTGTTATCAAACAGGTTGGTTTTAACTAGGTCATCAAAGGTGTGACAATGATCAAACTCTGCTTCACTATCAACATCATCATCACTAATCACTAGTGATGGAGTTCAAATAAGATATGTGGGGTTACCCCCAGGAAATTTAAATCCAAGTCCATAAGGTCTTTCATACTTAGTCATGGAAATTGGCTCAATGGTTCCTTGTTGATTTAGTTTGAGGCCTCTTCCTTCATAATTGTGATGCTCCATGATCCTATGAGGAATATGATACTTTGCATTTTTATAACGATCATCTTGGTTGTCATTATATAACCATGATTCATCCCCTTCAAGAGGGTCAGATCCTAGGCCAGATGCTAGTAAAAATGTGATAGGTCCCTTATCGTTGTTCTTTTGTTGCCAATTTATATGTGGGGTAACTTTAGGTCACCCAAAGGTTTACAGATTCTGAGGAAGATTGGAAATATGAAATGTAACATGGGTCACATACTCTCCTAGTCCATTAATGAAATGGTGAAATGATTAGAAGCTTCAGTAGGCAGCATGTGGGAAAGGGAATCCAAGGTATTAGGATCTATGCAATTATCTGGTGAAGGATCAATAAGTAAAGCCTTTCCTTTATCCTACTTGAAACTTGGATTCATGTCATACTAATAATTGTAGCTTTGAAATTTGGCCACAAGATGTTTGCAGTGTTCATATGGGTGTAAATCTCCTAGAATATTCACTTATATCCCTAAGTGGGAAAACTTGATACATTGGTGCAACGTTGAAAAGACTGCATGAATCTCATGTAACCAAGGCCTGACTAGAAGCATATTGTATGATAACTCAAGATCAAGCACATGACAAAGTGTGTCATGTGTCAAAGGCCCAATAATAACTAGAAAACTAATGGTGCCTTGTGATTCTCTTTCTTGATTATCATAGGCTTTGATGGTTATTGTTTTTGGCTAAAGATTTACTATTGTGTACCCAAGAAGCTTGATGAGCTTTAGAGACACTATGTTGAGGATAAACCCATTGTCTATAAGGACATGTTTCAATTTATGTCACTTTATATAAACTTCTATGTATTATAGATTATTATGAAGTGGGCCAAGAGAAGACATATCACTTTGGTTGAATGTGACTTGTTGGGTTGGAGCTAGGTATCCAACCAAAGCTTGAAAGTTATCAGGGGATATGCCACTATCAATAGTGGATTGGATCAAAAACTCATTCAAGATGTTCTTGTGGATTATTGACATTCATATCAAATCTAAAATAGAAATTTATGCTAGTGTCTTATGCAATTGTTCCACAATATCAAATTTTTTGTCTTAGTCAGTAGTGAATGATTTATTTTGAGGTTGAACGGTTGGTTGGATGATAGTCAAATTGGTGGATGGATGTGGACTTGGGATAGTAATATTCAACATCTGAGTTATGATTACATAATTAGGATTAAATACTAGACCATTATTGTTGATCAATATTGGGAATGGTGTGGGACCAGACCTTACAAGTCTTAGTTGCCGATGCACTCACATGTGGTCATATGGCAAGGATGAGTTATCAATATAAGGTCCAAAAGGGGAAGTCCTAGTTTATTGGTTTGTATGTATGCACTCCTAATTTAAAGAAGGATTATCCATGTAATTTGGCTGAATGTTGTTATTTAGCAATGGTTTGGGCTGATTAGTGGTTGGTCTAAGATTAATGGAGATAGTATTAATGATACCCCTTGAAATATTACCTACAACCCTATTGTAGTTATGTGAAACTACATGGTAGGTTTGTTGGTTGTTACCATTTTGACCTTGTTTTTATCCATTGTTCTATCATTGTGGGTTTTGCTGCTTATTTTGTTGATTCTACTAGTTCGGGCTTTAATTTTGTTGTTGTATTGGCTATTGTTGTTAATTATTTTTATGCTACTAATTGTTATGTTGGGGAAAGGAGTTTTGATAAATACTAAGAGTTTGATTGGAAGTGGAAGCACAATTATCCAATGTTATCTCCTCATTCTCTAACATATTTTCAATTAAATTCTTGATTTGGACACATCTTCATAGATTATACCCATTGCCCTAATGATAGTCATATAATTGGTTTTCATGGTACCAATCAAGATAAAGAATGCCTTGCAGATAATGCTTTAGTATAGGCCAACTATTCAAATTAGCATTAGTAAGCTTTCAAAATATAGACTCAATAGGTTTTCCTAGGTCACTAAACACATGACATGTAGACATGGTTCTCTTAGGAGGAGGGGTTTACAATAGTAACAACTACTATATTTGTTGTGCAGATCTTGGTTATTGCACATACGGTATTGGTTGGAGAGGTTTTTGGGTAGGAGTAAGCTAAAAAGGTAGTGCAGATGATGTTTTCACCATTTATAGATGATGATATTTAGTTACTCCATTTCCCACAACATTCCTATTGCAGTTGAATTGCTTTGATCTTTCTTGGTTATTGGCATGTACTGATTGTGATGTTGGCACTTGAATGGGATGTTGATGTTGGTCATTTTCTTGATTAGTACCTTGATTTTGATTAGTTGAATTAAGCTTGATGACTCCTTTATTGATGAGTGCCTACTCAATCAACAAACCTTTATCAATGATTTCCTTGAAAGTATGTGCATATTGTAGTTCCAAATGATAAGCTATCTCACTGTGAAAATTTTTGGTAAACATAGTGGCTAATTATTTATCTGGTAAACTGTGTGTGAAATGGCTTGCAAGGGATATCCATAACTATAAATAACATGTAAAACTCTCAACATCTTTTTTCTTTGCTTATGTTAAGTCCACTAATGAAATCTCATGCTTGAGATTATAGGAAAAGTGTTGCATAAACTTATCAGAAAGATCATTAAAATCTATTACTAAATTTTTGGACAACTTCAAAAACCACTCCAAGGCTTGTCTAACCAAGCTCCTTGAAAATATAATCAAAAGGTAAATGTCGCTATATCCCACTGGTTGACATGCAACAAAGAATTTGGTCAAATAAGCCTTAGGGTCACCTTTCCCTTTGTATTTGTCAAATTTTAGTGGTTCATATCCTAGAGGAAATGGTATCTATAAATACTCCATGTTAAATAGGTAGGAATACACATCATCTAATTTAAAAATTTTAATCTATTTACCAGCTTGAATGGTAACAATTGCATCCTTCATCTGTTACAATTCTTGGGATAAGAAATTAGAAGGGACATTGGTTTGAGGGAGAACAAGCTTGAATGGCAGCAATTGCATCCTTCATCTATTACAATTCTTGGGATAAGAAATTGGAAGGAACATGTTGGGAGATATAAACCGGAAGCACACAATTGATTACCAATACCAAGCAACTTAATATGCGGAAATTAACCAGATTCACCAAGTAACTAGAATTCAGAATAACACAAGATATGAGAGACAATACACAAATTGTATTAACACTTTATACAGAAAAGAATACAATAAAGAAGATGCCACTTCTTCTTCACCACCTTACAGAGGTTTCCCACACCTCAAGTGAATAGTAAATCTTCTCCCCAAAGCTCTCCCTCTCAGGTCCCAACACCCAACTCAAATACAGAGTTGGTGTTCACCTCTTGTGCTCCACGCACACCACAAGTGCTCCACGCACTCCACGTGCTCCACAAGTACTCAAGGTACTTCAAGTAGATCTCCCATGAACCTGCAATACCCTGCACTTCAACAGACCATACTTATGGAAGGAACTCCCTTGCCTTCCTCTCTTGCTCTATCCGAGTACACACCTGTACTCCAAGTAGATCCTGCCTGATACTGCTCCCTGTTGTGTTGCTGTCTATATGATCTTGCACACCTGCAAATCAAACACGGTTCTGCTCACCTGTGAACCTTGACCTTGCACACACATACACCTGTAGATCAACGATCTTACTTACCATGTAGATCTCCTATATAGGCCATGCAACTGTGACCAAGATCCTACACACCTGAAGAACCCTTGTCCTTGCCTCACCAAGTCCTTATGATTCTTCAACCAGTACCAAGCTTGGCACTGATAGGGAACTAGGAGGAACACCCTTACTCACTTCACACACAGAAGGAGCAAACTTTGCTCAACTCAAACTAGAACACTTTTCCAATACAACCATGAGTCTATTATATAGATCTCATCCAAACAATAATTAGACATCTAATTACAATAATTAGATCCGCAGCTCTCAGTCTAAAAATAGCTCTAATCATGCAAACACTTGGTTCGTTAGCTAACTACCCGTAATAAGCTCGCAGTCGAACCACACAGGTGACCGACGTCGGTCCCTGTCTACCTGGAGGTGACCGACGTCGGTCGACCCATGACCGACGTCGGTTGCTTCTCTTCACTGTCCTACCGACGTCGGCTGATCAGACCGACGCCGGTTTCCCTGACGCTTAGCAACCTTCAGCAACCCCTCCAATGGCCTTCTTCATGTCTGCATCAGTGAAGCTTTTAGCTCCACAACCTAACAATCTCCCACTTGGAGATAAACAGCTGCACTGTACCTGTACCTGTACCCCATCTAATCTGTTTCCTGGTTTGTATCCCTCTTCAAGATCAATCCTGAAGACAACCCACCACACAACCTGTGATGTACCACCTGTCATCCGAGTACCCTGCCACATCTGAACCTACAAACACATGTAGTGAAGTCTTGACCCTGCATAGCATGAATCCCTGCTGCCGGTCCCTCTCAAGTACCTGAGAACCCACTTCCCCGAATTGGCTCCTAATTCTCTGACAGCTCCCACTGCATGGGAATACTCAGGTCTATACCAGACCTCATGTGATTTCAGACACTGTACCTGTCCAGCCCTTAGTGTGCTCTGGCTCTGCATCCTGAACCTTGCCAACACCTGATTCACATCAGCTCCCACTCGAGACAAAATCAACCTGTGATCTCCATGCCTCCCATGTCAAAGAATTCCGCTGCTCCAAACTCCTCATGACATGACACTGAACTAATCTTACCCTTAGCTCAGCAAACCCTGTATGTACAATCCTGCTAGCAAAACATACCATCCACATACAGCAACAGAATGATGTCGCGACTCATCATCCACCTGGTAAGACAAACCACAGTAGTTACCCTGACATTGACTGAAGCCATGCTTCGTCCTCCACCTGTCAAAACCTGTACCACTGTCCTGCAGCTCCTCAAGACCATATGCCTGGTCTTCCATCTCACGTATCCATTCTCTCTATTCTTCTACTAAGGTATCCATTCGTCTCTGTGCTTTCATACCTGCTGGCAACCCTACCAAAACACACCTGTTTGGTTCTCCTCCAAGGAATCACATCCTCATCCATGCCAAGCTCACACCTGTTTCCTGGATCCTTCCTGCTCTACAATCAGCAACATGTATAAAGAAGAGGAACAATGAATTTGAGGGCCTACTTACTTCTTCAGTCCTCCGTATGGGTGTTTGAGACTCTTTGACAGCGTGCTGTCCACCCAAAATCCGTTACAGTGACTGACCTCGGCCACCCCACAGTCTGCATCCAACCGACGTCGGTTCCATGCGTCTGTCCTGACTACCGTCCCTGCGGTGTCCCTTCTGCCGACGTCGGTCCTCTGACCGACATCGGTCTTATCTACTGCCGACGTCGGTCCCATGACCGACGCCGGTCTTACTCTGCCCAACATTGCCGGCTTCGGTCTGCACATGACCGACATCGACACCTATCTGTTCGACGTCGGTTCCTCCTGACCGACATCGGTACCTGTGTTCGCCTATGAGTGATGACTTTTTACCCGCAAGCTTCTTTGAATCAAAACCCATGTCCAAACTGCCCTGCTCAGAAGTATCCAGCCACATCCACTGGGTTCTGTCTGCCATCTCCTCCATAAACACCAAGGCTTTCCAGTTCTTAAGCCTGTCAAATATATCTATCTTCCACTTAAGAACATGCATCTCCTTCCTGCTCATGTGACCAAGCCTATGAAGCCACGTCTCCGCAACAAAAGAAGAATCAGTAATATAAACAAGTAGATAAAGGGTACCTGTTTTCTTACCACCAGCTAATTCAAGTGCATCCGCTGTGAGAGTTCTTGTGCATCTCTCATCACCCAATCTTTCTGAAGAAATTAGCCATATCTCCAAACCTGGGACCTGCATGACCTTCATCAACACCTATGTGTTGGCCGCCTGCAATTTCAGCTTCACTTCCCCTTTGCCAATTCTTTGGCAAGGCTCACCAGCTCCTCTACCTAGGGCTACATGGAAAGAGGCAACCGAATCTTTTATCCAAGATTCAACTTTATCCAAGAAACCTCCAAGAACATCCTGTGCAATAACACCTGCAACATCTGCTTCTTCAGTTCCTTCATGCTGATCTGCTACCAACCAACAATAATCTTTTCCCTGCTCTTTCTTTTCATAGGACCGTGAGTGACCATCTGTGCTTTTCAACTCCTCCATTCTTAGCTTACTTTGATCTGCTGTTGCTCTACTCCCACTCAATCAGAAACCCCTGAGAGTGCCCTGTAACCAAACACAAAACCTGCTTCCTGCAACCTTAGCTCTGATACCACTTGTTGGGAGATATAAACCGGAAGCACACAATTGATTACCAATACCAAGCAACTTAATATGCGGAAATTAACCAGATTCACCAAGTAACTAGAATTCAGAATAACACAAGATATAAGAGACAATACACAAATTGTATTAACACTTTATACAGAAAAGAATACAATAAAGAAGATGCCACTTCTTCTTCACCACCTTACAGAGGTTTCCCACACCTCAAGTGAACAGTAAATCTTCTCCCCAAAGCTCTCCCTCTCAGGTCCCAACACCCAACTCAAATACAGAGTTGGTGTTCACCTCCTGTGCTCCACGCACACCACAAGTGCTCCATGCACTCCACAAGCACTCCACGTGCTCCACAAGTACTCAAGGTACTTCAAGTAGATCTCCCATGAACCTGCAATACCCTGCACTTCAACATACCATACTTATGGAAGGAACTACCTTGCCTTCCTCTCTTGCTCTATCCGAGTACACACCTGTACTCCAAGTAGATCCTACCTGATACTGCTCCCTGTTGTGTTGCTGTCTATATGATCTTGCACACCTACAAATCAAACACGGTTCTGCTCACCTGTGAACCTTGACCTTGCACACACATACACCTGCAAATCAACGATCTTACTTACCATGTAGATCTCCTATATAGGCCATGCAACTGTGACCAAGATCCTACACACCTGAAGAACCCTTGTCCTTGCCTCACCAAGTCCTTATGATTCTTCAACCAGTACCAAGCTTGGCACTGATAGGGAACTAGGAGGAACACCCTTACTCACTTCACACACAGAAGGAGCAAACTTTGCTCAACTCAAACTAGAACACTTTTCCAATACAACCATGAGTCTATTATATAGATCTCATCCAAACAATAATTAGACATCTAATTACAATAATTAGATCCGCAGCTCTCAGTCTAAAAATAGCTCTAATCATGCAAACACTTGGTTCGTTAGCTAACTGCCCGTAATAAGCTCGCAGTCGAACCACACAGGCGACCGACGTCGGTCTCTGTCTGCCTGGAGGTGACCGACACCGGCCAACCCATGATCGACGTCGGTTGCTTCTCTTCACTGTCCTGCCGATGTCGGCTGATCAGACCAACGCCGATTTCCCTGACGCTTAGCAACCTTCAGTAACCCCTCCAATGGCCTTCTCCATGTCTGCATCAGTGAAGCTTTTAGCTCCACAACCTAACAGAACATTGGTTTAAGGGAGAATATTGGTTTGGGTAGATGGTTGGGAGGTCAACAGTGGGACACCTTGACTAGGGTATGATAGAGATACCTATTGGGTTATATTAGTTTGGCTGGGGAATGGACCAAGAATACGCATACATAGATTAGGATGTACTTGAAATTTCATATTTGGTTGTGTAATATTCTGGTTTGGGTTGGTGATAAAGGTTTGACTTGGAGGATTTTGTGGTTGGGATGGAAGGATATAACTATATTGTGCCTATTGTGGTTGAAAAGGGACATGTTGTTGACTAATCGATCCTTGTTGTTGAGTGAGAACTTGTGGACCAAGACCCTGTCTCTGAATTTGTGGCACATTTTGAACCAATGGTTGTCTAGTATGTACTTGAGAAACATAGGGACCTCCTTGTTGCATGAATCCCTATGAGGAAGTGAAAATAGGTTATAGATTCAACATCTATCATTGACCAATATTTGCACATTGTTTACTAGTCATTGCTTGGTTTTGGATTGGCATATTAGTCTACGATTGAAGAGGTATGTTTGTTGTTACCTGGTGAGGTAGAACATTAGTTGCCCCTGATTGAGATGGCAATATTTTGTCCTCTATTTTATTGATACACTAGATTTTACCTATTGTTGTGGAATACTACTCATTACTTATTGAGGAGTAGGATTCATCACATTCTATCATTGAGGCATGACATTGGCTATTATTTGATTACCTAATCTCATAGGTTGTATACTTGAGGAAGCAACCAGTTGAGGTTGGGGTGTAGAAAATATTATTCCCTAGTATGATGATCCACTCATGGGATGAATTATAGGCACATGTTGTTAACAAGTTATTTATGTGTTAGTACCACTTTGATTGAGATTGGATGTTGTTTGCATATTGTCCACTACATTTGGTTCAGTATTCTATGTGGAAGTTGAAGACACTTATTCTATAATAGGCATATGCATCAAGTTATCTATCGAAGTGGTTTATATGAATGGGTCATAACTCATATTATCTTGTCTAGTTAACTCTATCAATAATCCTATTGAAGGAACTAGGTCAATAAGAGGCTTACTTACCATGTTCATTTGATTGAAATCACGTGCTAAATTCAAGTAGGTTTGATATGTTGTCTACATTTGGTTAAAGTGATCTTCTATGTTGTTTTTGCCTTGATTAGATATATTAGGATCTTGGTACATTATTTGGACTAGAGCCATAGGATCATTAGAAGAATCTTGTTGATCATAAATGATATTGTGAGGCACTCTTACTAGACTTGGTAAATTTTCATGGGGAAAATTTGCTATAAACTTGGTTAATACCTCTATGGCTCTAACCAAAATCTCATCTTTGTTCTCTAACAAATGTCTCTAAAAAAATGGATCATACGTTGAAGCCATACTAATAGAATATGACTATTGAATAACTAGCTTGTCCTCTATGGGTATTATAGCTAGGTATTGTGTGGTTTGTTCTTGGTCTTGTTTTGAATAAGGTGGTGTGTTAACCAAATAGTTAGCCAGTGGATCTTGGCTTTGTGCCCCTAAATGAGTATTATAAGAGAGATAAGAATCCATCTCATAAGCAATATTATTCGCATAGGGGTCTTGCACTATTTCTTCCTACACTACCACATTACTAATCCCTATATTGTACATGAGTCCACTACGAGTGTAAGAATACATGTTAGGATCCATAGTCAATGCTTTGGAATAAAAGGTCAAAGAGTTATACAAACTCTGAAAAGGAAAATATCTAAAATAAGTGATGTTCCAACTAGGTCTAGATTCATCAAAAAGATCAAAAGGTTTATGCAAAGATTTTTGAGGAAACAAGCTAGCATGAAGTATCTAACATTTCATTATTCACACAAAGATAAGCAAGTAAATAAACCAAAAATAAAAATACCAAACTCTAAGGTTGAAGTGTTTCAAATCAGTCTAATCTAGTAATTTAAAAGTTTCTAGGTCTTTTGGCCAAATGCGATGTCAAAATATAGGCTCAAACAAGGCATGCGCTAGGAGTTTTGGTCAAATGGCATCAAAATCTAGACTTTGAAATAGATGAAAGTTTTAGTCTAATGGATTTAAAACACTTTTAACAAACACTAGGCATTTGATTCTTGGACATGAATTTGATCAACTAGGTATAAGGTATGAAACAAAAGGCACTTTAGAAATAGTTTATTTTCTCACAAAAAATGGTATAAAACTTGGTTTTTTTGACAGACAAACTAGACAAAAGTGAACAGTATAACTATTTTAGACAAAATATCACAAAAGTACACTTGGATTGGTCTAAAAATGTAGGAACAAATTTAGAACTCTATAAAAGAGAGTATATGAAACAATATTCAAAAAAAATTGGGCAGTGTAACGATGCTATACTACCCAAAAGGTGTGACAAAAAGGTTTGTTTCAAAAACTCTCTAAGTCAAAGATGTTTTCCTATAATTTTGATAGCATAACACTACTTGACTAAAAATGTTTTGGTGCATAGACTCAAAGTGCAAGTGTTTAACACAAAATGGATTAAGTTTATCAAGTGATGACAATGATTATGAGTCTTAAACAGCCTTCAACCCAATTTGGAAATTAAACCTAAGTTCCCTCAAGTTTAGTGCAAATGGTGAACCCACTTAAAAAATCAACCCTATGAACTTATAAAGGTGTAATTTTGAATTTATATTATAAGTGAAGGACTTTAAACAACTTTGGTAAAGGTCTAGACTAAGTTGGATAGCATAACTGCACCAAAGTGGATGATATGACTCTCAAGATTTTGATGAACTTTGAACAAGGCAAATTGATGATCTCACGCAGGAAGCATAATGTCTCTTTGTTCAAAGGAAAATTAGGACTATGTATTTGGTTTGGATTATTTTTTTACACCAAGTTTTGACTTCAAACAAGACTTTTATCTAGGACAAGACCAACTAATTAACTTCTCTTAGATCCTAAATTGACAAGGTTGATTGGTATTATTGGAATCCATCAATATACATCATTTGAAAGGATTTTAAGTGTTCATCCAAAAGTAAATGCACATTATGTAGTAGGGTTTTTACACCCCACTTCTCTCAAATGATAGTATTGTGACATGGACCTTGAGGTGCACCTTGTACCAACAATACTTCTATAGTAAGTGTGGATTTGTCTAATATTTAACAAGTTTTTGAATGATCTAGGGGAATCAATTGCACAATGATTTTCACACCAAACAATGCAAAAAAAACATGGATTTTAGGTCTGTATCACTTGGCTTATTGCAAAAAGGTCTAGTCTTTTTTGCAACCACTACATCTTGCTATTCACTTAGTGTAATGTGATGTCCAAAGTGCCACTACATCCCATGTGGAACTCTAATTAGGATATAAATGAAGTCAATGCTGGGAGGTGAAACCCTGGGTCAAAGTTTCCTTAAAGAACTCATGGAAGGTGATGAAGTCCCCCTTGCAAGCCAAGTTTTTATAAAAATAAAGCATGAAAGTAGAAAGACTATAGGGTCATTTTCAAGGTCACCCAAACTTTGATGAGTTTTTGGAGAGTGTTTTAGATGAATTTCTTTCTAAGCCTTGGACTAGGCTATTTGCAATAGGAATGGCACTTTTGATTCCAAAGGTTCCCTAAAGGGGACAAATGAAAGAGCATACACGCAACATTCCTCTTTTGGGAAATAAAATCTAATTAAACAATTATTGCAAACAAAACTTTATAATTGCATTCAATTTTAAGCCAAAATGAAAGATTTGGTGGTGTTCATTTGACCCCTCGGTCTTAAGATTGTGAACATTGAAAACATTCATCTAAACATCTAATTTTTTCATTAAACACCAAAACAAAGTTCCTAATTGATTTTTAAAGTGTAAAAGGTGATTTAACACATGTTTTTAGTAAGTTTCAAGCTTGGTCCTACAACAAAAATGTTAGTATGTCCTTTAGCTTTGAAGCTCTTTTTATTTTAAAATAATGAACTTTAGGAAAAGAGCTCTCGGGTCTATGTTTTAAGAAAAACATGGTGACTGACATCAGTTTCTATAATCGATGATGGTTACATTTCTGATTAATGTTGGTTATCTAACTAACATCAGTTATACCAATGTTACCGATGATAGGTATACAACCGATGTCAATTTTACTAATCGATGTTGGTTAAGCTATGCAACCGATGTTGGTCTTACTTATCGATGTTGGTTACTGTGTAAAAGTGTGGCAAGCAAAAATGGCAAAATAAAGTTAGAAAATTAATTTGAAAGAGTTTTAAGGGTCCAAATGAATATTTTCAAGTTGAAAAATGATCTTTTTTAGGTTTGATATGCGTCTAGTCCCACTGGGCGTGCCATATATGATCTAAGAATTTGACTCAAGACATGATGGTTAGTATGGTGTTAGTTTCAAAATGAAAATAAAATTAAAAGAAGCACACTAACTAGCATAACATCTCTAGGCCTAGACACTAGGGAGATATTAGTAAAAAAACATGAATAAAACATAGAACTAAAATCAAAAATAAACCCTCTTTTACCTTCCTTGGATGCTACAAAATTCTTGTTGTAGTGGCTTGTTCGGCTTGTGCTCATGAAGTCCTTGGCAATGGAAGTTTGGCTACCTCCATCTCTCCTTTTCACCTTTGGCTTGTGGCTTGGTTTGTCTTGGAATTAATTTTGCATGATAACACTAGTTTCATGAAGCTTTGTAATCAATTTTGCATTATAACTTTGCATAATCATGTCTTAAAATTCATGTGGTAAGGCATCCTATTTATAAATTTTTGAGAATGTCTAGAATCAACCTGAACCATCCATCCTGAGATGAGATGTGTGGTTATGAATTAATTCAATTTTTGAAATTAAGTTTATAATTATCCTCATCATGACATTGGAATAAGGGGCAATTAAGATGCATGGAGGTCATCATGGAAGGCATTGATGAGGCATAGAGGGCATGAATCCTGATATTTGTGGCATTTATGGCCTAGGGATGTCTTCCCAAGAAATGAGGTCACTTGATGATGTGGATATTCAATATTCATTTCCAAAAATAAATTTTCAACAAGTTTCCATGGAATTCTTAATTAGTCCTTGATTTGGATTAATTAGCTCTTAAGCATGTTTAAGCACTTTGTGCACAAATTATTCAAATTGATCAAAGTGTCGTATTATTGGTCTAAAATTTGACTAGATTGGAATTGGAAGGTGATGTCAGATGCATTGGATCAATTATGCCATTTAGGATGTTACTGAAAATAAATAACAAAGGCACATGTCTCGTACAAGAGATTTGATAGGAAAGAGCAATTCAAAGCACCTAGGTGTAAAATTAGCATTTTGACTTGGAATGATCTAATCAAAGTTAGTTGGCCCATAAATTGCATTACCCCATTTAAATATACCCTAGCCAAAATCAGCACTTGAATATGTTAGTTTCACATCATTTAGCATGTTTTAGTGTTTTTAGGCTAAATTATGCATTTTGGGGTGGAAAGTGGTAAAAACCCTGGTTGGAGGTTATTGGTGGCCAATTTTAGGTGTCTACATGATCTAAAACAAATATATTTTCAACGGAGAATTCATGCATCTATTGACAAACATCAAGCTAAGTTTCATGCTTCTCTTATTGAATTATTAGGTACTTTATTTGGTCATCTACTTTTAATTTTGATTAAAATAGGAGCTATTGAATGTTTTATTGCTCCTAAAATGCTTAATAAGTTGTCTAGAAAAGCTAGATCTATGGTAAATGCATGGTCAATTCAATACAATAATTAATCTAAGGTTAAGGTCAACAAATTCTTGGTCGAAGCTGAGATCAAACTACCAGAATTCACTATGGTAGTAGATCTCTTTGCATCACCACTAGGGTCATATGATGTGACCCTCAGAGTAAACCGGTTAGCTCAACTTAAAGCTAAGGTGGATTGTTTTCTTAAAAAGGTATAATGTTTAGATGATTTGGTAAAATAAACTCAAATCTAGGGAGCAAAAAGGGAGCTAAAACTTAAAAAGATTTATGTAATTCAATTAAATAAAGCATAGAGAAAAGGGTGTCAAGTATTTATTGTTAAGATAAATGAGATGGAAGAATCAAAGGATCATTTCATTGAGAATTTTCCTTTTATTCAACATTTTTGGGATGTTTTTCTCAAAGAATCATTGGATTTATCACTTAAAAGAGTTTAATTTCTCAACTAATACCATTCTAGTGTCTGAACCACAGTCTAAACCCCTTATATAATGATGACAATTGAATTGTCTGAGTTGAAATCTCAACTACAAGAGTTATTTTCCAAAGGGTTGATTTGATCGAGCGTGTCACTATGGGGTAAACCAAATATGTTCATTAAATATAAGGATAGAACCCTTTGCCTATGTATAGATTACATGATGTTGAACAAGGCAATGATAAACAACATGTATACTCTACCTTGCATTGATAATATCTCAATTAAATGTGTGGAGCATCAATTTTCTCAAAGATTGATCTTCAAGCTAGATAACATCAGTTAAGAATTCGTGAGGAAGACATTATGAGAACAACTTTCAAGATTTTTTATGGGCATTATGAGTTCATAGTTCTTCATTTTGGGCTAATGAATGCACTTGCAACATTCATGAATCTCATGAATAGTGTGTTTAGGTATTATCTGGATCATTTTGTGTTGTTATTTCTAGATGATATCCTCATTTATTTACAATCTATGGAAGAACATCTAGAACATTTGAAGTTGTTTATGCAATGGTTGTGTAAACATTTTTTTTTTTTGAATTTATCCAAGTATGCCTTCTTTTAGAGAAAAGTACAATACCTTGGGCAAATTATATCTATAAAAAGAATTTTTGTGGATCCTTCCAAGATAGAATCCATTATGGAGTGGCTAGAACCCAGAAATGTTCATGAAGTTAGGAGTTTTATGAGTTTGGATGGATACTACAAGATATTTGTGCCAAAATTTTCTAAGATAGCAAATCCTATTACCTCTATTTAACAAAAAAATCATAATTTTTTGTGTTTAAAAAAGTGCAAGGAAGATTTTCAGGAGCTAAAAAAAGGCTTACCTTGATACTGATGCTAAGAATTTATGATCTAAATGGTCAATTCTCAGTAATAACTAATGCTTCAAGAGATAGTCTTGAAGGAGTTCTTATGCAATAAAGTTCTATTGTAGTTTATAAATCTAAAAATTTGAAGCTGTATGAGGCAAATTACGTCCCACATGATCTAGAATTCACTAAAATAGTTTATGCCTTGCAAGTTTTGAGGCATTATTTGATGTAAAAATGATTTTCACTTAAGACTAACAACTTGGGGCTCAAGTGTATCTTTACCTAACCTAACCTAAATGCATGTCATAGGTGATGGTTAGAGTTCTTGTTAGATTATTATTTTGATATTAACTACATAAAAGGAAAATAAAATAGGATTGTAGGTGCCCTTATTCATAGAAGGTATATAGCAACCTTATCTATCATTAGGAGTACCTTTCACAATCAGGTAGCTAAATTATCTCTATAAGATGAAGTTTATGAGTAGGTAAAGATGACATTATCTCAAAATGCTTAGGATCCTAAGTATGATGGATTCAAATTTGATAATGATGGTTTGATAAGGTATAAAGGAAATATTTATATACTAGACAAAAAGAATTGGAGGAGTGTGTACTCAAAAAATTTCACAATGTTTCTTATTCAGGTTATCCAAGTGTGACTAATCTCTTGGTATAGCTAAGGCCATTATAATTCTAGAAGGGAATTAAGAAATATGTAATACATTTTGTTTCGCAATGTTTAGAATGTGAGTGAGTTAAGGTTGATCATGTGCATCCTACTGGATTTTTATACACATATACCATACCATAATAAAAGTGACAATTCATTAGTATGGAATTTGTCCAAGGTTTGTCAATGTCTTGGAATTGACATGACCTGATTTTGGTGGTTATTGATAAACTCACTAAGGTAGTTCACTTCATTCCTAGTAATATATCAGATGATGCACCTATTCTTATGAAGAGATTTGTGAAAGAAGTGTTTAGATTGTATGGGTTTCCAAAAAATATTATTTTGGATAGGGACCCAAAAATGACTTTTAGATTTTAGTTAACTCTCAATTCAGATTTGAGCACACACTTAAGCTTTAATACAATATACCATATAGAAATAGATGGTCAAATAGAGAGGATGAATTAAGTTTTAGAATATTTTATAAGAATTTATTGCATGAAATAACAATACAAATGCAAAGAGTGTCTTCCATTTGTTGAGTTTTATTACAACAACTCTTACCAATCAGCTCTAAAAATGGCTTCATTTGAGGCATTGTATAAAAGGTGTTGAACACCAATCAGTTGGAGAAGGATAGAAGATAGGGTAGTCTTTGGTCTAGATATACTTTTTGAAATGGAAGAGTAAGTTAAGTTGATAAGGCAAAAGTTGGTTAAAGCCAATGATAGACAAAAGAGTTATGCTGATCTGAAAAGAAAATCAAGGTAGTTTTTAGTGGGAGATAAAGTATTTTTGTAAGTTAAATCAAAGAAAACCTTGATTAAATTTAGGAAATCAACTAAGTTATCTCATAGATATGTGGGACCCTTTGAGGCCTTATAAGTTATCAATTTTATGGCATATAGGCTTATTTTGGCAACATCTTTATCACCCATGCATAATGTTTTTTGTGTGTCCTATCTTAAAAGGTATGTTGTTAATCCTTCTCGTGTATTAGATTGGAATGTTTTTTGGGTTCTAGATCCTGAGGTGGACACAGTAGAACCAATCAAAATAATTAACACTTTCAAACTTAGTCTACGTAATAGAGAAGTATCACAATGCAAGGTCTAGTGGAATTAATATTATGAAGATAGTGTCATTTGGGAAGACTATGAAGAGTTTTATAAGATGTTTCCAAATTTGTTTGCTTAATATTTTATATTATATGGGTTTTCAAAAAATATTATTCTGGATAGGGAGCCAAAAATAACTTCTAGATTTTGGTTGACTCTCAATTCAGATTTGAGCACACAGTTAAGCTTTAATTAAGTATACCCTATAGAAACAAATGGTCAAATAGAGAGGATGAATTAGTTTTTATAATATTTTCTAAGAATTTATTGCATGGAACAAAAATACAAATGCGAAGAGTATCTTCCATTGGTTGAGTTCTATTACAACTCTTACCAATTAGCTCTAAAAATAGCTCCATTTGAG
Source organism: Torreya grandis (assembly GCA_037957365.1). Classification (NCBI taxonomy): domain Eukaryota; kingdom Viridiplantae; phylum Streptophyta; class Pinopsida; order Cupressales; family Taxaceae; genus Torreya; species Torreya grandis. The sequence continues at coordinate 416,143 of JARHVA010000087.1, read as the reverse complement.
GCATTGTATAAAAGGTGTAAAACATCAATCAGTTGGAAAAGGCTAGAAGATAGGGTAGTCTTTGGTCTAGATATACTTATAGAAATGAAAGAGTAAGTTAAGTTGATAAGGCAAAATTTGGTTGAAGCCAATGATAGATAAAAGAGTTATGCTGATCTGAAAAGAACATCAAGGTAGTTTTCAGTGGGAGATAAAGTATTTTTGTGGGTTAAATCAAAGAAAATATTGATTAAGTTTAAAAAATTAGCTAAGTTATCTCCTAAATATGTGGGACCCTTTGAGGTCTTAGAATTTATCAATCCTTTGGCATATAGGCTTATTTTTCCACCATCTTTATCACTCATGCATAATCCTTCTCATGTATTAGATTGGAATGTTTTTTGAGTTCTGGATCCTAGGGTGGTCACAGTAGAACCAATCAAAATAAATTACACTTTCAAACTTATTTTACATAATAGAGAAGTATCATAGTGCAAGGTCTAGTGCAACCAATATTATGAAGGTAGTGCCATTTTGGAAGACTATGAAGAGTTTTATAAGATGTTTCCAAATTTGTTTACTTAGTATTTTATTGGATATTATGTTTATTTTCTGTTAAATGATGTTTTATTTCAGAATTTTTGTTGAAATAGTAGGATTGGATGACAAAGTTGGTTAGTCAAACATTAGTCATGTAAACACAAAGAATGCATAAAGAACTTAACAAACGAGGCCAACATAATCCAACTGAGTTTGCAAATGATAATGAAGAATAATTGAAAGAAAGAAAATACCAATTACCTTCCCAAATGATTCCACCACCCAAGAGCATCTCTAAACATGTTTTCCCCTTTGATATAGTGTTCTTGTCTTTATCAACAGTGAATGCCAAGATCCTCCATCATCTCAAGATCACTATGCATAACCTAGGCTCAAGATAAGAAATATATATATGCCTATCAAATGAAGCTTGCAAATAAAATACAATGATTAACAAAAATAAAGTTTGTGGAGATAATCCTACCTTATAATTTTATAATATTTTAGCTTTAAAATGATGGTGAGAGACCCTCTATTTATAGATTTTCCAAATTGGCTAGGATCAACTATGATCGTCCATCTCAATATTGAGATGTGTGGCCATGAATTAATCTAATATTTGCAATTAAATCTATAAATATCCTCATAATGATTTAGAGGGAAAGGCATTAATTAGGCATGAGTGTCCATAATCTTGATATTTATTACATTTATGGCTTGAGGATCATGTCACTAGGTGATGTGTATATTGAGAATCAATTTCTAATAATGAAATAATCAATAACCTCCATTAAATATCCACTTAAGCTTTTAATTTGAATTAATTATCTTAAAAAAGATTAATCAATTTTAGTGCAATTCTTTGGAAATTAGTGCATAATTAATCAAAATGGTTAGAAAGTCATATTACTAGGTCATAATTTGACTCAAGATGAATTAGAAAGATATGTTAGATGCATACGAACCATTATCCCATTTAAGATGTTGTCAACATAAAATAACAAAGGTACATGATGTATACTAAAGAATTAGAAGAAAAGAGTAATCCAAAGCATAAAAATGCAAAATCATCATTTTGACTCGAAATGAATTAATCAAAGTTAGGAATTACATAAAATGCATTGCCTCATTTAGGGATACATTAACCTAAATTAGTACTTGTATATGACAAGATAAAACCATTTAGTGCATTTTTAGTGATTTTGGCCTAAATTATGCATTTGAGTGCAATTCAAGTAAGATTGACAATTTCAACACAAATAGTGTTGGGAATTAGATGTCTACATTTTACCCCTATTTGAGAAGGTGTAGTGAGACATTTAGGTGAAGCAATGTTTTTCAAAGAAAAGAGTTGTCAATAATAAATTTGGGTATGACCCATGATGTCCCCTCAATATGACATACTAGATTGAAAGAAAAGGATAGGCTCTAAAAAAGAGAGGGAAAGTGAGAGATTAACCTATGGAATAGTTCACATCCAAATGAGCTAATGCTTTCATGCATGGTTACCATAAATGATCAAAATATAATTATAGGTATAATGGGCCCCAAATATGTGGGGAATGGGAATGATTCATTCCAAACACTTAAGTGACACACTTGAATGCACCTAATTTGAGAGTTTAAAGTGTTGGTTAGTCTGTATACCATTGACTTATCATCTTGATCTTGTTGACAAGATATTGATCTTTTGGTTTTAAATCTATAAGTATTTCCATACCTTTACTATAAGAAGGTGTGTTTGTTTTCATAATGTTTGTGAAAACTTGTTCTTGATTTTGTTCTCCTTCTCTAACTAAGTTATGTAATTGTTCCATGGTAAAATCTGAGGGTAGTCTAGCACAAGATTCTATCAACATTAGAAGGGATTCATCTTTTTCCTCTTGGGGTCGATATTATACATAATCTTCTTTGGATCATACTATCATTAGAATGTCCTAAAATACCACTGAATTATATTGACCATCAAAATAATTCTCCTCATCATAGCTAGGGCCGTAAGAGACCCCACTACGAGTGTACCTTTGAGTCATGTCTAAACATGTTTATCTCTATGTTTGACTAGATTTAGAAATGTTTTGAACAAGGTATGTGTTTTTATATTTTCTAAACAAGTATCTAGGTACCAAAGAGACTATAATAGCAAGGGTGGTGTAGTACCACACATAATTATAAGAATGATGTTCATGAATTTACTCAACCTTGGGTAAATTTGAAATATTATGGATTGGAAGAGGGTATGAGAACTAAAAAAGCCTAGAGTGTAACTACTACACTAAAACATAGACTTTTGAGATGCAGCAATATCATAAAAATTAGTTCAAATTTGATGAGTTTTTATTAGGAAACTAGAATAAAGCCCTTCAGATTAGGAAGGAGACAATACGAACCAAGAAACTCATGATGTGGAAACATGAAATAATTCATAAGTATAAAACTAGAACCAAATGGGAAATATAACACTACCACATGGTAATAGGAATGGTAGTATAAAATATGTTCTAGAACTTGGAGTGTGAGAAATACACTTGATGACCCAAGTTCACAATGGTGAGATAGATGATGAGTCTATAAATGACTTTCAATCCAAATGGGAAATTGAACCCAAGTTCCCTCAAGTTAAGTGTACATGGCAAACCCAATTAACACATCAACTTTATTAACTTATAAAGGTGTAATTTTAAAATTAAACTATCAATGAATGAATTTAAGATAATTTGGGAATTAGTTTAGACTCAAATGGGGAGCATAACTATGTCAATTATATGATATGACACAATGTATAAGATGATAAATTTGAACAAGGAAAAGATTGATTTTCACTTGGATAGTGTAACGCCTCATTATTCAAGAGATTGGTGGACAATGTGTTTCATTATGACGTTTGTTTACAAGCAAGTTTTGACTCAAATCAAGGACCAATTAATCTAACACCCAAAAAGACAAATACAACTAATTAATCATCATAAGCCCTAAACTGACAAGGTTACATGATATTTTTGAAGTCTATCTTTATACGTGCACTTGAGAGGAAATTAAGTGTTCATCCAAAATAAAATCATGTTATATAGTACAATATTTTACACCCCCCTCTCTCAAATGACAATACGATGACATGGACCTTAGGGCACACCTCACATCAATAATATTTTTGTGGTAAGTGGGGTTTATTTAAAACTTACAAATTTATGACTATTTAAATGGTACCAAGTGTGGCTAATACAAGGGATACAACATGTCAATTGGATCCATGTCAAATGGGTTGTTATAAAAAGGTCTAATCCTTTTCACAACCACTGCATCCATCAATTTCTCAGTGTAGTCTGATGTCTTGAATGATCATATGTTTTGGGTCAGTTTGCCACTAATGGAGATGGTTTAACCACTCAAACCACTATCCCATTGGGGTGATCGTAATTTGTATACCCCCATTGGATAGAGGTTGAAGATAATTCTAAGAGATGAAGCCCTGCATCAAATATTCCCTATAGAACTCGTGGGAGGTAATGGCATTCCCCTCACAAGCCAAAAAACATGAAATAAAATCTAAGTAAAAAGGCTTTAGGGTTATTTTTAGATCACACAAACCTTACAAGTTTTGAGGAGAGCCTAGACAAATTCCTTTTTATGCCTTCGATAAAGGCATAATTTGTAATGAAAATGGCACTTTTGATCAACCAAGTTCCCTATAGGGGACCAGGGGAGAGCATACACACACAAATTATTTTTTGCTCAAAACAATCTAACAAATTAAGTGATAAATGACTTATATAAAATAAAATTCATTTTAAAAGATGATAACTTTGAAGTGAGTTTGGTTTTAAGCACTGAATTGAAGTGTTTGGTGATGTTCTTTGGCCCCTTGGCCTTATTTTACAAATTTTTTTGAATAACAATCACAAAACATTCAAAATAAACATGCAATTTTCTTTTTAAACACCAAAGGGAAGATTCCTAGTTCTTTTTAAACACCAAAATAAAGTTCAAAAGATTTAGTTATGCTTAAAAAAATAATTTTTCATGTAGGTCCTACATAAAAATTTAGATAGTCTTGTTTAGCTTTAAAGCACTTTTGACTTTAAGACAAGGCAACTTTAGAAAACATGCACTCAGGTTTGTGATTTTTTCAAAAACATAGAGACCGATGCCAGTCACTGTTGACCAGTGTCGATTCCTAAAAGACCATTGCTGATCAAAACCCAACCATGGCCGATCAAAAATGATCGATAATTGTCACATATGAACCCGAAGACAAAAATTTTATGCTTCAAAAATAGTTGTTAGGATAAAATATCCAAAAGATAAGCTTCTAGATCAAGATTATGTTCAGACTAGAGACTTATAAAACTCAAATTGTTAGAAAAAAACTTGAATAAAATATTAAAATGTAAATTTTTTTCTGTATTTCCCTTACAACCCAACCATCGTGGTTAGACCTAACTGATGATGATCACATAGAACTATCGCTGATCACTATGTAACCTGTGTGCATAAAAATGTTAAAAACGTGGGGAAATGATCATTAAAATTGTTGTTAAAGGAATTTTTAATAAATTAAATCAAAATATTATATTTCCAAGATGTCTTCCTTACTTTAATGAATGTAATTATCCCACTAGGCATGCCAAGATGTAGGATTAGATTATAAAGTTGGTTAGTCAAACATTAGTCATGTAAACACAAAGAATGCATTAAAAACATAATAAAATAGGCCAACCTATTACAATGATGTTTGTAAATGATAATTAAGAATAATTTAAATAAATTAAATACCAATTACCTTTCCAAGTGATTTCACCAACCAAGAATGGTTCAAGCATATTTTTCCCCTTGATCTAGTGTTTTTATCTTTGTCAACAGTGGATGCCAAGCTCCTCCATCATCTCAAGATTACTATGCATAACCTAGGCTCAAGATATTAAATATAATATTTGCCTATCAAATGAAGCTTTCAAATAAAACACAATGATCAACACAAAGATAGGTTGTAGAGATAATCCTGCATTATAAGTTTATAATATTTTAGCTTAAAAATTATGGTGAGAGACCTCCTATTTATAGATTTTCTAAATGAGCTAGGATCAACCACGACTATCCATTCGAGATTAAGTTTTGTGGCCATGAATCAATCTAATATTTTTAATTAAATATATAAATATCCTCATAATTATTTGGAAGGAAATGCATTAATTAGGTATGGGTCCATAATACTAATTTTTGTTGCATTTATGGCTTGAGGATGCCACCCCATAGATCATGTCACTAGGTGATGTAAATATTGAGAATCAAAATCCAAAAATGAAATAATCCATAAAATACATGTAAAGTCCACTTAAGCTCTTGATTTGAATTAATTAGCTTAAACAAGATTAATCAATTTTAGTGTAATTCTTTGGAAATTGGTGCATAATTAATCAAAATGGTCAAAAGGTCATATTATTAGGTCATAATTTGACATGGGAGGAACTAGAAGGTGATGTTAGATGTGTACAGACTATTATCTCATTTAGGATGTTTCTGATGTGAAATAACAAAGGTATGTGATGTAAACTGATGAATTAGAAAAAAAGAGTGATCCAGAGCGTAAAAAGGTAAAATCATCATTTTGACTGAAAATGAATTGATCAAAGTTAGGAATCACATAAAATTCATTGTCCTACTTAGGGATACATTGGCCTAAATTATCACTTGTATACAACAAGCTCAAACCATTTAGTGCATTTTTAGTATTTTGGCCTAAATTGTGCATTTGAGTGCAATTCAAGTAATATTGACAATTTCAACACAAATGATGTTAGGAATTGGATGTTTACAGAAATAAGTATTATTGAGGTGATGAATAAATTTAAGGGGGAAGGATGTTACATCCATATTCTCCTCTAAAACCATTAATCTATTAATTTCTAGATTTTATGGTTAATGATTGGTTAATTTATTGTGTTAGAAAGCTAGATTTACAATATGCTGATTTGTGGACAATTATATATTACTTAGTATCATGATCATTAAATTTTTTGTTAGTTATACATATTTTGTTATGGTACATTATGATCATGATTATTTAGTTTGTTCAGTTACAATAGTTTATAATGGATTATTTCATGATATGGTCTAACTAATGTTTATTGTAATGAGGTAGATGAAGGATGGAGTCCACCCTCCATATTATGACTAAGGGAGGGTATCATTAGAGAGTATGGAGAAGATGAAGATGTTGGGGGATGATAAATTGAGACTAAAACCCATGCACACACCATGATAGAATCTTATTACTATTTGGTTATGCTTGTTTTGATATTTCATTGATTGTGTCGCATATTATTTTAATCTTTGCTTGCAATGATTTTGATGAGCTTACATATTTCTAGTGTCTTGTTGGTTAAAATTTAAGTAATCCTTTGTCATAACTTGTGAGCTAATATATATTTATGGTTTATTTGGTGTGTAGATTCAAAAAATGAGATATTTTTTAGAACAATACCTTCTTGGGATTAGTCTTATATGACTGCCTCCTTTAATTATCTTGCTTTCATCTAAAACTCTCTACTAGTATAAAGTGGTTGAACACCATAGGGGTTAAATGGGTGGCATGTTTTAAGCATTAGTTATTCAAATATTTGATGCATTAATTAAAATCATAGATACGTTAGGAAGACTATGGGCTAACTTAGATATCCATGTTTGATTTAATAAGTGTTATATTTTTATATAGAAGACATTATAATTTTATTAAAAGTCAAATACCAATATTTTTCTAGAATGTTGAGATGATTATGAAATAAAGCATATTCGATGGAATCTAGGGCATCGAACAAAATTGGATACATGGCATTTTTGTAACAATAATTTTTAGAATCAAGGGGAGACTTTTTAGAGAATTGCATGTTTTCACTATCATTACATTTGTTTGTTTAAAAACTTGACTGTAGTGAGGTTATGGCCAGCCACCATGCCAAAAATGTAGAAAATTGTTACAAAATTGGAGACTCATTTATGGGAGACCCAATTTTGTGGGGGTTGTTCATTTATTTAGCATGTACAACTCAAGCTAAAATAGATATATGGAGGAGAAAAGGTTTGAAGGAGAAAAATCAGGATAGGGTGGATGAGGAGAGACTTTCAAGAAATAATTTGGGATTTTGAACAAACATGGATTGTGTTTCTCAAGTAGGGTTTATTGATTTACAATTCATGAGTTTATCATTATGAAATAATTCACAAATTGTTTCTAGTATGTACCGTTGAATTTGTTGAACTGGGTCATTGTATTTTTGAATAGATTTTTAAAAAATATAGGGGATTATATGTAATCGACCATAGGGATGGATTTGTCCCATCCATAGGGTCGAATGCATATAATCTTAACCCTTGTTAAAAAAACTATGTATTTGTGTATCTGGGGATAAATAGATAAAACTAGGGTTCATTTTGGGATTAGTTACAAAGAAATTTTTAAACCTATTTATGGCAAGTTGTAGGTTTTTTAAATGACTAATATTTATTTAGAACTATTTAGATATACTTCGCATTTATACGTTATATATGTGAAATGGAAACTTTATTATTTTTAAACATTTGTTCATGTTGGGTAAATTTTGGGACTGGGTGCTATTTTAATTTGAAGCTTAGTATGGCAAGTTGAAGGTTTTTGTTAACATGTTAGATTTTTGAACCACTTTGATATACTTATATATTTTTTGTTATAAATGTGATATAAAAAATAGGATGTCTTTATAATTTAACATATACCCTTGTTCATGAATGAAATTCGATGGTTATGAGAATTTGAACTCAAGGATGGATTTCTCCTTTAGACAAAATTTGGGTGTCTAATTTATAACAATGGTTTATAAATGAACTTGTATGTTTTTATTTGAGCAAGTTAAGAATCTTATTGAAATTTGTTACCTTGGGTTAATTAAAATAATATTTATAATTGTATAAATATATCTATGCGTATATATAAAAAATAGGAGTCGATGAACAAATTTCATAAGACTTGTGTGTGTGTGTGTGTGTGTGTGTGTGTGTGTGTGTGTGTATGTATATGTATGTATAAATATATATGCATATATAGATACATACATATATATATGTATATATCTACATATATAAAGACATACATACATACATACATACATACATACATACATATATATATATATATATATATATATATATATATATATATCAGTGTGTGTGTGTATGTGTGGATATATATACACATGGGTCTTATGAAATTTGTTCATTGACCCCTATTTTTTATATATAAGCATATATATATTTATACAATTATAAATATTATTTTAATTAACCCAAGGTAACAAATTTCAATAAGAGTCTTAACTTACAGAAAAATATACAAGTTCAATTATAAACCATTGTTATAAATTAGACACCCAAATATATATATATGGACATACGAATATAGGAATCTATACTTATATGTGTTGATCTATTTGGAACTTTAGGCTAAATCTTGTAGAATGATGAATATAATAGAAAAAAAAAATTAAGAAGTTTTACCTTATATAGACTATATGTTTATAAAAGTGAATATTAGATGTGCTAATACGATTGAATACATATGTTTATGTAATGGAGAAATATCTAGCGATATATGTTTAATCATGATACACTCTGTAATTGTATTTATATGTGTATCAAAGTATTTACGTGGTATAGATAGTGTATGTGTATGGAACTTAAAAGGAAATTAGACATTAGTGAGTTGTATGAGGAAACATACAGTTGTGATTTGACATCGTGATAGGGATTATTAGACTATTTTAGTTGTTCTTATGTTATGAATAATTCATTGATTTAATTAAAATTTTATGATTATGATTAGTTACTTATTTTGTACTATTTATATGCATATGATAGAATATATGTCGATTATCTGATTTCCTTATATTCATATGCACAGTAGCATTTTTGTATGGAAATCTATTAATTAAATGTTTTGATTTAGTATTAATTATGTTTGAATTAATCTAATATTAATGACACTAAACAAGTAAATGAGATAGACTTCACATACTTATTTTCATTAATAGACAGATTTGAGGTAATCCAATTGAGTTATGTATGTGAATTTGACTGATCTTAAAGATCTGAAAACTATATTAAAACTTTAGATAGAGTAATGTTTATGGTTAAAACATTATCAATTCACATGTTTGATTTAGTTTGTATGTTTTGCACGATATAATGTTAGAACATATTTCTTTATGATATGCTATATGTAATAGTTATCTTATAGCACATGAGTTCTAGTTGAAATTATTGATTCTCGTACCATCACTATTTGTCCATCCATGAAGGGAAGGTCATTCCCTAGTTGGGAGATTGTGTGGGGTATTTATGGTCTATGTTTGGTGTGTAAAATCACTCAAATGATATTTTCCCTCTCCTCCAATAGTCAACTGATAGAGGCTACACTCATAAAGACTTTTGGATAATAACGAGTTCATTTAGACTCGTATGTTTTGTGGAACATTGTATAATTTATAATCTAATATTTAGTTATGTAATAATATATACTTATACTATTTGATATAAATTTTATAGTTATAGCAATTGGATATTTATTCTTGTATCAGTTGTGATATTTACTCCAACACTGCTTGATTTTTAATTTGTGTATTCTGATACTATTATATGACTTACTTGCAAAAGAAAATATGTATTCATTATAGTGATCATTAACTAAATGAATCATGTGTTCATCCTGATGATTAAATAATAGTTTGTTTATTGATTCATTTAGTTAAATATCATTTGTTATTAGAATTAGTAAAGGAAAAAATTTAATGAGTTAATGATTAAAAAAAATAGTTGACCTAATTCTAGTTTAACCCAGAGGGGTTGTTTCACTAAAAATTTGATAGAATCACCAACTCTTATCTATGCCTAACAATAAATGAATTTAAATGATAAATTTTACCAATGAGAATCATACTCACCATCTTCCCTTAATCCTATGGTTGACTATGCTCTTGAACCCGCTCATTGAGATGCCTCTATCATGGTCATCAAGCCATTCTTCACTACTATCTATTTCATAAAACTAGAGCTTAATTATTAAAATAAGGAGGGTAAAAATGAATATTTTTTACCCCCAATGAGAGAATATATAGTTTACATGTTGGCCTCCTTTTTTCTAAGTAGTGATCCCACACCAACATGTCAAATCTAGGTGCAAGGTAATCATGTGTAATGATTGCTCAGATTTTGTCTTTTTTGTGCCAGTTGGAGGAATCCCAAAAATATTGCACTAGCTAGCCAAGAAATTACTTCTCACCCAAATTTTGGATGGATGACTCTCAAGTACAAAAATGGTGGTAGAGTTATGGAGCTGACAGAATGATCAACCCCAGCAACACCTCATCACCCGACGTGCGCTTGTCTAGCCTAGCTCAAATTATTCTAAAGGATATAAAGAAAACTTGGAGTATAGGAGGACAAGGGGAGAACAAAGCATATCAAATCTCTACAAAAATTTATTTGGAGTACAAAATAGGATAGTTTATGCCTCTACTGGTACAACCAGCCTTGTATAGTCTGAGCTCACTTATGACCTGCTGGACATGAATGTTATCATGTCAAGCTTAGGCTTGGATTGATCTTGTAAACTATCAATTTGAAATATGAATGAAATCAATCACTTGAAGGATATATGTGTTGAGTACTTTCTCTGAATACAATCTTTAAGATTTGAATATGGTTGTGATCTATATGTTTTTTACTAGTGTTAGTGGTAATTAGATGAATCACTTGAAGATCTATGAATCCAATTTTAATGACCATCACGATACATAATAACCCACTATTGGGAATCACCTAGCTTACACTAAAATCTGAGTGAACCCAGACCTTTTAAGATAAATAATCCAAGTAGCTCAAGTAAAGATGAGAATGCCATTTGAAAACCTTGACCTAGTTAGTACCTAGATCAACTACCAAACTAGATGTGTGCCACTATGGTCAAGAACCAAACCATAGCTTCATCTAGCACTTGTTAACTTGATCATTGAACAACCTTACACCATGAACCCCCATGACATGCCCCATTGACCAAACCAAATTTACACCATGTTCCAATTAGCCCAATACGAGCCTCAGTCCTTTCATCATTGCACTTTGGGTGAGTGCTCAAGGTTTGTGTCTTAGGTGAATTAGATGCTAGTGTATAGATGCACTAAATGTTATGCCTAACCTAATGCTAATATTTGCACCTAATTACCTTAAAGTGTTGAACTAGTAGTGTGAGTTACTAAGAATAATGGGCACTACTCTAAGAGACTAACTCTTTCTACAACATTTTGGTTTTGTTGTCAGGATGCGTATTGAATTTTGTTGTTACAATGGTGCGATGAAGAAATGCATCGAATCTCACTTGAGAACATTGATCACATGATGGAATAAGTTGAGGATAGCTTCACATAAAGGTATTTGACCTACCAAATTTAGGATCCAAGAGTATGGTTGTAGACCTACCTGTATGATCTATTGTATGAAGTACTCTTTTGTGAGTTACCAGAACATGTATACAAATAGTTGATTACTTATAGCATGTATAAATGGAAAATATATGGCCAGCACCATGAGTGGATAGAAGAGCACCTATAAATTCTTAAGAACATAGATGATGTGTGGACATGCACTATTGACCATTGGTAGAACGGGGTGTTGAATAGTTATGTTCTAGAATTTATGGTGTCAACATACTCCTACCCTAAAAAAGTGGAGCATGAACTTTATCATGAACCTAGAGGCACATTTTTTAGAGATCTTGGCACTGAATTGAAAAGTTTCTAGTAGATTATAGAATGGAAACCATAAGTATGATCGACTAAAATCCATACATGTATGGGTAGGTGCAGATGGTGAGAAGGGGAAGTGAAAGTGAAGTGTAGATGGAAAGAAATGAGTAACTAGAAAATTAAGAGCTCTGTAGGTAAAATTATAACAAAAGGAGGCATATATTGATAGAGGGTCTAGAACTTGGAAGTGCTGAGGAAACCAATAAAGACTAGGAAGGGCATGGAGAAGGATCCCTTGAAATACAATAGTGCCATGGAAGAAGGGATGAAGTTGTAGAGCAAGCTCAAAATTTCATAAAGGAGGTTTGTAGTGGGTTCCTAGAAGACCATGCAATATAGGATGTGCTAGAGGCACTAACCCCTTTCAAACTAGAAGCACATGCTCATGCGCTATATCTAGTATAGGAAGATAGAAATTTGATAATTGAACCCAGAATCATAGTATATTTTGACATAGTCCAATCCTTAAGGGAAGAACTAGTGATTGAATAAATACTCCCTTATGAATAATTAAAGGATACCTCAACAACTACAAGCATGATTTTAAGTACAAGTACCCCTAGTTAGATGATTAATAAGGTAAATCCTACCATCCTAATTTAAAGGATGTCAGCTACACTGACTACGTAATAGCCTAGTGGAGGTGGCTCTGCACAACTAAGGAGAAGTTTTTCACCCACTAACTCTATGGTGAAACCAATAGTGGTTGGGATGCAATCTAACCCAGGGATTAGAGGATCACCTCTAACCTAGACTCTAGGAGGGAAATCACCCTAGGGTCAAGTACCCCCTTAGCAAATTTACTATGAAATGGCAATGCATATGCTAGAGTACCACGACATTGAAAATGCTACTGAGCATGTGCTCAAGTGTGAACTACAATGGCTTTCTAGGGGGATTACCCAATCAGAGTGTAAGGCCACTTAATTTATGATGACCCTAATGGATCATATGCACACTTGGTATCAAAATTTTGATCCAAACTAGGGCATGGTGGATTATGACATGTTGAAGGAGGCTTTTCTCAAGGAGTTTGACATCCTAGAGTTGTAGCTGTAGAGCATAGCTACATTAAAATAAATTATCCAAGAGTTATCTAAGAGCATGCACCTCTACAATGAAAATTTCAAAACCCTCCTTTCAAAAACCCCTTATGATAACCACCCCTCTCAACATGCATAATGGTTTTTTGGGGGCCTTCTTGTACCATTTTGATGAGTTCTATCCATGAAAACATTCACAGATCTTAGAGAAGCGTTAGAGGTTACACTAAGGGTCAAAGAAATCAAGAGCATAAACAAAAAAATTAGTCTATTTATAGAGGCATAAATCACATCAATGGCCTCATAATTGCAAAAAATGATAGTAGGATCAGCACATGACACTTGTAGTGGGATGTGGTGTATTACCTATAAGGTTGAAGGGAATAGAAATAGCAATTGCCGAAGGAAAAATGTATGAGCACTACTTTTATGCTATGAGGTATGCCATAAAGACCAAAATGTTTGTAACTACCCATTATTATAATGCACCACCCAAGTAAACACCTCTATATATTATAAATTGTGTGATGCCTACACCCACACAACTGAAAACTATCATGTCATTGATGAAATGTGTCAAAACCTAGAGAGAGGTGCATGGTAAGCAACCACTACAACTGGAGGATAGACACACCAGGGTGATGATGGTTATGGCTAGTAAAGTGTTGGCTATGGAAACCAATGAGGCATAAGAGGGTGAGGTAGAGGATGTGTTGGAGGAATGTTCCCCTATAATCATGTTATAAATGTGGATCAACTAATTACTACCAGCATGACTGCCTGATGCATCCCACTTGTGGGTAATGTCATGGGCCACATCAAATCAAATAATGCCCTGACTTATACAAAAATTTGACCCAGGGCTGGCCTGATAAGGGTGCTTCCATGGTCAAGTGAGAACCCAAGGTGTAAAATTGGGTTGCAAAGCCATAACCAACCTATAAGGAGACTCCCAAAGTGTAAGTCACCACAAGAAGCAGATTCACTTCTCAACCCACTATCGAACCAACCTTAGAGTTGTGCCTAGAATTTGGTAAATCAAGCTAAAATGAGTGTATGGCATGGCCCAAACCCAAGGTAATGCCATATCCTAATCTAGCATACCAAAAGGATGTCTTATAATAGGCCATGAGCGTGATTCAAGAACTCTAGTGTGAGCTTCAACTAGCTAGAGATTTGGAGGCACAAGATACCACTTCACACTAGAAAAGGGATAACTAGGAGGTAGAGGTATAATAATTAACATATATCTTGTGCCTCTTGAAGATAGAGGGAATGTTGCCTTTATTAAAGTATATGTTTATGAAATAGATATAAATGCCAAAAGATGAGGTTGTGTCTAAACGGATTGAAATCATGGTGCCACACTTGGAGTGGGTGTATGAGGTTCATCATACTCAAAATGCTGAGTATGACTAAGAATTGATGATAAATGCAACCATTTATGAATGGTTCATATGTGAGGTCATCATCAATACAGGCACTAAGGTCAACATTTTAACCAAAACTACTTAGGAAAAAATGGGAATACTGCCCTTAAGTCCATCCCCTAAAACCTTGTTCATGGTAAACAAAACTAGAGCAAAACCTATTGGGGTCTTGAAAGGTTCCATCATAGATATCATGGGCACAAATTTTTGGGCCGAATTTGAAGTAATAGAATTGGTAGAGCATGATAACTACCTAGTGCTCTTAAGCAGACCATGGTGCTACACAAATAATGGGGACATGCACTTTATGAAGCATTACATAACTTTTGAGATTGGAAAAGAGAGGGTGGTGATCCCCCTTTCAAAGGGTCAAGGGCCACCATATGTTGAGAGCATTGACCTTGATGAAGAGATCAACCACATATACAATATCACGGCACATGGCATCAAGTTTTTATAGCCTGATGATCAAGAAGTGCTCAAATGGGAGGATGGCTAATCAATATCTGATATAATGGACATAACATGTGACTGATGGATTAAGGAGGCATATGAGACCAATGCAAGAAGGTGTCACCAATTTTACACAAAGGTGCCAAGGTTGGTCAGGATAGGTCTAATCCAAGTTGAGCATAATATGTAGAAATGGTTTCCCTATGCCAAGGCGACTAGAAAAAGAGTGTTTAGATTAAGCAATGGAAAACTTGATACCCTTCAAAAATATGAAGGAAAAAAACCTATTGAGATCTATATCAATGACTTAGATTATTTCATCCCCAAAGAAGTAGATCGAATGGGTGCATTGGTGCATACACTAAAGAGCACTATTATTCGATGATGGGTAGCATACAAGGCTAGCCTACCAACATGGCAAGATGTCAAGGCCAAAATAAGCACAAGGTTTAGCAATAATAATGAGGTCCTAGTCATATCAGCTTACTCAAGTTATTTAGACCCCATTTCCCACATGCACATCTATGAATAAATATGGACCGACTGTGGTGAAAATGTGTTGAGGAACCTATAGGTGCACGCCTTTTACAGGGCCCTAAAAACCTAGGCGTGAGCTTGGTACATCATAAATGAGACATGTAGGGATATTTCTAGTTGGGATAAACTAAAAGAGAGGTTTGGGTACATGTTTTCTTTTTCTTCTAAAGATTTGAGGATGTTTGAGCCATTACAAGTCATACATCAGGTAGTGTTCAAAGACACTGCTATACTAGAAGAGCATCTTAGAGACATGTTTGGGGAGAAAGGACTAGTGCTCCCCACCTTTTTTGAAGACAAGGCACTCAATAGCAACTCTAGTGAAGAAGATGATAAGACTTGGAAAAATCACAACTTGAAGTCTCTAGCAGGAGAGAAAAGGGTCATGCATCAAGTAGATGATCACATCTCAGATGAATAAATCCTTACTCATATACACATCAACACAATAGAAAGGATAAGGTAGGTGGAATACTACCATTAGGTGTGAAATGAGCCATGTCATGCACCAATTAGAACCATGAAAGTGGAAATCAGCATGGAAGGTTAACTTAAGATTGCCACCATAGGTGCATATTGGTCCAAAGTAGAGATGGCACAGATTATAGAGCTCCTATAGGAATTTTAGGATTTGTTTCCTCAAAACTATCAGGACATGAAGGTAACCCACCCTTCCTTGGGTAAGATGAGCATCAAGCAAGTGGATGGCGTGATACACGTAAATAAATGCCCAACCACATGAACCCCAATCTCCATGCCAAGGTAAAAATAGAGATTGATGGGATGCTAGTTGCAAGGATCACATATCTGGTGCAAGAGTTAGAATGGATAAGCCCCATGGTAATTATCATAAATAAGGATAGGTGCATTAAAATATGTGTTGATTATCAACTCTTAAATGTTACCTATGTTACCAACCCCTTTCTAACTCCATTTACAAATGAGGTCCTAGATGGCATCATCGACTATGAAATATATACATTCACTGATGGATTTTTTAGATACCATCAAGTGTAAATAGAGGAATAAGATAAGCCAAAGATAACCTTCATAACTAAATGGGGTTGTTTTGCATATAATGTGATGCCCTTTGGGCTCAAAAAAGTGCCAATCATGTTCTATAAGGTAGTCATCATGGTATTTAAGGACTTTATTCATCATTTTTCCAAGTATAACTTGATGATTGGACCATGTATGGCCTCATCAAGGACCACTATGATAACCTATGCCTCATGTTTAAAATATGTAGGCAACTATAAACTTCATTAAACTTAAAGAAGTGTGTCTTTATAACTCCTTTTGGAACATTGCTCGAGAACATTGTCTGTAAGGATGGTCTACTAATAGACCCGATAAAGATTACCATTATCATTCAGCTCCAGAACCCTTTGACATAAAATGATGTTCATGCTTTCCTATGCCATTATAGATACTATATGAAATTCATTAGGAGGTATTTAAATATTGCATCACCTCTAGAGGAACTCTTGTGCAAGGAGGGCCCGTTCTATTAGGGCCAGGTGTAAGAAGAGGCATTTGAAACCCTGAAGTTAAAACTGGCCAGTGCATCAATATTATAATTTCCAGATTAGATGACCCCATTTCACACCCATGTTGATGCCTCTATCTCTACCATTGGCACCATTCTATTGCAACCAGGCAAGGGGAAGATAGACCATCCAATTTCCTTTGTGATCAAAAAGTTTACCCAAGTAGAGTGAAACTATATGACAATCGAGCGAGAAGCGCTCAACATGGTGTATGCCCTATAGAAGTTTAGACAATACCTACTGGCTACCACCTTCATTTTCTTCATTGATCATGAAGCATTCAAATAGCTCATCAATAAGTCAGTGCTACATGAGCACATATGTAGATGGATAGTTCTTTTCTAGGAATTCTAGTTTTCCATTATAATTAAGCTTGGAAAGTATAATGTAGGGCTTGACCATTTCTCGTGCATCAAATCTGGTGATGCAGCAACACCAATTGAAGATGATATGCCAGACATGAAACTATATAGGGTCCAATGCATTCTCAAGGACCTAGCAGAGATCATTATTGTCTTAACATCTGGACTAGCACCCCAGACTTTGATCAAGAAAGAGAGAAAAAAACTCACTATTCACACCACCCCATTCTTATTCATTGAGGGGGAACTATACAAAATGATTCAAGATGAAGTCCTATGCCGATGTGTTCTTGATCATGAAAGGGAATCCATCTTGTAAGAGGTGTATGAGGGAATTGTAAGAGGCCATTACACTGATGATGCAACTATGTAAAAGATCTTACAGTTAGGTTTGTGGTGGCCAAACCTATTTCAAGATTCTAAGGAGTGCACAAAGGCATATGATATATACCAGCACACAAGAAAACCCAATGCTTAGGATGAGATTCCTCTCATCCCTATCCTTGTCTAGGATCCTTTTAAAAAATGGTCCATTGACTTTGTTAGGCCAATCACTCCCATAGCTTGATGCACAGGTTTAACATATATTCTGATAGCCACTAACTATTTCACCAAGTGGGTCAAGGTTATGCCAACCTAAGACTACATAGCTACAATAGCTACATGATTTATATGGGATAATATCATAAGTAGGTATAGGTGCTCATTAATTTTGACAAGTAACATGGGTACCCATTTCATAAATGAAATTGTGTGAATTCTCCTAATTGAGTACATGGTGGTGCACCACAAAATAACATCATATCACCTGCAAGCCAACATCATGACTAAAGCCTTTAAAAAAATATTAGGGACATGCCTCAATAATATATGTGATATTAGGTGTAAGGATTAGGATGACTAAGTTTATGTGTTACTATGGGCTTACCACACAATGTATAAGCACCTAAACAAGGTAACACCATTCCAACTAGTGTTTGGCATAAAAACCATCCTACCAATGGAGTTTATCATTCCATCATTGCACATTGCATGCATTGGTCACTTGGATGACCAAGAGTATCTATAAGAAATACTAGAGGACTTGGAGTGCTTAGATAAGAAGCACGCTTAAGGATAATGGAGTTAGCAAATTGAACAGGCATATTAGAAGAGATGGCACAATAAACACATGAGGTACAAAGAATTAACTAAAGGGGCATTGGTATTTCTCTATGAATCCACGTATTTTAAGCACCTAAGAAAACTATAGATAAGATGTATGGGTCCCTACATCATCCATCACATATTGGACACTGGCATGTGCAAACTATCCATGCTCACTGGAAAAATGCTCCCCAAGCATTTCAATGGCAATCACTTAATTATATAAGCAATATAGTGGATCTTGCACCATAAGAACATTGACTTATTGGTCACAAGTTATATTGAGTGTAATGACCATAAATAAGCTTGGCATAATCCAAGCCCATAAGTAAACTATTTTTTTGTGATTCTTTAATAGGGTAACCAAACTAGTAGGTGGTTAGAGGCTCACACCAAGACAAGACTAGAACCTATAAGCATAATACCAATCGGGTGAGTTGAGCTCATTTTTTTTCTCAAGCACCTAGGGCTAGACACCTATGTTTCTGGGCACAAAGAGTGGATAGTTTGACTAATTAGAGGACACACGGAAGGAAGCCCTTGTGTATGCAGTACAAGTAGCAGTGCTCATATACGATAAGTGTTGGAGGGCCAATGCAAGGGATTTATAAGGGGTAGGATGAGATAAGGCAAGACAATGTGTATAAATTTGACCAAGGAGATAAAAGCACACTAGAGATAAAATTGTAGCTAAAAAAAGAAGTGGAACCAAGGAGGCTGAATCGTGCACATATAAGGTGTTGTGTCCAAGTTACCACAAGAAAGGCAAAGGTCACACCAAGTGACAAGCATAGAAATAATTCATTTAAGACATCTAAAATCCACCCATGAGTTGGTAGGAAATGACTGATTTAAACCACTAATCACATCACCAAAAATACCATTGGAAATAATAAGTGAGGTAGCAACACGATGCCACACATTAAATGCAAGGATGATAAAGGATCTTGGAGGAGTTTAAAGATTTTTTTGCTTCTCCTAAAAAATGTTACAACCATTGTCATAAACACCTACTATAAAGGTAGTTGGTCAACCAAGAGGGTATAAAGGCATGGTCACACAATAGGGTTAGGTTACACTCTATTAATTTTTTTGAAATTATACGAACTCAAAGAGAGCTGAAGAGAGAAAAAAACTAGGTTTCCATAAAAGACACAACACAAAAAACCTAGCATGAACTAAGGCACATTGAGAATAAAGTGCATTCATAAGAATGAGTGAGAGGAAGTAACAGTTAGAGAGATAGGCCAAGATGAACTACCTGAGGGTCACTATTAGGGGTTTCAAAAAACTTCATCTCCCAAAGTTCAATTCTAATCACTTTATAATTGTGAGGAATCAGAAGATCGGGAGCTTTATAAAAGAGAAAACAGAACCCAAGTGGGTTCATTTTAAGGAGACAAAGGCTAAAAATACCATGATGCATTCCATCAAAGTAGTGAGCATCACTATGATTAACCTAGAGGCACTCACCAAAATGTCTTATCAATACATGTAGTTCCCCACTGAGGTAATGGTAGGGGAAAATATTCTCTCTTTTGCACACAACTATCAACTCAAGGAGTACAACCACCACAATTCCATCCATCTCCAAGATTTGGTGAAAGATTAGGTGGTAGATACTAGGTGTAAGATGCCATAGGGGGATGCATTGTTTGATGTCTTGATTAGAGATAAACTAACATATTTAGGTGCAACTAAGATCT
Organism: Torreya grandis; assembly: GCA_037957365.1. Lineage (NCBI taxonomy): Eukaryota > Viridiplantae > Streptophyta > Pinopsida > Cupressales > Taxaceae > Torreya > Torreya grandis. The sequence goes on along the minus strand of JARHVA010000087.1, from coordinate 395,569 downwards.
AGATTTTCCCCTACTTTGGGAAGCCAGGAGAACTTGCACATTTTTTCCTTTCATGCATACATGAAGACCACATCTACTATGTAGGCAGGTGCATGAAAATCTTGACGTAACTAATGAAGAAGATAACTAGACTCCCAAACACTGAGAGGGACATTATTAGTTGATGAATCATGAAGAAGAAGTAGAGCATGTCACACAGTTGATAAACTATTACAAGGGGGTTTTGCCTTCACCATCAAAGATTACAATGACCCTAGGATAAGAGCAACGTTGTGCCTGGTCAGCACCAAGTTATATTTGAGTGGGTAGTAGATCGATGTGTCCAAGACCTACTTATGCATTGCATACCATATGGTGCAAGGGGTCTAGTTCAGTATTACCAAATTCATAGCAGATGAATTTTTTAAAAACACTATCGAATGCCACACCTCTAAGGGGACTTTTAGGTGGGGATCCATCTTCATCCTCATCATCATAAAGGAGATAGGAGTGCTACGTGGGGAGGGAAATGATTTATGGGTCTTCCTAGAGCATAATGGATCTTTGACACATAAATACCATGAATTCAC